>JAQPPZ010001826.1:1200000-1640000 GCA_028583015.1 Wollemia nobilis | reverse complement strand
ATTATTCTAAAAGAGTGATTTTTCATCCTTTTCTACATTGTAAGTAAGCTAATATTGAGCATCCTACCACCCCATACTTGTCATAGATGCAATCCAAATACTTATCATGCTATATTTTTGTATCACCTATCATATAAAAATCATGAGCAATAGTTTCCACTACATTTTTTGTGCTTTGTGTTTTTTTGCTTTTTGTTGGATGGATTTGTATCATTTCCTAGCAACCAAAATATTGACTTCAATTTTCTATATTAGTATATATTGAAATAATTTGAGATTTTTAACATTATATATATTATCGAATCATTATTTATATATTTATATAACACATATTTATGTGTTATGTGAGGAGGATACTTCCCTATAGTAACATTATCCAATCTACTTGGATTAAGTTTTTCAAGTCTTACCTACATATCGTCAACATTTGCAACTTAAACTTCTCAAACATATGTAACCTAAACTTTTTAAACATTTGCATCCTGAATATCAACTTTGTTGTAATGACATAAAGGACTTACAATCACTCCTTGGGTTGAAGTAAATCAAATGACATGGTCACAAGATTCTTTCTCTATTTGGATTACAACTTACTTTTGGGTAATTTCCTCTTGTACTACAAGTTTATATTCTTAGTCCTTTTTTATTTTCTTATTATCTACGATCTTGCATAATAAAAAATTGGTATAATTTTTTGTTTTTTTGAATTTACATGGTGGAATTGATAGCCACGATGAATCCGGGTAAGTTGTCCAACTTTTATGGCCACCACAGTATTCTGCGTTGTCCGCCCTAGAAGCCGTCACACAGATCTTCATGTAGTTCGCCCCTATAACCACTATGCCATAATCATTTTAAACCTTTTACGCTGCTGAAAGCACCAAGAAAGGGACAAGCGTTCAGTCTGATGTGGACCAATATTTGAACCTTGGACCTTCGCCCCCCTTATGGGGTTTGGATGAAATTGGTATAAAAATTATGCCATGGACTATTTGATTATAAATTGATATGGATTGACATGGATTTTATAGAATGAAACAAGGTCCTAAAGTAACATTGAACTGATCCAAAACAAAATTAAATAGTTTCTTAGCCTTGTTGGAATTCACATTTATTTCTAGAAATGAATAGAAGTAATCCTTTCACTAAAATATTATATAGAAAACATAAAAATATGAAAGGGCAATACATAGAAATTGAGGGTGCTCATGAACACCATAAATAATAATTATATTATCTATCGATAATATTCATAATAGTACAATGTAAACGATGTAGTAATGAAGGGTATTTATACAATTGCTAAAATCCCAATTACATAAATTAAGTTTGACCTACATCAACATAATAAGAGGGTTTTAGGTTTAATTACAAGTTATAATATGGGTTTGACTATAACAAGGTTAACTCAAGACTATAAGAATTACATAATAAAATAATATAATAAATTAAAAAAATTTATACAATGATTGCCTACAAGCCTATAAAATATTGCATCATACAATGTTAACCTTAATCATAAGTCATGTTATACTTTCAACACCCCCTCATAATCTTAAATGAGTGGTCAAGCATAGAAGATAATAATAATAATAATCTCATTACTTCACCCCAATGGGTGATCTAGTGGACCTCTAAAGTTGAGAAACACCCTTCTAAATACCCCTCATCATCTAGAATATGACCACCCATCTTAAATAACTTACCTTAAATCCTTTGTAATTTTAGTAAGCAACTTTTGGTTGGATTTACTACCTTCTTGAAATATTTTCCAATGGTATTTGACTTATTTAAAGACTTGGCTTGGCCCTTGGGACTATAGGTCTTAGGCTCCTTAGGTTTGAATTCCTTTGCACAAGCTTATACTTGTGAATTACTATCACAATTTCATATTGCTACTTGAAAATTAACTAGAAGAAAAAAACATTGATCAAGAGAAAGAGTTTCTATGTTTTTAAAAACAATGAAATCAAATGAACCATGAGGTTAAACATTTGAAAAAAGGGGATATATTGGAAAGGATAATTTTTTTTAGAGTATATTACATAATTTGGGTCATGTAAATGTACCACCTTTGGTACATATCTAGAGTAGAATTTTACTTCAGAGTAAAGTTAGTTAGTTGTTTCAAGTATTATAATAAATGCACAAGTGTCAATGTGCATGTTGTAAATGTGCATGTAGTCCACATGTACATGGGTCCTAGGTAGAGTAAATTCCAAGAAATCTATATTTCTATATAAATGCCTCATAGGTGTAGTAGTAATATGAGAGAGGGAGAGTGATATAGTAAGTATATAGTGTGTAGTAGATGTAGTATGGTACAATTTAGTTCTTTCATATATTTTCATAGAGTGTTTATGTCCTCCATTGCAATTTTTTCATTCTCACTAATGGTATATTTTTGAGTTATTTGTAGATGTTAATTTCTTTATTTTCTTGGATATTATTGTGCCATTAAATTTATAGTTCTCTTAGATTAGTTATCCTACATCTTGTGGTTTTACTACCTCCATCAGAAGATAATAGTGGTATCAGAGCACATGGTAGATCAAAAGGAATAAGGATATTCATAAGGAACTTTGCTACATATTTACAAATAGGATCCACCGTTATGCACCACTAAATACAAACAGTTCCACAAGATAGGTTGAGAGGAGAGAAGAAAATATCAGTGCCAAAAATTCTAAGATTGCATTTGGCTAGATTATTTCCATAGAGTTGTAGAAAAAATCATGAATACTAGGACTCAACATTCATCCCACTAGATTGATAAATCAACCAGTAAAGAGTCATCATTTCTAGATTTTATAGTTTCCATAATTTCAATTTTTAACACCTTGTTGCAAGAAAAGGAGATTAAAAAAAAAGTTGGAAAACTTCCTACAAGAGATCTAGAAAGAATATCTTCTTCGAATCATTTCAACACTTGTAGTAACAAGTAGAAGACTAAATATTTCAGATATCTAAGGAGAGGTCTCATTACTAGATATTGCAGACATGTAAGAGTGTAGAAGACGAAAAGGCCATAGTAGCCTTATTGTTGATTCAAGAGACTCCAAAAAAGAGTTGGGAAGAAGATTGGAGGTTGATGATATCCATAATATACTATAGATAGCAGATTGAAGAAATTATCTAGACAAAGATTAAGAGACCCTTAGAAGTTCCAGTTATAAAACTTACAATTTTGGAAGATTGGAGGTTGGCGATATCCATTAAAGCTTGCATATTGTAGAAGTAAATAAGGACCAACAAAGTTCCTACTCCAAATTCTAGAATTTAGAGATCCGTGAGAAATATATCATTACCAACACTTCCATATCAAAAGGTTGAAGGAAAAGTATCATTCAAAATACTAGAGAAGCTGCAAGATTGAAGACCTTGGAGAGGTATCAAGGAGACACAAGGAGAAGGCTTAGAGAGCCTTATTTTTAAAAATCAAAGAAGGCCATTAAAGGATTTCCTAGAAGAAATCATTGGAGAAATATATTAGCAAGGAGGATTTATTGAAATAGTAGAATTTGGGATGGTTATCACCATTCAACAAAAAGTACAAAAGGAGAAGAATTTGGCAAGGAGTGCCAAATTTTGAAGGAGAATACTCAAGACCTCAAGACATTCAGATTCTTGAGGAGACCAAGATCAAAGTCAAAATTCAAAAAATAGAAATGAGCCATACATTACTGCTAAACTAGAAAGGTTTGAAGACTACCTTTGGAGGCTAGAAGACTCATCCAAAGATAGGGGTTTGTTGAATCTACAATAAAATACTAAAAGGGTCCTTGAAGAAAAACTCAACTATGATTTGGTGGATCTCCCTAAAAACTTTATGAGTTTCAAGAACAAAATTTAATGCATAAATTGACTACAAAAGGGCATCAATTAAGAAAAAATTACTATCTACAAAAATTTAGGAGTTTCAAATTTCATACTGAAGGCTAATAGGAAACACCTACTACAGATTAAAGGGTAGTAAGATGGAGGAGTTACTAAGTTGTAAATTGGCAAGTTAAGGAGTTGTTTAGGACAACAAATAATAGTTACACATTCATCTAGTAAAATGCCAACAATAAGGTGAATCTAATCACTTGTAATACTTCATATATAGTGATAATTAAGGTAAGAAACTTGGGTGCAAATAGGTTTATTAGTTGGAATTTAATTTTGGTTATTATTCAGTTCCATTAAAGCACCTTATTAGAATTTAGAAGTTGCAAAGAGAAGGTTGCATTTATAAGTCTTCAAGGAGTTCAGAATGAAGTTACTTTAAAGGTTATTATTTGCACATTAAATAGGAGTTAGATATATTTTGACAAAAATAAAAATATCATATACCTATTGTATATCTTAAAATCAATAAGACTACATCCTACAACATTGATTATAGTGCATATTATAGATTACTTTTAAGGGTTCTTTATAATTACTCTTATGAGAGTTGCAAAAATTATTATTGCATTTTGAGAGTTCTTTAAGAGTTTCTATTAGTGCATTAAAGGAGCAATAAGGTGATTCTACTATTGAACTATTCTAGATTGTCTAACATATTTACTCTTAAAAATTATTATGTGCATTGGTGGATTGATTTAAGGTAATAAACCAACCTCTTTGTGTGCCTTGTGTACTTTAGTAACCAAAGTTGTAGTTTATGTTGATTTAAAATTTTGACTTAGTCCACTTAGGGACTCTAAATCAAAACCTTTATCAATAAAACTAGAACCAAACATAGGAAAATCTATCAGGCAAAGGGAGTCTGGGTTGTTGGGAGTCTACTCAAGTTTTTTTCCCTACAATGAAGTACTTGATAATTCATTAGACCCATAACTTGAGTAGAGTGTTATGAGACACCTGAGAGTGAGAAGTCAATAGGAAAACCAACCTGATATGAACCTACTAACATAGACTCCCCTCTATCCACTAAAGTCTAATGACCTGCAGTCTTATTCTAGCCACTCAAAAAACCTAAGGTCCCCCAGTTCTCAAATTCTAAGTCTTGTCCAAAAATGGGATCCTTGGCCGTTAAATTTGGAAATATGCATTTCCCCTCAAAGGGGTTCTCTAAGAAGTCCAACCATTCCACTTTATTCTCCATAAAATAGGAAGTACATTTTCCAATCTACACTTCTATTTTAAAAATACCAAATAAAGATAAAGGTTAATATTTTACCTTTGCAAACCCTAGCTTTGCTGCTTGTACTCCATTATTACAACCAATAAAATTCTTCAAAAAACCACTCACATGCACTAAAATATGCCTCCATGTCAAAATAACTCCTTTCATCTTTTGCATGCTCTAGTTCTAGAAATATTGTTGTTCAATCTTCATTTTCTTCACACGAACAAATCTAAGCATAGTTCAATTTTGAAAAAATATTGATGCTTCTTGTGTCATTATTTTTTAAATATATCAATCGAGATCTAGACCCACCTTCGTTTTATTCACATGAATAGATCTGAGCACACTCTAGTTTTAAGAAAAATAAAATACTATCACTTGTATTTTTTTTATTTTCTCATTGCTTCACTTTGCAAACCCTAGATTTGTTGCATGAAATTCATGATTCTATCCAAAAAACTTCTTCAAAATGTTGTTCACATGTACAAAAATATTCCTTCCTAGAAAAGTAACTCCTCTCACCCCTTCAATTTAATTCCTCTATGATTCACTTTACAAACCCTAGCTTCACTGCATGCACTTCATGATTCCAGCTGACAAAATTCTTTCAAATAATATTGAAATTTAAGAAGAGAAATTCTTACCTCCTTCATAGTCTAGGCTTTCATCAAAATTGTAGATGGGTCTTTAGCTATCACCATGCCAATCTCCAAATATCTACCAAAATATTATATCTTCCTCCTGAATATATGAGATGGATTTGAGTATTGACAATTCATTGAGGTGATCTATTGTCATCTTGTTTTTGTTCCCATCAAAGGTAGGTTGTGATTTCATAGTTGTTAAGGTAATGTAAGAATAGCCACTAGATAATAATAGAGTTAGATCTTAAATGTGCTTTTTGTTTTAAATGTAGGAAATTATGGAATGTATTATATTGCAAGCACAATTATCTAATGTCTTGAATAATATAACATACAAAAAAATTATTGTTTGTGAAAACCTAACCTTAATCAGTGATAGCATAAACAAATTCATTGAAATATTAAACCAATTCAAATATATGTATTAAAACATGTTTCTTGTCATCAAATAAGCAATGAAGGATATATTTTAGGGGAAAAAAACTTATAAAGAGATTTTTGTGTATTTTTCCAAGACCTTCCTACTAGAGGATTGGATAGTTATTATGTCATGAACAATATTTGAGGGTATAAGTTGACTAAGGGTATATACCCATACATGCTTGTAATTATTTATCCAGGATTTACTTGTATATAAGGAAAAATAGCTAAAAATAATGAATTTCTAAAATATTTTTTCCTTGATGATTTGAGTTTTATTATAACATTAGTGTTGATTATATTTCTATACTATATCATGGAGGACAAGTTTTAGGTAATTTATGCGATTGCCCAAAGCTCACAATGATTGTTCTTGAAAATTATGTACACATTAGGGATTTTTGTGGGGAAACTTATGGCATTTAAAGGCCCTACGCCAATAGGGATTTTGAAAGTAGAGGGAGTGTTAATACAATTTATTCATCATTTTTTATTGGATTAGTCAAAATTTAAGACATCTACAAGAAATAAATGAGTCAAAGTAGGTCACCTATAGATATTTGGATACTAGGTTACCCACCCCTTCTTGATATTTATTTTTAAATTTTATAATTAAATACACGATTATTAGTGTATCATATTGTTCTGAAGTCCTTTGATAGGGAGCATATTATATTTCTTACTTTTACACTCTTGGAGACTTAAAACATATTAGCTACACTAAACATTTATGTCATGGATCTCTAGTTAGTGATGAAAAGATAGATGGTTAGTATGATCATGATATTATATCATCCTCAAAGGGATGCATCATTTGTACATATAGTTCATTCTACATCAGAGATGAGGGATACTTCATCCCATCCTTACCAATTTTCCTATTCGATTATCCTAACTATAAAACATGGTGTGGACTAGGAAGATGATGGAGATCATGCCTTGCGTCGAGTTACAATAGGGTTAGTCTTGAGAGCATGGGTTTTGGCTCATTTGGGGGTCTTCAATATTTTGACAAAGGTCTACTCCTTTCTAGGATTAGGTCTCTGGAAAATTTTATAATCTAATAACTTGGGGAGAGGAAGGGTAAGTGAAAGAAAAAAAGTAACAAAAAATAAAACCTAAACTAAAAAGGTGATGATGCACTAAAGAAAAAATAAGATCTCCCTATACAACAGGTTTGAATGTAATGTATCGATGTAAACTCTTCCTCTCAATAAATACATATGCACAAAAATAACAAGATACAAGCATACGCACATAAGAGAAGTGGGCCAGGGTACGATATCCATAGATGAACTTCAATTTAGATGCATGGCCTCCAATATATATATCTATATCTCTATCTATCTATCTATCTATCTATATATATATATATATATATATATATATATATATGGAATTTTGAGTGGTCTTGTGGGAAATTGAACCCTCACTTTTGGCCTAATATTTTGTAATATATTTTTATTGAATACATACATACATATATCTATATATATATATATATATATATATATATATATATATATATATATATATATATATATATATATATATATATATATATATAGATATATGTATGTATGTATTCAATAAAAATATATTACAAAATATTAGGCCAAAAGTGGGGGTTCAATTTCCCACAAGACCACTCAAAATTCCACAAATTGCTATACAAAGAGAAATGAAAGGAAAGTTTAAAAAAAATATCAATCCTTTACAAAGCCTAAACTAGTACTATTTATAGATTACAAAGAGGAAGATTTTCCTCCAAAATTCATGTAGATATTTCAAGGTGACTATTGCTCCTAATGTTGGGTCATGTTTGTTTGTTTTCTTGAGGTCTTTGGATATAGAATCATAAATTTCAAATGGTTATAAATATTTAGATGAGTTACTAGTGTTATTACTACCATCTACCTTTTTGAGAATTCCCATAATTTGATTGTAGAAGATTTATTCATTTAATGCTTCAAACTTGTGAGTTGCTTCTATTGTGGCTTCCATGCTACTATTGTCCTTTTTGAGAGATGCCATAAATTTTTTTAGGAAATAATTGTACTTCCTAAAATACTGTACACCTCAACATAATATGCTAGATCTAGGTGGTTTAAGCCTTTAGAAGTTTCCTCACCATATGACATCAATGATTTTATATTATTTTGACCTCTAAACTTTTCATTATCTGATTTTGGACCTTCAGGCATCAAAATTTTTACCTTTTATTTTTGGCTAGAGCTTTTATAAACTTTTCACTTTCAGAATTCAAATTTTCTTATACTGTATGGTACTTTCACCTTTCACTTCTCAAAAAAAATTTGATTGAATTTTTTGTCTACACTTGTTTGTTTCTTCCACTTCCTCTTCTTACCATCGAAAATGGTGCATCTTTTATGTGTAGTGATAATGCACTATTGTTTTGGAAACTCACAAGGGATATTTAGCCTACCAAAAATAAGAAACCTAAAAAATTGGTACCTAGTCCATTGGGTGCAAAGTCAAGAAAAAATTCTATGATTGATATGGAAGTAGAGGTGGGAGTTTCAACAATTAGCCTACAATTTTACATCTATACCATTGTCAAGACTTTCACAATATTACAAAATTGGTATTTTTATCATATATTACATATAATACATATATACAAGGGTTAAGTGGGTGGCCTTATCCATTGGGTATAAATTTAAATAATACACCTCACTAGCTACACAAGTCCTTTTATTTATCTTTTTATATTTTCTTAGGTAAAATATTTCTACCCACAAGAAATTAGGGCTCTCTAGCAGATCTCTTGGTGTAAACAAACTGGTACAAGAGGGTTGGCTGGACACTTTGGTTGAGATAATACCATTGCCCTCGTTAGTGAGAACTACTATTGGTCACATTTGCAGCAAGACGTGAAGAAGTTTGTACAGAGTTGCAGAGTATGCCAGATGGCCAAGGGTGTGAGATAGAACACTGGATTATATCAGTCGTTACCTATACCAGATAGGCCATGGGAGGACATCAGCATGGATTTTTTTCTTGGCTTACTAAGGACACAGAGGATAAATGACTCCATATTTGTGGTGGTTGATAGGTTTTCGAAGATGACACATTTTATTCCCTGCCAAAAAACTAATGATGCAGTTCATGTTGCAGGGTTGTTTTTCAAAGATGTGGTACGCCTACATGGTTTACCAAAGAGTATCATTTTTGATAGGGATACCAAGTTTTTTGGGTATTTCTGGAGGACCTTATGGAAGAAATTGAAGATAGACCTAAAATTTAGTTCTGCATACCACCCACAGACTGACGGACAAACAAAGGTGGTGAACAAAAGTTTGGGCAATCTACTGAGGTGCTTGGTAGGAGATAAGCCCAAGGGATGGGATTTGGTTTTGCCACAGGAAAAATTTGCATACAATAATTTTGTCAATAGGAGTACTAATAAATCCCCATTCCATATTGTGTATGGGAGCAGCCCAAGGAATGCTTTCGAGTTGAGAAAGATGGATAGAGGGGAAAAGAGCAGTGCTGAGGCTGAGGACTTTGTAGAGCACCTGAAGAGCCTGCATGATGAAGTGAAGTAGCATATCAACAAGATGAACACTCACTACAAGACAAGAGCATACCAGAAGCGACGACTTAATGAGTTCCAAGTGGGAGATCAAGTTATGGTTCACTTGAGAAAGGAAATATTTCCTGCTAAAACATAAAATAAGTTAAAAATGAAGAATTTTGGACCATGTAGGGTCATAGGGAAATGGGATTCAGGGAATGCCTATGAGGTAGAATTGCAAGTGTGCTGAATATATCACGTGTGTTCAACATTTCAAATTTGGCAAAATATCATGAAGGTGACAATAATGGCAGACCAGTCACAGAATTATGGATTATTTCCACATCTACTCCAGAGATAGAAGAGATAGAAGAGGTCCTAGATACCCATGTAGGCAAAAGCACAAGAAACATGCAGTATGCAGAATATCTGGTTAAATGGAAGGGCAGGCTTGTTGAAGATTCATCTTGGTTGTCAAAGGCTGAGGTTGAACGCCTTGGTTTTCTTCCAACAACAAAGAAGTGAAGGTCACTTCTCAATTTACCCTGGGTGTCTGATGCAGGAGCATAAAATGGTGTAAAAGTGATCTTCCATCACCCAAAAAATATTGTAATTGTTTAATTTTATAAAAACTAGTAAAACTAATTTTTCTTGCAGGAGATTTTTAAAGGTCTTAGAGGTCCAATTTGAGGATTTTCGGCTAGATGTGAGCTTTGGCACAAAAATACAAGGTTTTCCTTGCTTAGTTTGTTTCATACCATTTATTAAAATATGTTGTAATAGTCAATCGGGTCAACGAGCGTGAAGTTATGACCTCCGCAAGTTGCCCCAGATTTCAAATTTGACATTTCATGTTTTAAGTGGGAAAAAATGGGAAAATAGGGCATAAGTAGGAATTTTTGAAATTGTAAAAGTGCTCTTCTTTTGGTATCCTCATTTTTAGCATGAAAGTAATGGAAAGCTTTGGCTTCTTTTAGCATTTTTGGTTTTCAGTGGATTGTATGTGTTTTTTTTTATGCAACTCTAGTTCAATTCTTGACCCAATTGATATATATCTTCCACCTCCAGCTCATATCATTTACCTTTTTTATGTCCCTATATGGAAAGGGTCTTTCCATTTGGCTCAAATAAGTGTTTGTACTTATTATCTCAAACACTTTGGAGGAAGTTGAATCCACTACCTCTGCTATCCTTTGGCTCATCTGATTGTTAGTATGTTTTAGGGATTGTTGGATGCTACTTCCTCTACCTCCACATATTCTTCTTCCTCATCCTATATTATTGTAATATAGTTGAAAGTAGGAAGTTGTTAGGTAATAGAGGCTTGAGAAGTATCAATCTAGATAGCTAGATTTGGTTGCTATTCTTCTCCAAACCCATCTACAAATATGATAACAAGTTGACCCCACTCATCAATCGAATACAAAGAGATAGAGTCATACCCATTACAAGCTTTTCCTCTGAATGATGTCACTAGCAGTATCAGAGTTATGTTCTACTTTGTGATATGTTTCACTTGGTACAAGTAGACCATGTCTTGTAGATGTTACCATATAGTTACAAACCTTTGCTAGTATATTATGGAAAATTCAAGAGTGCAAATGTTGGAATATCACCTCATACATCTAGTGGAACTAGAGGCCATAATGGGCTTATTTTTATCCATTCTTAAAAAATCACGAGGAAGGAAACATCTATGCTTTGACATGTAGATCTAATGATGGAATTTTCATAGTCTTTTGGATCCTTTGATTTAAGCAGAGTCAGTAGGTGAATACTTCATTTGCTTTGAAAGTAGGTAGATTGAAGCCTTCATAAAAACCTCAATTTGATGTCCTTCATATGAATTATTTTAGACATTTATTCTTGAGCAAAGTCACCAAGTGAGTGAGATATTCTTCAAAAAATAAATTAGGTAGAGACCCTCACTGAGTCTAATACTAACTTATTGTTGTGATTGTAGGGCCAATCATGTGTCAATGGGGTCCCACTCGGCGTGTCATTAAATTGTTATCCTCTTAAATCATCTTGATTATCAAATGTGGTGTGGACCATATGGATGGGACATATTACATGTAGCACAAAGTGACACATTAGGGTCAATCCTAAGAGTATAGGGTTTGGCTCATATGGGTACCTCAAGGATTTTGACAAAGGATAACTCTTTAATAGGATGAGATCTCTAGTTCACTTTCTAGGTGGGTAAGGGTAAGAGAAAGAAAACAAAAGAAATGAAAAAAAAAACTTGAGCTAAAAATATGGGAATACATCAAATATTAAATAATATATCCCTACATAACAAGAATGAATGTAATATGTCGGCATGAAGTCTTCGTCTCCTCGACATATATAAGCATAAAAATAACAAGATACAAGAATAAACACATAAGAGAAGCAGTTTAGGGTATGATATCCACAAATGTACTTCAAAATAGACACATGACCGCCAATATATATGTAAGAAAAATGTATTACAAAATATTATGCTATAAATGGGGGTTCAATTATCCATAAGACTACTCAAATTTTATAAACTGCTATACAAATAGAAACGAAAGGAAAGCTTTATAAACTTGTCAATCCTTTATAAATCCTAAAATAGTATTATTTCTAGATTACAAATAGGGGGATCTCCCTCTAAATATTATGTAAATAATTCATTATGATTGCTACTCCTAATTCTGGATCATGTTTGGGTTTCTCGAGGTTTCTACATTTTAAGTCATAAATACCAAATAATTTTGAATCTTTGGATGAGCAGCTAGTGTTATTATTACCATATACCCTTTTGAGGATTTCCATAATATGGTTTCATAATATTTCTTCATTTAATGCTTCAAATTTGTAGGTTTCTTCTATTGTGGCTCCCATGCTATTGTTGTCCTTACTGAGAGATATGCCATATTATTTTGTAGGAAAGGATTGTACTTCCTATAATACTGTACACCTCAGCATAATGTGCTATGTCTAGGTGGTTTAGGCCTTTGAAATTTTCCTCACCATATAACATCGGAGATTTTATAATCTTATGACCTTCGGACTTTTCATTATCTAGTTGTGAATATTCATACACCAAAATATTTATCTTTTATTTTTAGTTAGAGCTTTTATAAAATTTTGACTTTCAAACTTCAATGTTCCTTGCAACTTCTAGGATTTTCACCTTCTAATTCTAAAAAAAAAAATTCAATTAGAGTTTTTATGAGCACTTTTCCCTTGCTTCCACTTCCACTTCCTACCATTGAAAATGGTGCATCTTTTGTGTGTAGTGAGAATTCATAGAACCGACATGATCAGTTAATAGATACTCCCATGTATTATTAGCTTGATGGTGTACATGGTCAAGATTTTGATGATTATCTTAAGGGTGCACATACTCAAGATATCAAGATAGATATTTTGCATGAGGTAGAGTATGATGATGATTTTATAAACTAGTTTCATGCCAATAGGGCTCTTTAATATTTGATACCACTTGATGGATATAGGATATGTACAAAGATGGTATGATTATGGTGGAATTTGCATTTTATCCCATGAGTCACTTTTTGGAGATGATATTGGTATTTAATCTTCATACCTCTATGTACAATAATAGTTGTACCCCTAGCATGATGAGGCATGTTTCCATTGCTTCAATTAATATGATTTTTATGTGTAGTTCAATATTAGCATAGGACTATGTGATTTAGAAATTATTCTCAAGTTTAAATTATTTATGTGATTTTTAACATTCTTGACAAAATTAATAATTATGCATGTATGTTATTTATTAATATATATATATATATATATATATATATATATATATATATATATATATATATATATATATATATATTTTGCAATTAGATGGACTTAAACACCTCATAGGATCTCAAGATGTCCATCACATACTGACTGTCATGAGTAAGTATTTAATGTGAGTCATGATTTATCTACTCATTATCCTCCTAATATTTATATTAAAAACATTTTTATGTTAATCAATGTTGCTTCATTGACTTGGAACCTATAATGAAGATGAGTTTTGTATTAACTATACTTTGACATAAACAAAATATTTTGCATCATATTACAGCTAGCATTTTGACAAGCATGCTTTACCACTACAACCACACCATCATTTTTTGTTTGTGTCATACATTGTCTCTAAAAATACTTAAATAAATATAATATAAGTTTTAATTTTCTATTGACAAATCCAAAATAATGATCGAGTTAATTTAAATTATCCTATATAACCACTAGATCACATCTAATACTCCTTGAATGACACACCTTGAACTTATATACTTGTATAATTTTTGAAAGCAATGATGAAAATAGAGAGTATTGATGATATAAAAGTGGAGTTATTTATTTATATAATGATTTTCAATCAAATTTTGCATGTTATAAACATGTTGCTTTGCATATTTGTAATACCTGTTTATAGAAATCAATGTTTGATTAGAGTCATAGTACTATCTTTATATCTCATTATATTGTAAATGTGTTGTTTTCAAATATTTCTCTGATAAAAAGACAACTACTAAAGGGGATATTTCTATTGACAAATAAAACTACATATCTCGCCACCTTGGAAAATGACAATATTTGACATATTGATAAATTTTATCTTAAAATAACATTGCCATAAAGTCCATTGCTATCAAATAAAACTCCACCAAATCATTTTTTTTTAACTCAATGCTATGATTTGTGGCATGTATCTCATATTCAATCCTACTTTTTTTTCTGAATCATTGTGTTAGCTATGCATAAATTCTCTCAAAAAACTACATAGATTGCAACTATCCAAAACACAAGACATCTTATAAATATTCTCAAATTTCTCTTTTAGTCAAAGCCAATAATAAATAAAATTACTTACTCATTTAGGCAAAGAAATATCAAGCTCAATATGCCTTTTGAATTAAAGATAACTTAATTGGAAGTTAGACTCCACATGAAATGTCTATCAAACTTTGTTCTATTAGATTCAACATTTCAAAGGTTCTATGACTATCATAATATCCAAAATTTGATTTCTTTAACTACTCATGTAATTTTTTTTGGGTTAATCAATATAGTACTTAAACACAATATTAGATATTATGATGGATAATTTGACTTTTTGTGCATATTTTTTTTTTTCTAATGATTTCATAGTGCTGACCCATAGTGATACAACCTTTTATTTTATCTCATCTAATAGTTTATGAGAAAACCAAGAAACCAATATCCAATTTTTAGGGGATTTTCTTCTAAAAGAGTGCTTTTTCATCCTTTTCTACATTGTAAGTAAGCTAATATTGAGCATCCTACCACCCCATACTTGTCATTTATGCACTCCAAATACTTGTCATGCCATATTTCTATCAATATTATATGTTGTATCACCTATCATATAGAAATCATGAGCAATAGTTTCCACTACATTTTTTGTGCTTTGTGCTTTTTTGCTTTTTGTTGGATGGATTTATATCATTTCCTAGCAACAAAAATATTGACTTCAATTTTCTATATTAGTATATATTGAGATTTTTAACATTATATATATTATCAAATCATTATTTATATATTTATATAACACATAGTTATGTGTTATGTGAGGAGGATACTTCCCTATAGTAACATTATCCAATCTACTTGGATTAAGTTTTTCAAGTCTAACCTACATATCGTAAACATTTGTAACTTAAACTTCTCAAACATATGTAACCTAAACTTCTTAAAAATTTGCATCCTGAATATCAACTTTGTTGTAATGACATAAAGCACTTACAATCACTCCTTGGGTTGAAGTAAATCAAATGACATGGTCATGGTCTTTGGATTACAACTTACTTTTGGGTAATTTCCTCTTGTACTACAAGTTTTATATTCTTAGTCCTTTTTTATTTTCTTATTCTCTACAATCTTGCATAATAAACAATTGGTATAAAAATTACACCATGGACTATTTGATTATAAATTGATATGGATTGACATGGATTTTATAGAATGAAACAAGGTCCTAGAGTAACATTGAACTGATCCAAAAATAAAAAATTAAATAGTTTGTTAGCCTTTTTGGAGTTCACAATTATTTCTAGAAATGAATAGAAGTAATCCATTCACTAAAATATTATATAGAAAGCATAAAAATATGAAAGGAAAATACATAGAAATTGAGGGTTCCCATGAACACCATAAATACTAATTATATTATCTATCGATAATATTCACAATAGTACAATGCAAATTATGTAGTAATGAAGGGTATTTATACAAATGCTAAAATACCAATTACATAAATTAAGTTTGACCTACATCAACATAATAATAGGGTTTTAGGTTTAATTACAAGTTATAATATGGGTTTGACTATAACAAGGTTAACTCAAGACTATAGGGATTACATAATAAAATAATATAATAAATTAAAAACATTTATACAATTATTGCCTACAAGCCTATAAAATATTGCATCATACAATGTTAACCTTCATCATAAGTCATATTATACTTTCAACACCCCCTCATAATCTTAAATGAGTGGCCAAGAATAGAAGATAATAATAATGATAATCTCATTACTTCACCCCAAAGGATGATCTAGTGGACCTCTAAAGTTGAGAAACACCCTTCTAAATACCCCTCATCATCTAGAAGATGACCACCCATCTTAAGGAACTTACCTTCAATCCTTTGTAATTTTAGTAAACAACTTTTGGTTGGATTTACTACCTTCTTGAAATATTTTCCAATGGTATTTGACTTATTTAAAGACTTGGCTTGGCCCTTGGGACTATGGGTCTTAGTATCCTTAGGTTTAAATTACTTAGCATAAGCTTATACTTGTGAATTACTATCACAATTTCGTATTGCTACTTGAAAATTAACTCGGATAAAAAACATTGATCAAGAGAAAGAGTTTCTATGTTTTTAAAAACAATGAAATCAAATGAACCATGAGGTTAAACATTTGAAAAAAGGTGATATATTGGAAAGGATAATTTTTGTTAGATTATATTACATAATTTGGGTTATGTAAATGTACCACCTTTGGTACATATCTAGAGTAGAATTTTATTTCAGAGTAAAGTTAGTTAGTTGTTTCAAGTATTATAATAAATGCACAAGTGTCAATGTGCATGTTGTAAATGTGCATGTAGTCCACATGTACATGGGTCCTAGGTAGAGTAAATTCCAAGAAATCTATATTTCTATATAAATGCCTCATAGGTGTAGTAGTAATATGAGAGAGGGAGAGTGATATAGTAAGTATATAGTGTGTAGTAGATGTAGTATGGTACAATTTAGTTCTTTCATATATTTTCGTAGAGTGTTTATGTCCTCCATTGTATATTTTTTCATTCTCACTAATGGTATATTTTTGAGTTATTTGTAGATGTTAATTTCTTTATTTTCTTGGATATTATTGTGCCATTAAATTTATAGTTATCTTAGATTAGTTATCCTACATCTTGTGGTTGTACTACCTCCCATAAAAAGCTAATAGTGGTATCAGAGCACATGGTAGATCAAAAGGAATAAGGAGAGTCACAAGGAACTTTGCTACATATTTACAAATAGGATCCACCGTTATGCACCACTAAATACAAACACTGCCACAAGAGAGGTTGAGTGGAAAGAAGCAAATATCAGTGCCAAAAATTCTAAGATTGAATTTGGCTAGAGTATTTCCACGAAGTTGTACAAAAAATCATGAATACTAGGACTCAACATTCATCCCACTAGATTGATAAATAAACCCGTAAAGAGTCATCATTTCTAGATTTTACAGTTTCCATAATTTCAATTTCTAACACCTTTTTTCAAGAAAAGGAGATTTAAAAAAAGGTTGAAAAGCTTCCTACAAGAGAGCTAGGAATAATATCTTCTTAGAATAATTTCAACACTTCCAGTAACAAGTACAAGACTAAATATTTTAGATATCTAAGGAGAGGTCTCATTACTAGAGATTGCAGACATGTAAGAGTGAAGAAGAAGAAAGGACCATAGTAGCCTTACTGTTGATTCAAGAGACTCCAAAAAAGAGTTGGAAATAATATTGGATGTTGGTGATCTCCATCATATACTATATATAGCACATTGAATAAATTATCTAGATGAAGATTAAGAGACCCTTAGAAGGTCCAGTTACAAAACTTATAGTTTTGGAAGATTGGAGTTTGGTGACCTCCATTAAATCTTGCATATTGTAGAAGTAAAGAAGGACCAACAAAGTTCCTACCCCAAATTCTAGATTTTATAGATCCATGAGAAATATTTCATTACCAACACTTCCATATCAGAATGTTGAAGGAAAAGTCTCATTCAAAATACTAGAGAAGCTTCAAGATTGAAGAAATTGGAGAGGTATCAAGGAGACACAAGGAGAAGGCTTGGAGAACCTTATTTTTAGAATTCAAAGAAGGCCATTAAAGGATTTCCTAGAAGAACTCATTGGATAAATATACTAGCAAGGAGGAGTTATTGACATAGTAGAATTTGGGATGGTTATCACCATTCGACAACAAGTCCAAAAGGAGAAGAATTTGGCAAGGGGTGCCAAATTTTGAAGGAGAATACTAAAGACCTCAAGGCATTAAAATTCTTGAGGAGACCAAGATCAAAGTCAGAATTCAACAAAGAGAAAGGATCCATACATTACTGCTAAACCATAAAGGTTTGAAGACTACCTTTGGAGGCTAGAAGACTCATCCGAAGATAGGGGTTTGCTGAATCTACAATAAAATACTAAAGGGGTCCTTAAATAAAAACTCAACTATGATTTGGTGGATCTCCCTAAAACATTTATGAGTTTAAAGAACAACATTTAGTGCATAAATTTACCGCAAAAGAGCAATAATTATGACAACATTACTATCTACAAAACTTTAGGATTTTCAAATGTCATCCTGAAGGCTAATAGGAAACACCTACTACAGATTAAAGGGTAGTAATATAGAGGAGTTACTAAGTTGTAAATTGGAAAGTTAAGGAGTTTTTTAAGACAACCAAGAATAGTAACACATTCATCTAGTAAAATACCAACAATAAGGTGAATCTAATCACCTGCAATCCTTCATATATAGTGATCATTAAGGTAAGAAAATTGGGTGCAAATAGGTTTATTAGTTGGAATTTAATTTTGGTTATTATTCAGTTCCATTAAAGCACCTTATTAGAATTTAGAAGTTTCAAAGAGAAGGTTTCATTTTATAGTATTCAAGGAGTGAATAATGAAGTTACTTTCAAGGTTATTATCTACACATTAAATAGGAGTTATTTTGACAAAAAGAAAAATATCATATACCTATTGTATATCTTAAAATCAATAAGACTACATCCTACAACATTATTTGTAGTGCATATTACAGATTAATTTTAAGGCTTCTTTATAATTACTCTTATGAGAGTTGCAAAAATTATTATTGCATTTTGAGAGTTCTTTAAGAGTTTCTATTAGTGCATTAAAGGAGAAATAAGGTGAGTCTACTATTGCACTATTCTAGATTGTCTAACATATTTACTCTTTAAAATTATTATGTGCATTGGTGGACTAAGTTAAGGTAATAAACCAAAGTGCACAAAGCTCAAAATATCAAAGTGTTTAGAGACACTATTTAGTGCATAAAATCTGCAATCTATTGTGGCCTAGAGAATCCACCAAACAAATTCATATTTCTCTAAGGAGTGGAGAAGAAACCCACCATTAAAATCATTGAAAGAAGCTAAAAATTAAGACTTGGAGAGTCCCATATTTAAGGTGCACTAAGGGTTTCATTAAAGGTGAAAGCTAGTGTAGAAATAGCTCTTTCAAAAGTATATTATTTGCATGATTATTATCTTGGATTTATTGTTCCTAAACTATCTAAGTGAAGGAGTTAGTGTTGTATAATTAGAAAGGCAACAATACATTTATTTCAAGGAATAGAGCAAGTAGTGACTATATCTAAGAAGCAAGAGAAAAGCTTCAATTCATATACATTTTTCCTCAAGCTATACAACGAGGAGCAGATCTATCTACATAACAAGAATCCATCATATCAAAGGAGAAAATATCATCAAAAGGAGACAAGGATCTCACTAAAATTTGATGAAAAATAAATTTTCTTATTCATTCTATATTGGTGCACAATATTCCTCATAAGGAGGATAGAATATTGTGTCGTAAAGACACTAACACAACAAGTATTCTATATTTTCTATTGGTGAAGCAAAAAATGCAGAAGGAGAACCAATCTAGGTTCACAAGCACCAGTTTTAGGTGTCTAGAAAAACCATTCCAATCACCAAAGCAATCATCTACAAACAATGTAAACCTATAGCCACATTAGAATCTTTGCAACCATTACATTTCTATTGAAAAGAAAGGTAGAATACCAGTGAGAGAATCTATGTAGAAGCAAAGTGAAGGCCATGTAATATACCTCAATCTAGTATCAAATTGTCAACTAGGAGGGGAGCCATTGAAGCATCCAAGGACAAAACTTTTTAATCACTAAAGGAGTGTCATAAGACCATCTCTAAAGCACCTAGGACCTCCATTGAACCAAAAGCGAATGTATTGAGAAGAAAAAATCCTTCGAATAGCATTGAGAGCAAGAAACCAACTGGATTTACATTGGCAAGAGGAGTATATAGGTTAAGGAAGGTATCGAAGGGAAGCTTTCATGTAAACTATCACTTGTCACATACGATAGAGCATTCGATAACGCTAAAAAAGGAAACACTCAAGATAACTTCTAAGTTTTGGACATTGAAAGGCATCATTAAGAGCATCATCATCATCACTCATTAGTTGAAAAAGAAAGGAGCATTACCCAAATACCAAATAATTATAATAATGCCTCACCAGCTAGCAATAACATGTGGGTGCAAGTCTAAGGAGAGGAGAAGCTACATAAGCAACCAATTCCAATCAATTATACTGAAGTCCAAGCAAGTGTAATAATAGTTCAAGTAGAGAAAAAAAGCAAGTTTACAATGAAGATGCATTGAAATCCCGAAGCCAAGGAGTCAAAGGACGTCCACTAAAAGTTTATCATAAATCAAAGATTCTAGCAGGTGTTAAATGTTTGGGTGGAAAATATAATATCGGCATCTAGTGAAATCTTACATCACCACCATCAAGAGAGCTAAACCACTTAAATAACTATAGTTAAAGGAGAGTAAAACCACCTACATAACACTTATTAAGGGAGAACAAACCAATTTAATTATCGCCATCCAGTGAGAGTGTCCTGTTGGACATTTTGAGTCCTCTAAGTCAGAGTTGTCATTGATGTCACCTGATAGAGTTATCACTCATCTCAAGGAATTCGGCAAGAAATAAAGTCGCCCAAGTCATCCAGGAAAAAGCTTCATCAAGTGCAAAAGTGAAAGGAAAAAGGCTCCATAATATTTTAATATTATTGGGAGCACAGATTAAATGATTGGTTTATAAAAACCCAAGATGGGTTATTGCAAAAGTTAAAAAGGAGGTTTAATAATTATTTATAAATCATTTAAATTCACAAGGAATTTAAATTTTATAAATAATACCAAGGTTGGGCATTAAGACAAGGTTCTAAGGTTTTATTAAACCTAAGGTTGGCTCTTTAAGACAAAGTTCTAAGGTTGATTTTAATTTATAATATTTAAATTTAAAATTAAATTTAAATTTATTATAAATTAAATCACGCCGACGTCGAATTCATTCGAAGCACCGACGTGATGCTAAGGAAGGCAAAAGGCATTATATAAATGCCAAACAAATTCATTTACCAAGCATCCCTTGCTATTGTTTTTGAAGTGCATGCGAAAGAGATTTCTGTTTCGAAAGCCTTACGATTTTCGTGAAGGTTAAAGCTGTGAAGATTCGGAAGCCCTAAGCGCAAAGGCCAGCATGGCCTAGTGGTATGTTGGCTCGGTGCTAAGGAGGAGGTTCTGAGTTCGATTCACGTGAGGTCTATTTTTTGGATTGCAAGGAAGAAGCGCTCTACGCGCTTGTTGTTTTTGGAGGTTCGTTGTTCGAAGATATTGCATGGTGGACGTGCCCTTTTAGACACGTCACGATGCATGGCCCAATGATGGCTTGGCTGCGGCTAAGGCGTTGGGAAGAAAATAGTCAGGGGATCGAATCCCATCGAGGGCAAGGCAAGTAAATTTAATTTTTGTTTAATATTTTATTTTCTGCCAAGGTTGCCTAAGGAGAAATAAGGTTATGGTATGCCCTAGGAAAGATAAATATTTCTGCTGATTTTCTTTGTGGAAGTATATCATATTATATATCATTGGAAAGCTATTTTTGAGAGCTACTTGTTTAGATTGCTTTGAGGGAGAAATAAGGTGTGTGCAAGAAGATATTTCTGGTTTTTTCAAGGAGTTCCAAAAGTAAGTTTGATTCATTCTTTTGAGGGATTATTTCTTGCATAAGAGGGTTTGGTGCATTTTTATTGAGTAGGAGTAATAAGGTGTTATTGAGATATTATTTTGATTATTGTGTTATTACTCATGACCTCTAACCCTTGTTGAGATTGGAAAAAGAAAGTGTGTTGAGTGTGGCAGATTTAGTGGACAACTCATAAGGCATCAAAAAGGTATGGGCAATATTCTTCATTGACTTATGTGGGTGATTGATTTCTAAAAATATCTTTGGAGAGAAAAGGATTGATTGTGGTTAACCTTTTTTGAGAGTTGTTGGTTTAATGCTTCAAGGTTTTCTGAATTGAGAGTTGTGATTAAACCTTGTTTATAAGCATTGTTGTTGAAGCCCATTGGTTGTGCAAAGAACTTGAACTTGAGTTAGAAAAGAACATGAGTATCATTGTTATGTGAGATTTGTTGTTGAGCATTGTTGGAAACATTTTGAGTTGGTTGATACATGCTTGGACTAGGGTTTGTGAGAAAGGATTGATCCTTGAGGTGATTGGTTGAGTAGAGTTGATTGAGCCTAGTCAAGTGATTGTGTGAAGTGGTTGTTCAAGTTCCATGAAACAAACTATTCTATATTCTGATTTGAGTTGAGATTGAGATTTGAGAATAGAACATATTGAGTCTCTAACAATTCTCTTTATGCTTCTATGATATTGATTTGAGTTGAGATTGGGATTTGAGTATAGAACATATTGAGTCTCTAACAATTCTCTTTATGCTTCTATGATATTGATTTGAGTTGATATTGAGATTTGAGAATAGAACATATTGAGTCTCTAACAATTCTCTTTATGCTTCTATGAGATTGATTTGAGTTGAGATTGGGATTTGAGTATAGAACATATTGAGTCTCTAACAATTCTCTTTATGCTTCTATGAGATTGAGTTGAGATATTGATTGAGCATTGAGTATAGAACATATTGAGTCTCTAACAATTCTCTTTATGATTCTATGTGATTGAACAAGTTTTGTGTGGACTTGTTAAGAGATTTGAGGTAAGTCTTTGAGAAGGCTTGTGGACTGATTTTGTGTAAGATTTTGTGGAAGCTTGCAATGCATATTTGAGCAAGTCCTAGAGAGGACTTATTGAGCATATTTGGACAAGTTCTGTGTGAGCTTGTTGAGCAGATTTGGATAGGTTCTGTGTGGACCTGTTGAGAATTTGGATAGGTTTTGTGGACTTTGAGAATATTTGAGTAGGTTAGTGGACCTATTGAGAAGATTTGAGTAGGTTTTGGGACCTATTGAGAATATTTGAGTAGGTTCTGAGTGGACCTATTGAGCATATTTGAGTAGGTTTTGAGTGAACCTATTGAGTATATTTGAGAAGGTTCTGAGTGAGCCTATTGATAGAGCTTTGGAGGTGACAGAGTATAGAGGATAGAGTCTTAGTGGATAGAGATCCAGTAGCTAGGATAATTGAAGATAGATCTTCTGAGTGAGGAGTCTTCAAGTGGAGAGAGATCCACCAATCAGTGCAGTAGAGAGACAGAGTCTTCTAGAAGATCACTAGCCAGAGCAGAAGGGGAAAGAGTTCTCCTATGGAAGAGATCCATGAACTTGAGATTAGGGGATCAACATCTCCTTTGGATAGAGGTCCATAAACATTGTAATTGGGAAGGATTCCCAAAGATATTATTTGAGAAATATTTTCTCTATGGAGGTAGCCCACATTGGGTGAACCACGTTAAAATGATGTCTCTCATGTGTGTGATGCTTTGTGTGATGTTTACTATTTTATTAATGTTGATGCTACTATTTGGGAAAAAGTTTTATGTTATATTGTTCACCCCCCTCTTAGTATAAGCACATGTTCTTCAATTGGTATCAGAGTGGGTCTCTCCGTGAAGAGTCTAACAACTTGGAAGAGGATCCTTTGGTAGCACACATGACATCAGAGAGTGAAGAAAGTATAGACTTTGAGGAAGCACTCTTCAACTATCTCCAAGATCTTGAAAGGATTCAAGATGAGAATGCACAACTAAAGGAACAAATTTGAAACAATGAATTGGCAAGAATTGAGCTTCTACAAAGGCTAATAGAACTCAAAATAGAAGTGAAAGAAAGAAGAGAGATTGAACACCAGTTAAGAGACATGTTGGAAGCCAAAGAAGTAGGACTTGAGAAAGTGGCAGCAGAAATTGTTATGCTAAGATGCAGAACTAAAATAAACAAGAGATTACAACAAGAGGTAGGAACATCAAGCAAAAAGGAGGTATCTTACCATATCTCAAGGAAAGAAGACCACAAAAGGAAGAATACCAGATCGAGCCCTCATCAAAACAGGTTACAAAATTCCTTCCATGGACATTGTTTTTCTTGCAATAAATATGGTCATAGAGCTATGCAATGTACTAGCAGAGACAATGATAGTAGTAGTACGGATTCTCTTGCCCCACATATGGATGATGATGTTAAGTGTTACAAATGCAATAATTTTGGGCATAAAGCTAGAAGGTGCAAACTAGAAATCTCTAAGTCTAGTAGAAAGTCCACAACTCAAACTACTAGAAAAGAAGAAAAAGGGAAAGGTAAATTAAAATCCTTGCTAGTTCAAATAGCTTTGCATGCTCAGGATAAAGAAGAAAAATGGTTTCTGGATAGCGGATGCTCTAGACACATGATAGGAGAAAAGGACAAGTTTATAGTTTTGAAAGAAGGAAACAGAGGGTCAGTAAATTTTGGGGACAATGGTTCAACAAAGATTTGTGGAAAAGGAACTCTAAGTATAGGCAATGGGAAAGCAAAAGCTGAAAATGTTCTATATGTGGAAGGTCTGAAACATAATATTTTGAGCATTAGTCAACTTTGTGATCAAGGCCATATGGTAACTTTTCATCAAGATAGATGTGAAGTAAGAAAATCTGAATCTAGGAAACTAGTAGCTAGTGCTATAAGAGAAAGAAATCTTTATGTACTCAATGAGATCAAAAAGGAAAAATGTCTCTTATCCAAAGAAAATGAGATCCGGGTTCAACATATAATATTGGGACCAAATGAGAATATTCTAATGGCTTTGGAAGATAAAGAAGAAGTGAGTGATCCTATAGAAGACAAGCCAAAAGGAAGTAATGATATGGACAAAGGTAAACAAATAGAGGATTATTCGGTAGAGAATGGATATGATCTCAAGGGAGAACTTATCTATGCCCTTGACACAGTAAAGAAGGTAAGAAAGCAACACTCTAAGCTTGAAAGACAGTTTCAAGAATGTGATGAAGAAATATTATTGCTCATAGAGGATCTAGAAAAGTCAAAAGCTAAGGCAAGCAAGTTCAAAGATAAGTTAGAAGCAAAGATCTTGGAATGTGAAAAGTTAACACAAGAAGTGGCCCTATTAAAAGAAGATCTAGAGGATTCCAAGAATAAGCTATACAAGTATGTAAACAGTGCAAAGAGTGTGGATAAAATAGTCAAGATACAAAGAAGAGCAACAAACAAGACAGGTCTTGGTTCCAAACAGGTTCAAGAAGACAAGTTAACTACCAGTTCTAAAGACACTTCAGAAGAAGAGGATACTTCAGAAGAGGGTTTCTCATATGAGAGCGGAAGTGAAAGTGAAACTCCTAAGGATGAGTCAGATTGTAGTGAGTCCAGCAGGAACAGGAACAATGAACAAAGAAGATTCAGATGGAACAACAATCAAAATAGGTCAAGAGGAACTAGAAGACCAATGGGGTCTAGGCAAGGTTTCTTCAATGGAAGATGTTTTTCATGTCACAGGTTTGGGCACATGGCTTCACAGTGCAGGACACATGAAAGATAGGTAGATGGGAAAGGATAACTTTTCCAAGGATATTGCTACTCATGCAATGAGTTTGGTCACAAGGCAATGAATTGCAGGGTTCATGATAGAAGAGGATATGGCTTCACTAGGAGAAATTCTAAGATAGTTGCACATCCAAGGAATAATAACATTAAGTGTTATAAGTGCAATAATGATGGTCACATAGCAAGATGGTGTAGAGCAAATATTCTAGAATCAAGCATGAATAGGAATAGGAATAGGAACATTGGCATGAACAAGAATAGGAATATGAACAAGAACATAGAAGAGAACAAGAATAGGAACATGAACATGGATGAGAACAAGAACAGAATAGAATAGGAACATGGATGAAAACAAGAATAGGAATAGGAACATAAGTGACGATAGGAACAAGGATGATGACTTGGAAAGAAATAGTGAGAGGATTCAAAAAACTCAGAAAAGAAGAGAAAAATATAAAGATAAAGAGCAGTGCTTTCGGGGAGTAGAAATACTCCCACCCTAGAATTAACCACCTCATGTGGAGGTGGGGGAGGGGCTAAGCTAAGAGGCTCATTCTTAGCCCCGAGCCCCAAAGGTGACCCTTTGCCATTGATGTCAAAGGGGGAGAGATTTGTGTATTGGGGAGAGATTTGTTATGTGGAGAGATTTGATATTTGAGAGAGCATTGAGCCAGGGGGAGCAAAGTCCCAAGGGGAGCAGAAAAGAAGGTCAGGTTTCAGTAAAAGGATAAGGGTTGCCATCAATGACAAAGGGGGAGATTGTTGGACATTTTGAGTCCTCTAAGTCAGAGTTGTCATTGATGTCACCTGATAGAGTTATCACTCATCTCAAGGAATTCGGCAAGAAATAAAGTCGCCCAAGTCATCCAGGAAAAAGCTTCATCAGTGCAAAAGTGAAAGGAAAAAGGCTCCATAATATTTTAATATTATTGGGAGCATAGGTTAAATGATTGGTTTATAAAAACCCAAGATGGGTTATTGCAAAAGTTAAAAAGGAGGTTTAATAATTATTTATAAATCATTTAAATTCACAAGGAATTTAAATTTTATAAATAATACCAAGGTTGGGCATTAAGACAAGGTTCTAAGGTTTTATTAAACCTAAGGTTGGCTCTTTAAGACAAAGTTCTAAGGTTGATTTTAATTTATAATATTTAAATTTAAAATTAAATTTAAATTTATTATAAATTAAATCATGCCGACGTCGAATTCATTCAAAGCACCGACGTGATGCTAAGGAAGGCAAAAGGCATTATATAAATGCCAAACAAATTCATTTACCAAGTATCCCTTGCTATTGTTTTTGAAGTGCATGCGAAAGAGATTTCTGTTTCGAAAGCCTTACGATTTTCGTGAAGGTTAAAGCTATGAAGATTCGGAAGCCCTAAGCGCAAAGGCCAGCGTGGCCTAGTGGTATGTTGGCTCGGTGCTAAGGAGGAGGTTCTGAGTTTGATTCACGTGAGGTCTATTTTTTGGATTGCAAGGAAGAAGCGCTCTACGCGCTTGTTGTTTTTTGAAGGTTCATTGTTCGAAGATATTGCATGGTGGACGTGCCCTTTTAGACACGTCACGATGCGTGGCCCAACGATGGCTTGGCTGCGGCTAAGGCATTGGGAAGAAAATAGTCGGGGATCGAATCCCACCGAGGGCAAGGCAAGTAAATTTAATTTTTGTTTAATATTTTATTTTCTGCCAAGGTTGCCTAAGGAGAAATAAGGTTATGGTATGCCCTAGGAAAGATAAATATTTCTGCTGATTTTCTTTGTGGAAGTATATCATATTATATATCATTGGAAAGCTATTTTCGAGAGCTACTTGTTTAGATTGCTTTGAGGGAGAAATAAGGTGTGTGCAAGAAGATATTTCTGGTTTTGTCAAGGAGTTCCAAAAGTAAGTTTGATTCATTCTTTTGAGGGATTATTTCTTGCATAAGAGGGTTTGGTGCATTTTTATTGAGTAGGAGTAATAAGGTGTTATTGAGATATTATTTTGATTATTGTGTTATTACTCATGACCTCTAACCCTTGTTGAGATTGGAAAAATAAAGTGTGTTGAGTGTGGCAGATTTAATGGACAACTCATAAGGCATCAAAAAGGTATGGGCAATATTCTTCATTGACTTATGTGGGTGATTGATTTCTGAAAATATCTTTGGAGAGAAAAGGATTGATTGTGGTTAACCTTTTTGAGAGTTGTTGGTTTAATGCTTCAAGGTTTTCTGAATTGAGAGTTGTGATTAAACCTTGTTTATAAGCATTGTTGTTGAAGCCCATTGGTTGTGCAAAGAACTTGAACTTGAGTTAGAAAAGAACATGAGTATCATTGTTATGTGAGATTTGTTGTTGAGCATTGTTGGAAATATTTTGAGTTGGTTGATACATGCTTGGACTAGGGTTTGTGAGAAAGGATTGATCCTTGAGGTGATTGGTTGAGTAGAGTTGATTGAGCCTAGTCAAGTGATTGTGTGAAGTGGTTGTTCAAGTTCCATGAAATAAACTATTCTATATTCTGATTTGAGTTGAGATTGAGATTTGAGAATAGAACATATTGAGTCTCTAACAATTCTCTTTATGCTTCTATGAGATTGATTTGAGTTGAGATTGAGATTTGAGTATAGAACATATTGAGTCTCTAACAATTCTCTTTATGCTTCTATGAGATTGATTTGAGTTGATATTGAGATTTGAGTATAGAACATATTGAGTCTCTAACAATTCTCTTTATGCTTCTATGAGATTGATTTGAGTTGAGATTGGGATTTGAGTATAGAAAATATTGAGTCTCTAACAATTCTCTTTATGCTTCTATGATATTGAGTTGAGATATTGATTGAGCATTGAGTATAGAACATATTGAGTCTCTAACAATTCTCTTTATGATTCTATGTGATTGAGGTAAGTCTTTGAGAAGGCTTGTGGACTGATTTTGTGTAAGATTTTGTGGAAGCTTGCAATGCATATTTGAGCAAGTCCTAGAGAGGACTTATTGAGCAAGATTTGGACAAGTTCTGAGTGAGCTTGTTGAGAATATTTGGATAGGTTCTGTGTGGATATTGAGAATATTGGTTATTGGACCTATTGAGCAGATTTGAGTAGGTTCTATGTGGACCTATTGAGTAGATTTGAGCAGGTTTTGAGTGAACCTATTGAGCATATTTGAGCAAGTTCTGAGTGGACCTATTGAGCAGATTTGAGTAGGTTCTGAGTGAACCTATTGAGCAGATTTGAGAAGGTTCTGAGTGAGCCTATTGATAGAGCTTTGGAGGTGACAGAGTATAGAGGACAGAGTCTCAGTGGATAGAGATCCAACAGCCAGGACAATTGAAGACAGATCTTCTGAGTGAGGAGTCTTCAAGTGGAGAGAGATCCACCAGTCAGTGCAGCAGAGAGACAGAGTCTTCTAGAAGATCACTAGCCAGAGCAAAAGGGGAAAGAGTTCTCCTATGGAAGAGATCCACGAACTTGAGATTAGGGGATCAACATCTCCTTTGGACAGAGGTCCATAAACATTGTAATTGGGAAGGATTCCCAAAGAGATTATTTGAGAAATATTTAGAAGAAATATTTTCTCTGTGGAGGTAGCCCACATTGGGTGAACCACGTTAAAATGATGTCTCTCATGTGTGTGATGCTTTGTGTGATGTTTACTATTTTATTAATGTTGATGCTACTATTTGGGAAAAAGTTTTATGTTATACTGTTCACCCCCCCTCTCAGTATAAGCACATGTTCTTCATGTCCTATACTCACTACCAACTGAACCACCTACATTGAAGGAAGATAAGTACATTATTTAATTATTTGCATTCTAAAAATTTTAGTTTTAAGGTGTTAAGCATAAGGTTGAATACTATTATTAAAATAAAAACCTTAGAAATAAAGGAAGCCATCCTAACAAAAGTAGAAGAAATTATAGATATTTGCAAATCACTAAGTAGGATATATAAGGTTGTCAACCTTAGTAAACCAAAAATATTAAATTTGAAAATACTATTTTTATTATTTTCAAATATTCCAAATTAGGGAGTTATAAGGTATACTACATCAAAATAGTTTATTGGAATTTAGAAATATTAAACTATTGGACATTAAGGTTTATAAAAGGAAGTTCTTCATTTACTTAAAGGAGTTGGAATTATATACTTACACTTGTATCATATTCATACTAAAGGGATGCAAGAAATCCAACCATAGAGAACTTCAAATTAAGTGCATAGTTCATTAGGAGCGATAAGGTGAAATAGAAGTTTATTATTGTTACTTAAAAAACATTATAAAATCATCTCAAAAGTGAACTATTATTTACTAAGCACTTTATTAATATTATAACTTACTATAATCACTAGGAAGACATAAGGAATTCTACAAAACCTAAGTCTAGAAAGGGTTTTAACAAATTGGATCATATACTCAATTTACTTGAGAAAGATATAGTATTCTACAAATCCTTAATCTAAGTTTTAAGGAAACAAAAAGAATACTACATGTCAAAAATTTCATAGCTTGTAGTTTGATCATAAACTTAATCTACTAGGGAGTCATAAGGTAGTCTACTACAAAGGATCTAACAAAAGTGTTCTTAAAATAGAAAAAGCTAAAACTAAGAGAGATGTCTACCTCAAGGAACACAATGAACAATGATATGAATAACACTATTAGAAAGGAAAGAGCAAGTGTCATAAAAAGTGGAATCAAGAATTTACTTATAAATTTTGAAGGAGACTTAGACCTTACTTCAAAAGTGATTCATAGTGAAGCCTTAAGAGATAACTTTGAAACTATGGAATACTATCTACATGCTCAATTCACTGAAGCAATTGATAATGGAAAAAGTGATATTCAAATTCCTTTAGACTTTGGTAGCATATTATACATGGTGCTACTTATGTTAAAATGTTACAAGGATGAGAATGTAGAACAAAAAGGATTGATAGAATCATTTAAAAATAAAATAGAAATGGATGCATCATATCTAGAGAAAATATTTCAATCCTCATGCAGTATTGATACTCCAAGTTCTACTAACTCAAAATATTATCTTGATGCCTTAAGTACTTATGTAGAAGCCTCTATTCATGATAAAAGGGACAAAGGCATAAAGAAGATACTCTTGCAAGAATCAGGTGATAGTACGACCACCTATGAAAACATAGAAACCACATTTAAAGGTAAGGATAAAGAAGGAAAGGAACAAGGTCAAGGAGGCATACAATGATAGGTGAACTAAAGATATTACAAAGGATCAGATCAAGCTTCAAATTTAGACAAAGAAGACAATGAAGGAACCTAGAGAAAAGAGCTCAAATTTTAGGACCAGATAAAATATCCATATTGAATACTAAAGTCTTAAATACCTAAATAATATAATACAGGGGGTGTTAGAGTATATTACATCATTTGGATCATGTAAATGTACCACCTTTGGTACATATCTAGAGTAGGAGTTTACTTTAGAGTAAATTCAGTTAGTTACTTCAAGTATTATAATAAATGCACAAGTGTCAATGTGCATGTAGTCCACATGTACATGAGTTCTAGATAGAGTAAAGGCCAAGCAATCTATATTTCTATATAAATGCCTCATAGGTGTAATAGTAATATGAGAGAGAGAGTGATATAGTAAGTATACAGTGTGTAGTAGATGTAGTATGGTACAATGTAGTTCTTTCATATATTTTCATGGAGTTTTCATGTCCTCCATTATATAGCATTGTACTATTTTTATCATTCTCATTAATGGCATATTTTTGAGTTAATTTCATATGTTCATTTCTTTATTTTTCTACATATTATTGTTCCATTAGATTTATAGTTATCTCAAATTAGTTATCCTACATCTTGTGGTTGTACTACCTCCCATCAAAAGCTAAAAATTTTCACACATTCTCCATCATATTTCTTTTTTATTCCGAAGGATACAATATCTACTCTTAATGTCTTGAATCTCACAATATAGTTCTCAACATAATATAAATTAACCAATTTAATAAAAAGAGCTCTAATTCCAATTGACATGCTTCAATGGTATTTAATTTGCTAAATAACTCATGCAATTTTGACCATATTTTGAGAGGTTCATTCTCTTCCTTGTTATGGAAGAGCAATTCTAGCTCAATTAGTAAGGATAATACACCAAGAGCTTGTTGCTTATGTTGGTGAGTTTTCTCATCAAGGATTGTTATTTTTTCTCTTTAAATATGTACCATATTTTTTTATTATATAGTAAGCTAGTCATTTGAGTTGACCATATGCGATAATTTTGTCCATTAAGATGAGTAGTATAGGAATGAGGATTCATATTACATGATATAACCCCTAAAATTATAATAGGTTCTTGAACTAATATCACCAATGCATAGAGCTTCATGTGATTTACAAAGAAGGAAACAAAATACTTCTATATGAAAAGTTATGGCCTCTAATTTTTTCCCCTAATGGACCTAAAATAAGATAAAATAATATCCAAAACCTTAGATAAGTGGTATCCAATCATAGAATACCACTTGGCATTCATTGATTCAATGGTTTTTGCCATTGAATTTTACCATTTGAGTGCCACTAGACTGTTGGATCGAATGTGATTCCCACACTTGCTTTCTCTTAATTGGTGAAATATGGATTAGGATATTGCCATGTTAGTCTTCATATCAGCCAATAAATTGACCTTCTTTGAAAAATTCATGAGCAATATTTTGTGCTTTGGTCTTTAGCCTCCTAGGTGTTATGAGAATTATTTTAGCTAGCTCAATAAATACATAGTTAGGAGGAGAAATGAGCTTCCATATACACATCATCTTTCCAAATAATAGTAGCAAAAATATGAGCATGTGATTTAAATATGAAACCTATCCTTTCAAAAAATTTCATACTAACTATTCTATCATCGTGCATAGTGATGTTATGAGATATTATTCCTTTATAGAAGTCTATATGCTTAATCAATTTTTGCAAAAATAAATACTAACATAAGTCAATCATATACCATCCTCTCTCCCATGCACAATATAAACCACCACTCCATACCAATATTTGGGATGAAAGAAGTGATTTCATAATATGTATTGTTCCCCTTAGGTCATTCTACAAAATAAATCCCTTCTCCTTCAAGAAAAACAATGTTAGTCATGATTCAAACTAAGGCTTCTCATGCTTAAATAACTTATACTGCATTGTTTTACCTATAATGACCACCATTTCCATTGTGTTGGGTTGCATCCATTCTCCTTTAAGAAGGGAATTATGCACTCCAAGTTGTGAGGGCACCAATCCAAATCCAAAGCATACAAAATAACCCCATTCAAGTTTAGATATTGCACCAATATTCCCTCATTGAATTTTGAATTCTAGCATTCTTGAGAACATTGTTTTGAGAATATTTAGCAACAAGAAATTGTAATCCTTAAAAATTTGAAATATAAAAATTATTTTAGAAAAAACATATATTTTCTCCAACATGCAATAACATGAATGATAAAAAATATGATAAAAATCATTTTTGCTTCTTATGAAGAAACAAATTATGATACTTTGAGGAGAAAAATGTCCTAGGATTTGGAAGAAATATCATAGGCTTCTCACACTTTTACATGAACAAGTGAAGAAGATCCATACCCACTCTAATACCATGTTGGAATCTGTTGTGGCTGCTCCACAACACACCCCAAAATTGGGGACCCACCTTTTTTACATGCTTTCCAAGAAGACCGAAGTGGCCCATAGGCTAAAGATCAAGAAAAAAAAGCAAAATATCACAAGGAGGAAAAGTGTCACGATATTGCAACATGTTGCTCCATCGCGGCCAAAAATAAAAAGTGTCACGATATCGCGACATGTTGTTCCATCGCAGCTAAAAATAAAAAGTGGTGCGATATCGTGACATGTTGCTCCATCGCGGCTAAACATAAAAAGTGTAGTGATATCACGACATGTTGCTCCAATGCGACAAAAAAAGAAAAAGTGTCGTGATATCGCGACATGTTGCTCCATTGCGGCTAAAAATAAAAAGTGTCATGATATCGCGACATGTTGCTCCATCGCGGCTAAAAATAAAAAGTGTCGCGATATCGCGACATGTTGCTCCATCGCGGCTAAAGTGAAAAAGTGTCGTGATATCACTACATGTTGCTCCATCGCGGCCAAACGAGGAAAGAAAGAATCAGAGGAGAAAAAGTGTCGCGATATCACGACATGTTGCATTTTCACGATCGTATAGGAAAAAGTGTCGTGATATCGCGACATGTTGCATTTTCACGATCGTACAAGAAAAAGTGTATCGTGACATGTTGCATTTTCGTGATTCAAAATGGGCAGACAAGCAGAGAAAGAAAAAGTGTCGCGATATCGCGACCTATTGCATTTTCGCGACCGTACAAGAAAAAATGTCATGATATCGTGACATGTTGCATTTTCGCGATTCAAAATGGGCAGAAAAGCAGAGAAAGAAAAAGTGTCGCGATATCGTGACATGTTACATTTTTGCGACTAAAAGCAACAAAATACGGAAGGGGCCAAAAGTGTCGTGATATCATGACGTGTTCCATTTTCGTGATTCAGAGCAACAAAGGAGAGCAAGGAGGCAAAAGTATCACGACATGTCATGAAATCGTGGTTCATATAGGAGAGAGAAAGACAAAGTGAAAAATGTCGTGATATCGTGACATGTCATGAAATCGCGATCAAAATAGTCAAACAGAGCAAGATGTCAAAGTTGTCACGACGTCGTGACATGTATTTTCATGATGCATGAAGACGAACAAGGCTGCTGATAGAAAAATGTCACGATATCGCGACATGTCTCATTTTCACGATACAAGTAGAGGAGCAAAGCTGCATACATAAAAACATCGCAATATCACGACATGCTATTTTTTGTCATGATTTACAGGGGGCCATTATAGAACGTGTAGGGAAGTGCTGAACACATGGCACAGAGGCGTAGAGGCTATGATAACGCTTTAGGATCAACGGTTACAGTTAGCAGAGTAGACCAAGTGTTTCACACCCGAGAAAGAAGCCAAAACAACAAAGAGGTGGGAAGACGAAACAAAGCGATTTGGGGAGACGAAACGACTGGACCTAGGAAATGAAATGAAGCGTCGCAGAGTGAAATAGAGGGCCATACCAGAAAGCTTAAAAGTAGAAGCCAATGACAGATACAGGGGGCAAAACTATTCAGAGAAGATTGCAGTAATGAAGGCAAGGCCTTAGCACTGGGTTTCTCTGGATATTTTCTTCCACATTGGACTGGTTTGTCTTCTTCATGGACATGGTCAGAAACCGCTACGAGCAGAGTTGCAGAGTTGAAGGTGATAGGCCATTTTGGGCCTGCTTAGGAGCGTTTTCCTTCATTTTTTTTGGTTTTGATAAACTGGAAGCTTCTGTTGTTGTAAACTGACATATCTTTAATACAAAAATTACAGAGAGTTGCATCTCATTGGCAAGAAAGAAGGAGTTATTTTCTGCATGCAATATTTAATGTTTATTTTTCCCCTTTCAAATTTTTAGGCTTATAGGTGAAGTTTAATGCAAGTTCTCTTGGTTGCTTCATGCGAATGTCTAAATCTGAAAACCATAGTTAAAACCCTAGAAACCAGCACCTAGCTTATCTGGATTGTGCGAGTTTTGCAGGTTCAATAGGTTAGGTTGTATGCAGAAAACCTCATTATCTTCGATTTTTTCAAATGGGATTGTAGCACTCTGAATGTACTTTAGTTTTAGTTTCTTTGTATTTTATTTTCACTTCTTTTATTCTCTACATTTTTATTTTCTCGAAAATCTAACTTTAGTCGAATTTACAGTCATTGAAATAAAATACTTGAAAATCTACCGAAATCGAAAATAAAATAATTTCATCATTAAGATTAATTCACATTGATTTCATTTTGATTAAATGAACAATCATTACAATTTCAAAATAAAATAAACCACAGTGCCCCTTGTTTACAGTTACTTGCAACCACTAAGGTGTTTCAAGCATTCGAACTGAACATTATTATTCATACAAAATGCTAACATAGCGGAGACCTTGGAGAAATTATTTATTAAATTTCTTTGCAAGAGAGGATTTGGAGCTCGAATCCTTTCATAAAGTGTGTTTTCACAATCGGGTGAAAATACCACTCAACAAAATCCATGCCTATTTTAAAATTTAATAGAAGCAACCCATTACTCAAAAAAATATACAAAAAATATAAATAGATGAAAAAGGAAAGCAAGAGACACAAAAATTGAGAGTGTCACTGAACACCATATATAATAACTATATTATCCATTAATAAGAATCACAACACTCTTATGGAAAGGATGGATTTATGAGGGGTATTTATATGAAACCAAAATCCCATTTACATAAATTAAGTTTAACCTAAGCTAACATAATAAAATAGGTTTATGTTAGTTACAAGTTATAAGATGGGTTTAATAATAACAAGGCTAGTCACCATCCATAGGGCTTACATAATAAAATAATACAATAAATTAAATACATTTGTATGATGATTGATCTTAGGCCTATACAAGATTGCATCACAATGTCAAGTTACATTTTTAACAAGTCTAGTATTAGGTTGAATAATAAAAGGTTCATACGTATTTTAGGTTCATATGGATTTTAAAATGAATGAAATTTAATATCCATAGGATAAGGACCAAGGCTAAGTAGCATCTAAAAAACATTGTATGTTCATTTAACTGGATACAAATATATTTAATATTTATTGTCATAACAAATCCTATCCATGAATCCCTCAAAAGATAAAAAATAATGGTTAAAATTTAAAATCCATAAGATAGGGATAAATTTAAAGTAACACTAAAAAAATATTGCATCTTTCTTTTAAAATTGAATGAAAGACTAATTTAATATTTCCTATCTTAATGGATTTGAGAAACAATTTGCTCCTCCATTATATATAAAAACTACTTTTTTTTTTATAAGTTAAATTTCATTCATTCACGGGTTTTGACAGGGACCCCAAAACCTGATTACATGATCATCAAAAATATGTTCGAAGGAAGGCAAAAAAACCCAAAACCCATAGGGATGCAGCCCCAAACAGAAACAAGTGAAACCTCAAAAACAAGCCCATGTAGGGGACACCCAAAACCCAAAAATGGGACCTACACAAGGAGGCCCTAAAACCAACATGTCAGACCTCCTCTTCAATTGTGGAACCTCTATCCTTAGCTTCAACCTTGGCATCATCCTTAGCTTCATCCTCGATGAAGACCTCCACATCCTTCGAGTCCTCTTGAGAGGTCTCAAAAAACTTTTCATGGTAAAACAACATGTGTAGAGAGTTCTAAAGATTCAAGAGAGAATACTTCATGTCATTCAGATGGAAAATAACATTCTTTAGTTGGTAAATCCCAATAGAAGTAATTTTTATAATAAAATTTTGTAGAAAGGAAGATAGAGCGTCGATGTTGTCCTCATCAGAGTCAATATTGAGGATTTTTTACTTTTCATGGAGAGCCTTATTTCGCAGATGGGGAGAAGACCTGACCGCTCCCTTAGAATCCTCATACTTAATTTTTTTTCTTGCAAGTAAACCTATCATGGCCTCCATAGCTGCTCTCTTCTTAGCCGACATGGCAGGGGAAAAGGAAGAGGCTAAGGTCAGGCTAGAATTAACCTAAGTAGGGCTAGATTTTCCTTTGGGATTGACCTTTTGGGTGGCAGGAGGGATTAACCCACTAGGATAGTGGACCAACCAGTGGTTATAAAATACCTTGAATAAACCTTGGTGGGAAGGGAGGTCATCTCCCTTTTTCTTCCTATAGGCTTCAATGGAGTAGCTAATGGAATTAAACATGAATTGGGGAATGTTGATGGGATTGACATCCCTGAAATGATTCACAAACATGAAATGGAAACTACAAAGGATGTTTTGGGATCATCAATAGTAATATATTCCATAACATGTTTTATTACCTTGTTCTATGGGATGGGGAGGTCGATCTAGATCATACCCACCTTCTCTTGCTTGCAAAATTTATCTTGATCCTTGAACTCCTTAAATTTAGTTTCTCAATTATGCTTTTCCCCCTAGATGAATCGTCCTTTGGCCAATTATCCAGTAATCTCAACCAGCAATTTGATATCGATGAGAAAATCCTTTTCGTGGACGCTAACCCTTCCCCATTCTAGCATTCCAATATCTCCATGGTGATGTCAAGGGCATCCCCTAAAACAATTTTAAGGAAGTGAATTAAGCCTCTCTTGGATAGGATGACTTCAGCTATGGGATCCAACTCCATGGAAATTGGCTCAACAAAGCTCATATTGGGCTAACAGGGGGGATAATTGTTGGAGGAAATTATGGGGGATTGGGGGGTTTGATCAAGGGGAATGAAAATACCATCTCCCAATAGGTCCTTAAAATAAGTAAACCACATGTACAAGGGAGTTCCTTAAAAATACTTTTTTTAATGCAAGCTAAGAGGGAGTGTCAACCAATATTGAGATCTTCAGATATGGTGGAAGATCAATGGATTTGTTTAGAGTGTATCAATGCTTCAAATCCTTACCATGAATGTGATGAATATTATTTTCAAAAATTTACAAAAGTAAAGGAATGTTAGGAGAAATAAGAGATAGAAGCGAGTGTGATCTAGGAGGAAGTGCAAGCTAGGAGGTAGTGTGAGCTAGAAGGAAGTGTGAATCAAGAGCGAGTACGAGTCGAGAGGGAGTGCGAGCTAGGAGGGAGTGCTATCCAAGAGTGATCCCCAAACCCAAACCCAATAGTTAGTTTAGAAGGAAATTCATATTTTAAATCCCTAATGGGAAGTTAGGATTCCCTAGCTGAAAGTATAGATGCCCAAGTTGAAGATAAGTGGAAGAGAAAATATATGGAAAGTTTGATTCAAGTAGCAAATGTTGCAGTAGAAGTGCCTATCAAGGATAAGATAATTGGGCATGATATAATGATTTTGAAAATTAGGAGGTTAATATTTATGTCCCATAGATCTTGGCAAATATTTTTGGATATTTAAGATTAGATCAAGTGGAAGTGGGGATTGAATTCAATTGCTCTATGAATTTTTTTCTAAAGATTTTTTATTTTTCATATTTTCTAATTCAAAAATTAGGGATAAAATATTGAGTGGTGGCCCATGGTTTAGAGGAAGATATACCCTTTATTTAAGAGCATGGAATGAAAAAAATTCTACTAAGACATAAACTATTAAGAAGCTTCCAATTTGGGTTAGGCTTTCTGAACTTCCATATCATCTTAACAATAATGATTTTTTGAAGAATATTAGAAATACCCTAGGATAATTCATCAAGGAATGACTAACTATTAAGGAGTGGAAGCATACTGTATATACTAGAATATGTGTTGCTATGGATATTTCCAAACCTCTTACACAATCCATTAAGTTTAAATATAAATCAAGAGAATGGGATCAACCGGTGGATTATGAAAATATCAAATTTTATTGCATAATTGTTATGAGAGATTGGCCACTTAGCAAGATTTTACATATTGAAAACTATGAAGAAAGAGACAAAAAAATTGGTCATAAGATAAAAATCAAGGCAATAAAGGAAATAATCCATTAATAGAATGTATATTATATCAAGGATATTCCACTCCTAATGAAGGGGTAAAGAAATTCTATCTACAACATCTTATGAAAATTTCCACCATAACTCACTTGGATCAACAGTTAAAAGAAACAAAGGAAATAAGGGATGAGAAAGTACAATATATAAGTTCAAGTTCGGAATGAATTAAAGGTGCAAAGATAAATGTGGAGGAAATTCCAAACACAAATATGATAGAAGAGGTCAAGATATTTCCAGGTAAATCATCTTCATTTTCCTCAAGTAGTATAGAATCCTATCCTAGTAATAAAAGTGAAAGTGGTATAGAGGTTATCCGTTGCACATTAGGATTTCAAGAGTAGCATAATAAATAAATTAGGATGGAGGAAGTTTGTAACAATTTAGGATTTTTAGGAAAGAATAAGAAGGTAATTGCTTTGCACTTTAGGGTTTCTAGGGTAATATAAAGAAGAATGTGGTTTTGAGGTTATTCCTTGCTCTAGAAATTCTACACAACAAGACAAACCCATAGACAATAAGTCTTTGAGTAGTATGAGAATATTGAAGATATGGATGAAGATAAAAGTATTGGTGGAAATGAAAATGAGAGGAAGACACAAGAAGCAAAAAAAAATAGAAAAATAAACCCAGAGGCATATTAATATGGTAAAACATAAGCAAATATTGCAAGTGTTAACAAGAAGTGGGGCTAAACCCACAAACAAATAAAAAATAACAATGAAAATAATATCTTGTAATATTAGGGGCATGAATAAGAACTCTAAAAAGAAGGTATTAAGAAACTCTTTGATTGTTATAGACAATAAATTTATATTTATAGATATGAAAATGGGCAATAATTAGTTTAGCCATTCATGACATTGAATTTTATCTTGACAAAATTTCAATTTCCAAAGGCATCTATATGAAATGATAAAAAAACCTGATTGTTGAAACTTAGCAATGAGGAATATGATAAATATCTTTTATAAGAAAGGAAGATGAAGAATATTTTGATAGAAAGGAAATTTGGATATGATTTAATTAATTTGATAGAAATGTAATGAGAGCAATGTAATGCTTTGTTTTTGTAATGAGAATGACCCCCAATAGAAGACACACATAGCTTATTCAAAAAAAACTTTTCTTGTCATAATAAAACCCATCCATAAACCCTTTAAGAAACTAAAAGAACAAAAGTATAAGAAATATATATATATATATATATATATATATATATATATATATATATATATATATATATATTTCTTATATATATATATATATATAGACCAAATTCAAGTAACATTGTAAAAACATGTTGCACTTTTTTAGTTGAATAAAAATATTATTTTTAACATTGGGTGGTAGAAAAAGGTTCATAAAACTTCCAAGAATATATAAACTAATAATTAAAATTTAAAAACCTTAAGTAAAGAATCTTACATTAGAAATTTAAAATCTTTAATCTAAAACAATCATAATTGTCTCATAGAACTTTTAGTTAAATTAAAAAAGGATTAAGAAAACGCTTAAAAAATGATATCAATAAAAAAAGCAAGAGGGGAAGATAAAACTAGGGCATTAGTTGGGTAGCTAAAGAGATTTCTGGTTACTATGGATTTGAAGACAATATTGCTGCCCCAGGAGGGCTCAATGGGGACACCTTTAGATCCTCTTTTAGAGAGATATAGTTCTTTTGCAAATTTGTTATAGGATAAATCTCCATCAGAGATTGAAGAAGAACAAAAAACTACATTAAAAATGCTCTTTATGGCTACTAGAAATAGATCAACATATCAACAAGTTAATAGATGCTTGCCATAGTCATAATCAAGGAAAAATATTATAATTGAGAAAAGGATGGTCGAAGAAACAATTTTATATAGAGAAAATCATGATTTGATCTATAAATTCATGGGTATTCACCCTACCTTGAATTTTTTGCATTCCTAGGTCCAAAAAAATTGGGAGCCTCTTGGTGAATGTTCTTTGTGGTTTATTAGCAATGGACATTTTATTGTTAGTTTTTCTTCACTTTTCGATAGAAATAGGGCTTTTGACTAAAAAAATAGAATCATGGTCCGACAGGATTATTTTTTCAACCTTGGAGAGTGGGATTTGATCCTCGAATTGAACCCACTACTATCCTAGTTTGGATCCATTTGTATACACTTCCAATGGAGTTTTGGAGTGAGCAGGTATTGGAAATTATCAGTAATTTCCTTGGAAGACATTTGGGTGTTTACAAAGACACAATGGAAGGAAACACAGTTGTTTATGCAATATTATGTGTGGAAATGGATCTTCGCCTACCTTTGCTGGTAGATGTGGAACTCAAACTTGCAAAAACTATCTTAGATTCAACAATTGGATTATGAGGCATTACCCTTCAGATGTAGAATTTGCCATAAATATGGGCATTTGGCCTAATATTTCCCAAATAATATGAACATAAAAATGGAGGCTCCTCTGGGAATGTCAAATCTTCCTAAGGAGGGTAAGTCAACAACCAATAAAGAAACAACCAATATTTCTCAGGACAAAGAAGCACAAGGAGATTGTTTTGAACAAATCAAAAGAAGAAGGCAAAAGAAAGATGGTAAAGAACAAACCCAACTCAAGCCCTCCAATAGGTATAAAATTTTTAAGACACTAATGGACCAAGAAGAAGAACAATTCATGGAAGGAGTGGATGGTAATGATAAAAACAATAACAACCATTTTCAAGCTCCTCTTTCACCTTCTCCCATCATAGAGCAAGTAATTGAGTGCAGTGAGTTATCGCAATTATAGAGTGCAGGGACATTGATAGTGCATAACCAATAGCAACCAATAATTAAGGATGTAATCATGGGCATGGCAAAAAATAATAGAGAAAGGCCAACTCTAGGGATAACTCAGGTGGAAAAGAGATAAAAAAATAGCAACTCTTAAGGAGTGGGTAGAAAATCAAATAAGGAATTGATAGCAGTTCAAGGAGATAAACTGATCACTAGAGGATCGGTGAGGCCAATAGATTCTTACTACTCTCAAGGTAACCAATGATTATACAATCATTGAATGTTAGGGATTTAAATAGTATAACCCATCAATATGATGTTCGAAGACTCTTAGAAAAATGTAAAACAAATTTTTTTCTTATCCAAGAGACAAAAATGTCATTGGATCTTATGTGTAAAATAGTAAATAGAATTTGGAGGGGTGCTAGTCATATGGAAGTGGTTGCCCAAGGGGCCTCAGGGAGTATAGTTACTTTTTGGAACTCTCTTGAATGAATTGCAATAGAACATATAGATTGGAGGGGTGTCCTCACATCACATTTTAGAAACAATGTCACAATTGAACATGTTTTAATCAAAAAACATTATAGGTCTAAAAATCTAGATGGTCAGATGCATTAATGGAAATTTATGCATAACATGAGAGTCTCAAGGGAAGAGTTAGACTGGATTATTGTTGGGGATTTAAATGCTAAATTATCCTCTATATATCAAAAAGGGGGAACCCCAATTTTGGACCCAAGGGATTGACTTATGATTGCTTAAGTCTAGACATTACACTTGGTGGTTATTAAATGCCCTGGAACCAACTATACTTGGACTAATAAGAGGAGGGAGCCACATAGCAGGAAGGTGAAGTTAGATCAATTTTTGGTTTCAAAGGAGTCATTTGTAAAATGGAATATAAAATTTTAGATTTTGGAGGGTCCAATTTCAGATCACTTTCCTATTTTGTTGGAAGGGGAGATCAAGATAATGCAACGTCACAAACCATTTAAATTTGAGAAATTTGGTTACAAAAAGAGGAAATTCAAAATAAAATTCCACGGTGGTGGGAAGAAGGCCACACATCATATAGGACAACAATGTTTAAATTCCACAAACAACTTCATTATGTCAAAGATCTGATGAAACAATAGATGCGAGATACCAAGACAAACTTCTAGATCCAAAGAGCTCCATTGTTGGCCAGATGGGATGAGGTTCAAAAATAATTTAGGGAAGGAAAAATTACAAAGCAACTCAAAGAAGAGGATGATGCATTGTGTAAAGTGGTTGAGGACATTGAAAACCAAGAGGATACCTACTAGAAATAGAGAGTAAGAACCACTTGGTTATTAGAAGGTGATAAAAATACCAAAAATTTTCATCGTGTTTCCTGTGCTAGGAGATAAATGAACAACATGGAAGTTCTTCAATATGAGAATGGACACTCCTTTGATACAATTCCAGGTATAAATTTCCATTCAATGGATTATTTTTCTAAAATATTTAAGGAAAGTATGGTGCAATATGAAGAGGCTAAAAAAAAAGTTATTGTTGTCATACCCTCTATTATCTCTAAAGAAGAAAATTAGGCCCTACTTAAACCCATTGATAGAGAGGAACTAAGGAATGTAGTATTTGGAATGAGCACCAGAAAAACACTAGGTCCAAATGGCTTTCCAATTGAGTTTTTTCAGGCCTTCTGGGACAACTTGGAGGAGGATGTAATGGCTATTATAGAGGATTCCAAAGGTAGTAAAAGAATACTTAAAGAATTAAATCATACTTTCATTACCTTAATTCCAAAAGGGGAGGAGGAGGTGCATATTTTAGATTATAAACCTATTGCTTTATGCAATGTCATATATAAAATAATCACAAAGGTAATGGCTAAGCGGCTAAAACCTCTTCTACATAGCATTATCTCCTCCGAGCAAGGGGGTTTTGTAGAGGGAAGGAAGATCTTGGATGGTGTGGTTCTAGCTCAAGAGGTAATCCATTGAATACACACATCTGGTAATAGAGGAATGTTCATAAAATTGGATATTTCAAAGGCTTATGATAGGGTGGAGTGGGGCTTCTTGTCAAAGATGATGGCATCATTTGGTTTCTCTTAGGATTGGATAGAATTGGTCATGAGCTATGTTTCTATTCCATCATACTTGGTGTTAATTAAGGGTATTTCCTCATAACTGTTTGGAGCTACTCAAGGCCTTCGTAAAGGAGATCCTTGTTCCCCCTATATTTTTATCATATTGTTTGAAGGCTTGGGTAGAATCATATTGAGGAGAAGACAAAAATATTTGCTAACAGATATCGAGGTGGGTGAGGAATTTTTGACTCACCTAAATTTTATGGATGACACAATATTGGTGGGAGTGTCCAACTTCAGGGAAGAAAGAATGATTAGAGATACACTTAATGTCTACCTTAGGGCTACAAACCAAGTCATCAATGATAAAAAATCCAAAGTGGTCTTTTTTAATATTGATCAAAGGCTTCAAGATAGATTTTAGAGATCTTGGGATTCACAAGGACTTCTCTCCCAGTGGTATACTTGGGGGTCCCTTTGCATTTAAAAAAAATAAAAATAGATATTTGGAGGAATATTTTGGAATGTATAAATAAAATAATTAATCATTGGTCTCACAAATTGTTAAGATATGGGGGTAGATTAAATTTTTTATAGTCAGTCATTCAGGCCATGCCAATTTATAAATTTTCTATCCTTGCTGCCCCACATACCATATGGAAATATTTGGACAAGATGACTAGAAATTTTTTATGGGAAGGAGTAAAAGGAGAGAGGAAATGGGCCTTATTAGGTTGGGATAAAGTAATACAACCCAAGGTAAAATGATATTTGGGACTAAGAAGATCAAATTTAAATAATAAAGCTTTGGCTAGAAAGCTTTACTAGAGGTGGATTTCCCAACCAACTTCTTTATTTAGTAGAATTTTAACTAGTAAATATTTGGGACAAGTAAACCCAAATGAGGTGGGTCATTTCCCTTTGGATGGTAATGGATCCTTAGTGTGGTAGGATCTTAAGTTAGGATCTCAGGTAGTGAAATACGGATTATTTTGGAAAGTGGGAAGAGTGGAGACGACACGATTTTGGACAGATTCATGGGATCAATACCCACCTATCATTGTTGAATTCCTTGAACTACAACAAATAAAAATAGTCATGTAAACTAGGGATTGGGTCCAAATTTAAAGTTATTTCAACACTAATCAGCTGGGGGATTATAATTTTAAGCAGTTTAAGAAGTTGGATGAGTGGCCATTTTCAATACCTCCGGATTTGACACCCATCATGACTAAAACCTTGGCAGAAAGATTTCTCACAAGTAGATATGAGGAGGATGAATTATTTTAGGGCTATGGGAGCCTTGGTGTCTATACAATGAAGGATGGATATGATAATATCATTCTAGAGCCTCCTCCTCATGCATATCAGGTTGAGGATTGGAGAAATATTTGGTAGTCCAAGGGTTGGTGAAAAGTAATTTTTTTTGGCAATTCATGCATAATGAAATTCTTAATTTTTATAATATCATATGTAGGTCTATCATTGGTCCATATAAATGTATTTTATTCTACAATAGTGAGTAAATAATTGATCACTTAATGTTTGAGTGCCCATTCACGCACCAGATATGGGAGAGATGGTTTTTATATTATGAAATTTGAGTTAATGGTGATTTTAATTGGATTAATATTTGGGAAAGATGGAAGGGGGGTAGATTTAAATCTAAATCTCTTTTTATTGGTTGGGATATTGGATTAAACTTAATTTGGTGGCAAGTATGGTTGGAGAGCAATGGCAAAATTTTTAGAGAAACCATTTCATATTTCGATGGAGTTTGGCAGGTCATTTGGAGCAAAGTCACAAAAAATGTGGTATTGTATACTAAAGAGGAAACTCAAGTTGTTATAGGGACAATGGAGAAGGAAGTTGAAGTGCAAGAGAGGTAGTACAAAGCTATTTGGAAACCACCCCCAGAAGTTTATATTAAAATTAATATAGATGGAGCTGCAAAAGGCAATTCGGGTAGAGCTGGAATTGGAGTGGTTTTCCGAAATCATGTTGGAACAATGCTCTATTGGGAACTAAAATGTTTGTGAAGGGCCACAAACAATGATTTGAAAGCCTTAACTATCAAATATGCTTCTATTTTGGTAGTAAAACAAGGTTACAGGGGGATAATCCTAGAATCAGATTCTCAAATAATGGTTGGAGCTCTAGATTGCATGAGGAAATTTGATTTGAATACATGGAGGTTGAGGATTCTTGTCACTCAAATTAAGAAATTTTGGAGGAAATTATATGATGTGATTCTAGTTTATATGAGTAGAGATCTAAATAAAGGGTTAGAATTCTTGGCTAAGATGGGCACTGAGAAGGAGGTAGTGGTTCAGTGGCACAGTGATATGGCTATTGAGGATGAGATGATTAGGCAGGTTGGTGAGCAAATCTAGTGTAGCAAATTTGGACAACCATTCCAAAAATATGGTTTAGGAGATTTGTGCTCCAATGTAGATCTTCTTTTACAGTTGTAAATAGGTGAAAAACCATTATAGAAATATGGTTTAAGATATTTGGCTCCAATGAAAATCTTCTTTTACTATTGTAAACATGTGTTCTATTTGGATAAGGTTGGGAGAAGTCTCATCCCAACTTGTAAATGATATTTGTTTTAATTCAAGTTTTTTCAATTTAAAAAACAAAAAAAATAAAAAAAATAAAAAACAAGAAAACTCTTGAAAGGGTGGAGGGGAGGGGTTGTGCACATAGAGATGACTTTGATTTCACATGAAACTAGTTTTGGGTAAAACTAGTTTTATGCAAAATCCCATCCTACCAAATAAAGAAATCATTTCATCAAGCCAAAAATGCATCTACATGTCAACCAAGATGGAAAGGGACAATCCTAGGTGGCATGCTTTGTAAAAGTATTTGAGGATTGTTGCTTATTTTTTTAAAGAGGAAAAGATGCATTTTCAAAGTTCTAGAAAAGGGTTCACATGATCATATTTTTGGAAATATTTTAAGATCCAGATGTTTAAATGTAGATTTCAATATTAAAAATTTATATGAGTCTATTATAATTTACTATTTATTAATTTTTATTTAACATAGGTCTATTTATAAAATTAATACCTTGATTTGAGACAACTATTAAATATTGAAAATGGCATCTAAAATTTTCTAACAATATCCATGCACCAGGTTTGTTTGTATATTTAATTGTACAAAATATTACTTATAACAATGTTTAGACTCCAAAAATATGTTATCATAGGCAATCTATCCCAAAAATTGATTTTTTTATTTGATAATAAATAAAAACTAAAATATTGGTAAAAATTATGAAGATTATATTAAGCATTAGGTCTCTTTGTATAAAATACATATCCAAAAATATTTGACCAAAATACTCATCACATATAAAATTTCATGTAAAACATGTTACATATATTCTTATAAAATCTAAGAAAACAAGGAGGACCTCATCTAAAATGGATAATTTTCTAGATAGACCTATTTTATTATATATATATATATATATATATATATATATATATATATATATATATATATAATTGTTAGTGCATACTTTCTTCAAATTATCAATTAAACTATCTCTTATTACTTGTTGAAGTCAAGCATATTGTATTTTTGGACAACAAATATTAGCAAAAGAGGCCTAACATGTGTCACACCATAATTCTTGTTTCCTTTTTATTTAATTGGTTAAAAAAATATATATTGTTACTTGTTCTTATTAGACAAGCATCATATCATAACCAAATATTAACTTGTGAGGTGTTGTATCCATGAAGTTTAGATTTAATCAAAATGAGTCTAAAATAGAGTCATTTTCACCTATCACAAAATCCTCATTGTAATGTTCAAATACATCATGAATGAAACTGATACAAACCATACCATAATACAAAATCACCATTAACATTAATAACTTATGGAATTCAAATAAAATATTTATTGCTCTCAAGTTGTTTGAATAACATATTATCAACATATTTACCAAAAGTATCTCTTTTCAATCTAGTGTCAATTTCCATTGGATTATATATAGATTTGTAATTTTTATACGAAAACATGGGAACTATGTGCATTGTTGCATTGAGATAGAAATATGTTATATTTCCCTTTCCATACTTATATACCTAAATAGTAAAACAAAGGTCCTACATCAAATCAATATGCCTTATAATTTTTATTTTTGAAATAGAACTTGATCTTATTGGTGGAAGTACTAGTTAAATTTATATCATAAACATGAATATTGCAATAATTTTATCATCCTCATATTTTATATATAATACGTGATGTTATTTATGTTGAGCAAGGTGCAGCAACCAGTATTGTCATTGTTGTCAACACAGATCAGATAGATCTGTTGATGCAGTGGACAGGAAGTTCAAAAGCTATTCAGATGTAGAATATAGGAGTTCAAAGGTTACTCAGAGTATGTACAGTGATTTTCCAAGAAGACCGAAGTGGCCCATATGCAAAAGATCAAAGAAACAAACAAGTAAGAAAAGTGTTGGAAGAGAGAGAAAAATCAGAAAAACTATCGCGATTTCGTGACATGTTGGAAGAGAGAAAAAATAAGAAAAACTGTCATGATTTCGTGACATGTTGGAAGAGAAAAAGGCAAGTGGAAAAACTATCATGATTTCATGACATGTTGGAAGAGAAAGAGAAAGTAGGAAAAACTATCATGATTTCGCGACATGTTGGAAGAGAAAAAGGCAAGTGGAAAAACTGTCACGATTTCGTGACATGTTGGAAGAGAAAGAGAAAGTAGGAAAAACTGTCGTGATTTCGCGACATGTTGGAAGAGAAAAAGGCAAGTGGAAAAACTGTCACGATTTCATGACATGTTGGAAGAAAAAGAGAAAGCAGGAAGAAGTGTCACGATTTCGTGACAAGTTCAAAGAAAGAGAACAAGTAAGAAAAGTGTCACGATTTCACGACATGTCGCATTTTCACGACTAAAATAGGAGAGAGAAAGTAAGTTGGAAAAGTGTCATGATTTCGTGACATGTCGCATTTTCGTGACTAAAATAGGAGAGAGAAAGCAAGTTTGAAAAGTGTCACGATTTCGCGACATGTCGCATTTTCATGACAAAAGAAAGAGAGGAAGCGTACGGAAGCAGAACTGTCACGATTTCATGACAAAAGCAGAAAGCAAGACTTCGAAAGCAGAAGTGTCACGATTTCATGACAATAGCAAAGAAGTGAAGTACGGAAGCAGAAGTGTCACGATTTCATGACAAAAGTAGAGAAGAAGACTTCGAAGGCATAAGTGTCATGATTTCATGACAAAAGCAGAAAGCAAGACTTCGGAAGTAGAAGTGTCACGATTTCGTGACATGTCGCATTTTTGTGACTCAAAACGGATAGGAAGGCAGAGAAGCAAAAGTGTCGTGATTTCATGACATGTTGCATTTTTGTGACTCAAAAAGGATAGGAAGGCAGAGAAGCAAAAGTGTCATGATATCATGACATGTCGCATTTTCGCGACTCAAGAAGGGCAGGCAGGTAGAATAACAAAAGTGTCACGATATCATGCAATGTCGCATTTTCATGACAAAAGAATAGAGAAAGTGTACGGAGGCAAAAGTGTCATGATATCATGACATGTATTTTTGTAGGCCAAAGCTAAGAGAAAGAGCAAGGAGAAAAAGTGTCATGATATCGCGACATGTATTTTTGCGGGCCAAAGCTAAGAGAAAGAGCAAGGAGAAAAAGTGTCGTGATATCGCGACATGTTGTATTTTTGCGGTTGAGTTGAAGCCGACGAAGACCGATGACAACCGACTAAAATTAGGGTTTACAGTTGTCATGAAAGCCGACTAAGATTAGGGTTTTCATCACAAGAATTTTGTTATAAAAGGAGGGTTGTTTGGAGATTTGAAGTGTTGTTGAAGTGTGCGAAGTTCGGTCATAGTGCGAAGAGAGCAGAGTGCGCAAAAGGGAGAAGATGATCATGAAGGTCAACTATATCGAAGCAGAGTGTGCGAAGTGATTACGCAGAGAAAGTAGAGTGCACAGAGAGGGCAAAGGTGAAGAAAGACCAGTCAGGATCTTGCAAAAACAAAGGTATCTTTCTATCAATCTTATAGATTCAAAATTGAAGTCCAGGTTGCAGCTTGGCATCAAGGGTTGGTGCTCCTTCCAGTAGTTGTTGGAAAATCAGGGGTTGGTGCTCCTTTCTACTGGTGCAGATAAATAAGGGGTTGGTGCTCCTTCTAGTGGGTGTTGGTAAATTGATTGTAAAGTTGGTGCTTTGCAAAGGCTAGATTTGGATGGTAGTCCAAGCAGTCATTTTTGAGGAGTAGCCACATTGGTGAACCTCGTTAAATCTTGTGTTGTGTGATGCTCTTGTGTTATACTTGTTGTATCTAGTAATTAGTTTTAATTGCTACTGTATTAAGAGCTATAAATTCAAGTTTAAAGAGCTACACTGATTCACCCCCCTCTCAGTGTCATTGTAAGACTAACAATTGGTATCAGAGCTAAGTTCTTATACAAGCCTAACCGGCTAGGGTGATCTTGGAAGTAACACAATGGTAGGTGGTGAAGGTTTCTCATCAAACAAAGCACCTTTGTTTGATGGATCTAATTACGTGTTCTGGAGAATCAGGATGCAGACATATCTCTGTGCTTTGGGATACGACATCTAGGATTCAGTAGTTAGTGGTTACACAATACCCATCACTCCTCCAAAAGAGGCTAACGAAAAGAAACTATTTGAAAGTAACTCAAAAGCAAAGAATGCTATCATGTGCGGATTAGCAGACAGTGAACTAGTAAAGATCATGAGCTATAAAATGGCAAAAGAGATATGGGACAAACTAAGGAGTATTCATGAAGGAGACGATAAGATCAAGGAGGCCAAGTTATAGACACATCGAGCTCAGTTCGAAGCATTAAAGATGAATGACAATGAAAACATTGAGGCATATATGTTAAGAGTTAATGGAATCATTAATGCGATCAGAGGACTCAACGAGGATATCGATGACTCTGCCATCGTGAAAAAGGTATTAAGATCTCTTCCTCAAAGGTTTGATTCTAAAGTCTCAACGATAGAAGAAGCTAAGAATCTAAATTATTTTAGTATAGATGAGATGTATGGTTCTTTGACTGCATATGAGATGAGGATAGGAAGATCTAAACCCATAGACAGAGAAGCGGCTTTTAAAGCCCTTAAAGATAAAAACGCAAAACAAGAGTCCGAGGAAGAAGAGACGTCAGATGAAATGGAAGCAAACTTTGTTAGAAAACTAAAAAGGGGAAAAGAAAAATACAGAGGAAAGCTACCGCTTAAATGTTTCAACTGTGGAGGCATTGGGCATTTTGTGACTAAATGTCCACTTAAAGAGAAGAACAAAAATGATGAAGGATCGCACCAAGAAAGAAGTGACTGGAAGAAGAAAATGAATTTCAGAAAAGGCAACTTCAAGAAGAAAAGTTTCATCTCCAGGAATGCCAGTTCATTAGAAGACAACTCCGGTGAGGTTTCTGAAGAGGAAACAGGTGAAGCTCTTTTCATGGCATTTGAAGAAGTAAGATCACAAAAGGAAGGAGTGAACTCTGAAGTATGTGGTGAAAACCCTGAGGCTGAAGTAGATCTAGAAGGTGAGTTGATCTCTGCACTTGAAGAGTGGAGAATAGAGAAGAAAAATAATAAGAAACTTTCAAAAAGGCTTGAGGATGCAAATGAAATCATATCCAGTTTGAAAGTACAGATAGAAGAATCCAAGAAAATCTTCGAAGATCTCGAAGTGCAAATAACCATGAAAATAGATGATTGCAACAAGCTAGAAGAAGAGATTGTTGGTTTAAGAATGCAGCTAGAAGAGATGAATAAGAAAATCAGTTGTTATCACAAACGTGAAGTAAGTTCTATGAAGCTGGATAAAATCATAAATGACCAAAGGCCTACAGGCATCAAATTTGGTCTGGGTTTCATCGAAGGAGAATCATCAAATGGATCAAAGGCCAGAAATGTAGAATCCATAAAGAACAAAGATAAGAAATAGGTTGATCAAGGAAAAACATCTCATGCAAGAGAAAGCAATAATACCAGGCACGAAAGGAGAATTGACAATGATGGATTCACCAATGTCACACATCAAAGAAGAAGAAGACCTATGGCTCCTACGGCAACATGGCAAAGACCTTCACCCAGGTTCAATTATCCCTTTTCTGGTTTCTATTTTAAATGCAATGGCTATGGACATAAAATCTTAGACTGCAAATATAATGTAAAACCAAGGAATTTCACCAGTAGAAATGCTTTTTCTCCTCTGATGAATTATACAGTAGAATGTTATAACTGTCATAATTTTGGGCACATTGCAAGAAACTGTAGAAGTACATTTGCATCAAATCAGTATCAGGGAAGAAAATCTCAACCAAATAAGATGAGACAAAATAGAAAACTTCCTAAAAAACATGCACAAGTTGTTGATAAGGGAAAGGCAAAACAAGAACCCAAAACTACTATCAAAATGGAGTGGAAAGGAAAAGAGCGACTTAAGGAAGAAAAGGAATCCTTAATCGTACAAACAACATTTAAAGCACAGAACAAATATGTACCATGGATACTTGATAGTGGATGCTCCAGTCATATGACAGGTGACAAACAGAAATTTGAGAAGTTACAGAAATATGAAGGTGGTTCAGTAAAGTTTGGGAATAATGATGGAGCTAAGATAGTTGGCAAAGGTTCAGTTAAAATTAGTGAGGGAAAAATTAAGTTAGAGGAAGTCTTGTTTGTGGATGGTTTGAAACATAACCTATTGAGCGTAAGTCAGATTTGTGATAAAGGTCATGAAGTAGTTTTTATGAAGCAGGGTTGTGAAGTCAGAAAAAACAAACAGTGGAAAATTGATAGCAACTGGAGCAAGGACATCTGGAAACCCGTACACGCTCTCAGAGACTTCAAAAGGAGCTTGTTTTATTGGACAGGAAGAAGAAAATTGGTTGTGGCATAAGAGACTCGGTCATATCAGTTTTGATAATCTAGTAAAAATCACCTCAAAAGGGGCAAGTGAGAGATATTCCCACCATCAGCAAACCTGCAAACAACATTTGTGCTTCATGCCAAAAGGGGAAGCAAACTAGAGTCACATTCAAAACAAAAGAGTACTACACAAGCAAACCTTTGGAACTAATACACACTGATTTATGTGGACCCATGAGAACACAAAGCATAAATGGTGACAAATATTTTATGTTGTGCATTGATGACTATTCCAGAATGACATGGATATTTTTCTTGAAGCATAAATCAAAAGCTTTTGATATGTTCAAGATTTTCAAAAACCAGGTTGAGAATGAAATAGGAAAGAGGATCAAATGTTTAAGATCAGATAGAGGAGGAGAATTCATTTCAGAAGAGTTTACAGAATACTATGAAAAATACGGTATTAGGAGATAGTTTTTAGCAGCCAGGACACCTCAGTAGAATGGAGTGGTAGAAAGAAAGAACAGGACAGTGCAAGAAATGGCATGGACTATGCTGACTGAAAGCAGACTAGCAGACATATTTTGGAAAGAAGCAGTCCATACTACGGTGTATATCCAAAATAGGTACATGCTGAGAACACATGAAAGCAAAACTCCTTATGAATTGTGGTTCGGTAAAAGGGCAACAACAAAATACCTCAAAGTTTTTGGCAGCAAGTGCTACATCAAAAGAACTGAAGATAATCTTGGTAAGTTTGAAGATAGAGCGGATGAAGGTATTTTTGTTGGTTATTCATCAAAAAGCAAAGCTTACAAATGCTATAACAAGAAGCTAAAGAAAATTGTGGACAATGTCGATGTTAAATTTGATGAAGGTAGAGAACGAGTAATTAGCTATGAAATGAACTACCCAATTTATGAAGAGGTTATTGAAGGAGATGAGGAAAACAAAATGGAAAAGATACAAAAAATTGACTCAGATGATTTAAGTTGTGATTCAGAAGTGGAAGAAAATAAGAAATTCAAAATAGGCAGCTGGCAAAAAAATCATCCTAGAGAGCAAATAATTGGAGACCCCAAAGTTGGTGTTCAGACAAGAAGAAGAGTAGTAAGTAACTACTCTCTATTATCCAGCATCGAGCCCAAAAATATTGTTGACGCAAGTAAATATGAAAGTTGGATGAAGGCAATAAATGAAGAATTAGATCAGATCGAGAAAAATGAAACTTGGGAGTTAGTACCTAGACCTGCAAATAAAAATATAATCGGGACTAAATGGGTTTTTCGAAACAAATTGAATGAAGACGGACAGGTAGTCAGAAACAAAGCAAGATTGGTATGTAAGGGTTATGCACAAGTTGAAGGCATTGAATTTGAGGAAACTTTTGCACCAGTAGCGAGACTAGAGGCAATTAGAATGTTTCTGGCTTTAGCAGTCTACAAGAATTTCAAAGTTTATCAAATGGATGTAAAATCAGCGTTTTTGAATGGAAAACTTGAAGAAGAGGTTTATATTGAGCAACCAGATGGTTTCCAACTTGGTGATGATCCCAACCTTGTTTGCAAGTTGAAGAAAGCATTATATGGCTTAAAACAGGCACCCCGAGCATGGTATGCAAGGCTAGACAACTATCTCACCCAACAAAGGTTTAAGAAAGGTATGGTGGATAGTAATTTATATGTCAATTTATATGTCAAAATAGAAAATGGGCATCTTATTGTTCTTGTTGTATACGTAGATGATATCATATTTGGCAGCAGCAAAGATGAGTCGTGTAAAGATTTAGCAAACAAGATGCAGAAAGAATTTGAAATGTCAATGATTGGTGAACTTTCGTATTTCCTCGGGTTACAAGTTAATCAAAATAAGAAGGGCATATTTATTTGTCAAGCTAAATATGTGAAAGAGATGTTGAAAAAATTCACAATGGAGGACTGTAAGCCAGTTAGCACTCCCATGATGATAGGTTGCAAGCTGAGAAAGGATGACAAATCTCCACCTGTTGATCAAACCATGTACAGATCTATGATTGGAAGCTTACTGTACCTGATAGCTACCAGACCAGATATTTTGTAGGTAGTATGCATGGTAGCACGATTTTAGGCTAATCCCAAGGAGACTCATGTGACAATAGTAAAGAGGATTCTTCGGTACCTCAAGGGTACTATGGAGTATGGGTTATGGTATCCGAAAGGTAAAGACTTCACCCTCATTTCGTATTCAGATGCAGATTGGGCAGGGTGTGTAGATGACAGAAAGAGTACCAGTGGAGGTGCATTCTATCTTGGAGACAGATTGGTCACATGGCACAGTAAGAAACAAGAGTCAGTTTCTCTATCGACAGTAGAGGCAGAATATATTACAGTGACAACATGTTGTACGCAGGTATTGTGGATGAAACAAACCCTGAAAGATCTTGGTATCAGCTTCAGTGAGCCAATATCAGTTAAGTGTGATAACACAAGTGCCATTAACATCTCCAAGAATCTAGTTATGCATTCACGCACAAAACACATTGCTATCAGGTATCACTTTTTGAAGGAGAAAGTTGCGGAAGGTGAGGTTAAATTGGATTTTGTTCCAACTACAGAGCAAGTAGCAGTTATCTTCACAAAACCATTGCCCAAGGAAGTTTTTGAGTACCTTCGCAATAAATTGGGAGTGGTCACACTTCCCAAGAATTGACTAGCTACAGGGATCACATTCTCAGGGGGAGTGGTCATGATTTTTGCTAAGTGTAATAAATCGTGCCTGAGAATGTTGTGCATGGACTCAAGGGGAGTCTGTAGTAGCCCTTTGGTATTATTGTCAAAGGGGGAGAAGAGTTATAGGAAATTGCACATGTGTTGCCAACAATTCCAAAGGGGGAGATTGTTGAGCAAGGTGCAGCAATCAGTATTGTCATTGTTGTCAACATAGTCAGATAGATCTGTTGATGCAGTGGACGAGGAAGTTCAAAAGCTATTCAGATGCAGAAGATAGGAGTTCAAAGGTTACTCAGAGTATGTACAGTGATTTTCAAAGAAGATCGAAGTGGCCCATATGCAAAAGATCAAAGAAACAAACAAGTAAGAAAAGTGTAGGGAAATGTTGGAAGAGAGAAAAAGCAAGAAAAATTGTCATGATTTCGTGACATGTTGGAAGAGAGAGAAAAAGTAGGAAAAACTGTCGTGATTTCACGACATGTTGGAAGAGAAAAAGGCAAGTGGAAAAACTGTCACGATTTCGCGACATGTTGGAAGAGAAAGAGAAAGCAGGAAAAACTATCATGATTTCGTGACATGTTGGAAGAGAAAAAGGCAAGTGGAAAAACTGTCACGATTTCGTGACATGTTGGAAGAGAAAGAGAAAGTAGGAAAAACTGTCACGATTTCATGACATGTTGGAAGAGAAAAAGGCAAGTGGAAAAACTGTCATGATTTCATGACATGTTGGAAGAAAAAGAGAAAGCAGGAAGAAGTGTCATGATTTCGTGACAAGTTCGAAGAAAGAGAACAAGTAAGAAAAGTGTCACGATTTTGTGACATGTCTCATTTTCGCGACTAAAATAGGAGAGAGAAATTAAGTTGGAAAAGTGTCACGATTTCGCGACATGTCGCATTTTCGCGACTAAAATAGGAGAGAGAAAGCAAGTTTGAAAAGTGTCACGATTTTATGACATGTCACATTTTTATGACAAAAGAAAGAGAGGAAGCGTATGGAAGCAGAACTATCATGATTTCGTGACAAAAGCAGAAAGCAAGACTTCGAAAGTAAAAGTGTCACGATTTCATGACAATAGCAAAGAAGTGAAGTATGGAAGCAGAAGTGTCATGATTTCATGACAAAAGTAGAGAAGAAGACTTCGAAGGCAGAAGTGTCACGATTTCGCAACAAAAGCAGAAAGCAAGACTTCGAAAGCAGAAGTGTCACGATTTTGTGACATGTCGCATTTTCACGACTCAAAAAGGACAGGAAGGCAGAGAAGCAAAAGTGTCACGATTTCATGACATGTCGCATTTTCGTGACTCGAAAAGGACAGGAAGGCAGAGAAGCAAAAGTGTCACGATATCGTGACATGTCGCATTTTCACGACTCAAGAAGGGCAGGCAGGCAGAATAACAAAAGTGTCACGATATCACGCAATGTCGCATTTTCACGACAAAAGAATAGAGAAAGTGTACGGAGGAAAAAGTGTCACGATATCGCGACATGTTGCATTTTCATGGGCCAAAGCTAAGAGAAAGAGCAAGGAGAAAAAGTGTCGCGATATCGCGACATGTTGTATTTTCGCGGGCCAAAGCTAAGAAAAAGAGCAAGGAGAAAAAGTGTCGCGATATCGCGACATGTTGTATTTTCACGGTTGAGTTGAAGCCGATGAAGACCGATGACAACCGACTAAAATTAGGGTTTACAGTGGTCATGAAAGCCGACTAAGATTAGGGTTTACAGCCGACTAAGATTAGGGTTTTCATCACAAGAATTCTGTTATAAAAGGAGGGTTGTTTGGAGATTTGAAGTGTTGTTGAAGTGTGCGAAGTTCGGTCGTAGTGCGAAGAGAGCAGAGTGCGCGAAAGGGAGAAGATGATCGTGAAGGTCGACTATATCGAAGCAGAGTGTGCGAAGTGATTGCACAGAGAAAGCAGAGTGCGCAGAGAGGGCAAAGGTGAAGAAAGACCAGTCAGGATCTTGCAAAAACAAAGGTATCTTTCTGTCAATCTTATAGATTCAAAATTGAAGTCCAGGTTGCAGCTTGGCATCAGGGGTTGGTGCTCCTTCCAGTAGTTGCTGGAAAATCAGGGGTTGGTGCTCCTTTCTGTTGGTGCAGATAAATAAGGGGTTGGTGCTCCTTCCAGTGGGTGCTGGTAAATTGATTGTAAAGTTGGTGCTTTGCAAAGGCTGGATTTGGATGGTAGTCCAAGCAGTCATTTTTGAGGAGTAGCCACATTGGTGAACCTCGTTAAATCTTGTGTTGTGTGATGCTCTTGTGTTATACTTGTTGTATCTAGTAATTAGTTTTAATTGCTACTGTATTAAGAGCTGTAAATTCAAGTTTAAAGAGCTACACTGATTCACCCCCCCTCTCAGTGTCATTGTAAGACTAACAATTTATATCTACTAAACTTGTATATATCAAAGTAGTTTTTTATTTGAGAGTGCCAATATTTTTGAGCTTTTCTAGCCCACACAAGCCTAACTTAAGCCTACATGTGGATACCCAATTTTTTGTGCCTTCAATCACTAATTTAACTTCTTAAAACTTAGGTAAACATGTATTCACACACATTATTAATTTTTTAAGCCTTAGTGCTCATGACCCCATGAACACCCACTTGATCTATCCACTCTACCTTGTTCATCTATACTGCCAGCTTTTTTTTTTGCACTTTAGAATAGGCATTCACACTACATATTGGATTTTGTATTACATAATGGTTCCTAAGGTGAGTATTTACTTTGTTTATTACAAATCCACTTTCATACTACAAAATGGTATCCTTACGATTGTAGATTCATTGTTGAGTCATAGATCCTCAATTTGGGTACTCTTCTAACACACAAGAATGTTAGCCAACAATTTTCTTGTACCATGTGCATTCTCCTTCTCTGTTGCATATCCCTAGGACTCATAGCATGGGAAAACAATGAGGAATCATGGAAGATATAGTACTATCAAAGGTCAAATACATTTATGAAGCTAGTGTGCTGTATTGCAATCAATAATATATGCACACAACTATTCTCCTAAAAATGATCTGGGCAAGACTACTAATTAAAATCTTCATACTTTAACTACAATAGGAAAGAATCCCATAATTGTTTCCTAAGCCTTTTAATGACTAACCTAATTTTTCAATCGACCATAATTGCTTGAGCAATCTTGTCTTAATTTACTACACCTAATCATAATAAGGTACTCAAAATAACTATCACTCCTAGCTACCATGAAACAATAATTGTGGTCTGATGCAAATAATGACTCAGATCGATGTCATGTCCCCTACAACGGTTCAAAATTTTAATTTTTAATTCCTATCTATAAATACCCCTCCTAGGAAAAGGGAAGAGTTAATGAATGAATGAATAATTAATCAAAAATCAATTAATCAATCGATCGATCGATTAATAGACTAACACTCATGTTAACAAAACTTTATCATATTCCCACCAACAATATTTTCTAATGACTAATAAATTCTACAATCTTCTCTCTAGTTACCTATGTACTTTGTTTTACTACAATACGTTAGTATTATTAGAATGTTATTGTTATCATCTCATTAACGTATATATATTTGTTAGTATATATTTGTTATTACATTATTTGTTAATTAGGTTGAACCTGTTATTTGTTATAACAGGTTCTATTTCAGCCTCGGATGGTTTCGTAACCTCCGGGCTATTATAGTCCTGAATTGTATTATTTAAACCATCTCCATTATGAATCAAACTGCTATTTTATTCTGACATGGCATCAGAGCCAGTAGCGTGAGAAGAGAGGCTGGAGGCGGACGCTGTTTGCTTGGAGAAAGTTTGCTGTGCATTTTTTTTCTGAACGCATTTTTTTCTCTCCCGAGCACCGTGAGATTTAAAAACATTTTTTTTCTTCCGTGACGTGATTTATTTTAATCACGTCGTCGCGTGATTGAGTGATTGTATTTGAAAAAAAAAAAAAAAAATCGGCGTGATTGCATTTTTTTTCCGCCCCCCCTCCCCCGTGATTGATTTAAAAAAAAAAAAAAAAAAACGCGGACGCCGTCCGCAATCCTCCCCCCACCCCACCCGTGTTTTTCAAAAAAAAAAAAAAAACGTGGAGGTCGCGCCCCCCTCCCCACCCCCTTCCGCGTGCGCGGCCTGCAATGACGACAGCATGCAAGCATCGCGCAGCAGACGCAGCGCGCGTAGCGTGCACTACGTAGCCACTGCGCAACGCGCAGCCAACGTGCGCTGAACTACACAGCACGCTATAGCCAGCTGCGCTAGCAGTGTACGCGCACCGGTGTGCCATTGCACGACGACGCAGCGAGCCTACGACAACGCCCCGCGTGCATTGCGTAGCGCGCAGCAGCCAAGGCAGCGCCCAGCGCCCAGCGCAACGCGCAGTCAGAGCTCGAAAGAGGCGGCGGACATAGTCAGAGGAGGAGGCACAACCAGGATGAGCTGCGGGCTCGTGTTGAAAAAGGAGGATCCCACTGATCCAAGCGGATCAGCCCGCTAGCTCACTTGGCAGTGAGCTGTGCGGTAGGGCTCGGGGAGCCCTGAGGTTGCAGGTTCCAATCCTGCCAGGTATAAGTTTTTTTATTTTTTTTTATTAAAGTTTTATTTTTTTAATAATTAATATTTTATATTAATTAAATTGTTTCTTAATTATTTTTTTTAAATTAATTAGAAACTTATTTAATTAATTTTGAAATATTTTTATTAAAAGTTTAAATTTTACTTTTTTCAAAAATTATAAATTGCTAAAATACCATATAAAAAAAAAAAAAGGGGATAGTGAGAGTATTTTTTTTTGAAAAATAGCAATTTGGCGAATTGTAAAAGGTGCATTTTCGGCTGCGCCCGACACCTTGTGGGTTATTCCTGTGGGCATTTTTTTTGTTGTATGTTGCATATTTGTCTTTTGCACTATAACATTAAAAATTAAAATCAAATTCACTCCCTAAGTCCCCGAAATAATTAAAACCCATCCGTGCAATTTATTGCACTGCAGCGTTCGGTATTTGTGATACCTCTGGCCAGCACTTACAGGTAAAGCTGTCGTGATTGCGCTATTGTATCCACCGCCTAATATAGCTGCTACAACGACGTCTGAGCTTGTTCTCTATAAATCGTCGGGGAGAGATAAGTTTGCCATTTTTTGCATTTTTTTACTCCATCCACTACCCTTAATCGCTCTTGTGTTTAGGCGTAAATCCTGACGAAGTATTCTTCATAGTGTTTAGGGGAAGTTACGCCCCACGCATGAGAAGAATCTTCTATGGTAGGTGCCATCAACAAGGCGATTCCCTTTCAATACTGCTTATGTTCCACGTATCGTATGATCTCTAAAACTCACCTATAGTTTCCCTCACGTAAGGGCGGGTGATTTTTGTTGATCTTTCTAAATACCTATAGTTTCCCTCACGTAAGGGCGGGTATTTTGTATGGTATAACGGCCTAGCAAAAGGTATATCGAAAGGGGGACCAATTGGTGTTATAAGGAACCTTCATCATGTCTGCAAAACTAATGACTGATTCTCATCAGTTGTTGAAAGGTCCTAATTACACACCATGGAAAAATAAGATGAAGGCCATCCTAGCAATGGATGATTTATGGGATGTTGTATCTGGAGCAACAACCAGACCTTCACCTGTTGCTGGTGCTACAGCTCCATCTAATGCTCAAAGAGACTTTGATAAGCTAGACAGTAAAGCAAAAGTGCTCATCTTGCTTGCTGTGTCTGATGAAGTCCAACCCCATATTGCTTGACTGTGCAACTAGTAAAGCGGCATGGGATGCCCTTAATACTATATATGAGGGAAAGAATGATTCCACCATTCTATTTCTTCAATCTCAATTACACGATCCGAGCATGAAGTAGGGTGAGACAGTTGAATTCTTTCTTTGCAGAGTTTCTGAATTGAAAGCAAAGTTGAATTCTTTGGGAGAACCAGTTGAAGACAAGCTCCTTACTTCAGTTGTATTGAGAGCTTTACCTGATTCTTATCGGGTGTTGATTACTTCTCTTCATGTATCACAACGAAAAGTTACTTTTGTAGAATTGGTTAATATGCTTCAAGAGGAGGAAGCACGCCAACTACAGAGAGATGATTCTTCTAACACTGCTCTCTACATCAACAGGAAAGGGCAGAACCAGAAGAAGGGTAATTTTCAGAAGGGAGGGAATTCACAAAAGGATTCAAAAGGGAAACAAACTCAACAACCTCAACAGAAAAAGAGATATTGCAAGATCTGTGACAAAGAAGGTCATGATACAAACAGATGTTGGCATAAGAATAAGCAATCAAAACAGAAAGGCCGAAACAAACCACAAAAGAACAAACAACAAGTGAATGTTGTTGTTGAAGAATCTGACACGGATTCTGAGAGAGCTCACAAAGTTCTCATGACTACCACAAGTGTCCAAGCAGATGGATCCTATATGGTATGTTGATTCTGGAGCCAATAAGCACATGACTGGTGACAAATCGTGGTTTGAGTCTTTTGAGGCCAAAGAGGGCAAACCTGTCACTATTGCTGATGATAAAACCTACAAGGTTCAGGGAGAAGGCACTGTTTCAGTCACTCTTCCTGATGGCAAGTGTCAGATTGATAAAGTCCTCTATGTTCCAGGATTGGCAAACAACTTGTTGTCAGTCACACAAATTCTGGACAAAGATATGGTTGTGAACTTTAGTGTTGAGGGAGGCAAGAAGTGTTGTTCTATTACCAGGAGGGGTAAGAACATTGCAACCGCTTCATATAAGCATGGCTTATTTGCCTTAGATACTATCTCTACTCCACATGTTGCCATGACAGTCTCTACAAAGGAGGCAACTTCCCTATGGCACAAGAGATATGGACATTTGAGTTCTGGTTACTTACTTGAGCTAAGTAAGTATGAGATGGTTAAGGGTCTTCCTTCCCTTTCTACCACTTTACCAGTTTGCTCTGACTGCTTGGCAGGAAAGCAGCATAGAGTGCCTTTTGAAAAGAGCTCTACTAGAGCAAAGAAACCTCTGGAGTTGGTTCATACTGATCTGTGCGGTCCCTTCACTCCCAACAGTTGTGGGGGTAAGAGGTATTTTTAGTTATTTGTGGATGATTACTCACGAAAGATGTGGGTATTCTTTCTTCAACTGAAATCTGAAGCATTTGGCTTCTTTCAACAATTCAAGAAATCTGTTGAGAAGGAGTCAGGGACTTCTATAAAGACCCTCCGCTCAGATCGAGGGGGGGAGTTCACCTCTAAAGAATTTTTTGCATTCTTGAAAGAAAATGGGATCACAAGACAGTTAACTATTGCTTATACTCCTCAGCAAAATGGAGTTGCTGAAAGGAGGAATCGTTCCATCATGGAAATGGTTCGTTGCATGCTCACAGGAGCTAGACTTGAGCAACTATATTGGGCAGAAGCTGTCACCACAGTAGTATATCTGTTGAATAGGGCACCCACAAAGGCCCTACAAGGAATGACTCCACAGGAAGCATGGAGTGGTAGGAAACCCTCCATTTCTCATCTACGCATTTTTGGGTGTAAAGCTTTCATGCACATACCAAAAGAGAAAAGGAAGAAGCTAGATGAGAAGTCATTGAAGTGTATTCTTCTTGGGTATGATGAGCACTCTAAGGGTTATCGTTTGATTGATCCCTTAACCAAGAAGATTCACATAAGTAGAGATGTTGTTTTTGATGAGGCTTTCACATCAGCAAACACATCGGATGTATACCTAGACCTTGTGGAAACTCAGGTTGTTAAATCTCCTTCATCAAAGGTTGGAGGTTCTTCTGGATCTTCTTCAACACCTAAGAAGAAGAATCCAAAGTGGTATACAAATACAATCAAAGACTCTAAGCTATCTACTCCACCAGATTTGACTTTGGATAGGCCTCGTACTCGCAACATGGCTCGACAAGAGAAAGCTGCAACAGAGAATACTGGGGTTGATGATCTGTGTCAATCTTTTGAAGAACTTTCTGTAGATCCAGAGAGAGATACATAAGATATGGATATTGATAGTGATAAGGTGTTTATGTCTTCCATAGATGATCTTGAACCTGCATCAGTACAAGTTGCTCTCGGTGAGCCTCAGTGGAAGGCTGCTATGGATGCAGAGTATAAGTCTTTGATGAAAAACAAAACTTGGAAGCTTGTCGATCTGCCGCATGGAAAGAAACCCATTGGCTGCAAATGGGTGTATAAAGTCAAGTACAAAGCAGATGGGACAATTGATAAGCATAAGGCCCGTCTTGTTGCAAAGGGCTATGCTCAAAAGGAAGGCATTGACTACGAGGAAACTTTTGCACCTACTGCTCGGATGACAACAATTCGAGTTATTTGTGCTATGGCAACACAGTTTGGGTGGAAAGTTCATCAGATGGATGTCAAAAGTGCCTTTCTGAATGGTGATCTCCAAGAAGAAGTCTATATGACTCAGCCAAAAGGATTTGCAGTGGAAGGCCAACAGCAGAAAGTTTGCAAATTGGTCAAATCCTTATATGGCCTGAAACAAGCTCCTCGAGCTTGGTATATAAAAATGGACAATCACCTCCTGCAGCATGGTTTTAAGAGATGTCCGTCAGATGCAAACCTCTATTTCAAGAAACAGGGTTCTGAGATAGTGTTGCTTGTACTCTATGTTGATGATCTGCTCATTACAGGGAGTTCAGAAACTATGATCTCTACTGTCAAAAGAGACTTGTGTCAATCTTTTGAGATGTCAGATCTCGGACTTCTCCATTACTGTCTTGGTCTGGAATTCAGCCAGAAGGAGCACTCCATCAAAGTGTCTCAGAAAAAATATGCCAAGACATTGCTAGAAAAATATCGCATGACTGATTGCAAGCCAATGGCAACTCCGATGGAGACTGGACTTCAGTTATCGCGATATGATGATTCACCTCAGGTAGATGGTACTCTCTATCGACAGTTGATTGGGAGTCTCATATATCTGACCAATACTAGGCCAGATCTCGTATTTGTTGTCAACTATCTTTCGAGGTTCATGCAGGAGCCTAAGACCACTCATTGGAAAGCAGCAAAATGTGTTCTTCACTATGTCCGTGGCACAATAGAATATGGCCTAGAATACAAGAGGAACAACAAATTCTTCTTGCAAGGATACACGGACTCCGACTATGCCGGATCATTTGATGATCGCAAGTCAACTTCAGGATATATTTTTCATCTTGGATCCGGTCCTGTCTCTTGGCATAGCAAGAAGCAATAGGTGGTTGCTATTTCATCAACAGAGGCAGAGTATCGCGTCGCACGTGAAGCTGTGTGCGAAGTGATATGGTTGCGTCGCATTCTCACAAGTATGGGTCATCCATCCAAATCTCCAATACACTTGTTTTGCGACAATCAGGGTGTTCTAAACCTAGTCAAGAATCCAGTCCATCATGAAAGAACAAAACACATTGACACACAATGTCATTTCATTCGAGATGAAGTTTCGAGGCACCGAATTCAGCTTCAGCACATTCCCACCGATGCTCAAGTTGCAGACATTTTCACTAAGGCACTTGCACGTGTCAAATTTGAATTGTTTCACAACTCTCTTTGTATTGCAAAATGATGTAATCAGGGGGGATGTTAGTATAGCTAATAGTTATATCATTACCAAAATAATGTAATAAGGGGGGATGTTAGCGTATATATTTTGTTAGTATATTTTGTTATTACATTATTTGTTAATTAGGCTGAACTTGTTATTTGTTATAACAGGTTCTATTTCAGCCTCGGATGGTTTCGTAACCTCCGGGCTATTATAGTCCTGAATTGTATTATTTAAACCATCTCCATTATGAATCAAACTGCTGTTTTATTCTGACATTCTATATATGGTCACTTTTATTTATTTTCAAAATCACCATAAAGGTAACTAGGGATTAATTGGAGGGTTGAAGATACACATTATTCCTCCTGTTTGTAGTAGTCCCCATAAATACTAGCACCTTTTGTTGTCTTTTATTTTATAAATGTCCTTGTAACATTTTCTTTTTAGGTGATGCTTTGTATTATGGAAGCTTGAGAAATGACAGGTAGTTAACTTGAGTGTAAAAACATTGGTATATCTAATCCTTTTACTATGAATTTCATCTTTGGCAATGCTATTTGTTTCCTTTTAAAATATGTATCTTGTTTCATAGTTTTTACTATTAATTAATGCATTCTATTAGTTATCTTGAAATTATTGTTTTGTTATAAAAGGTAAATATATAAGTTTGATCTAATCTAAAATATGTCATAGGTGTTCGCATGTAATATTTTTTTATTGTTTAAAAGAAGGGGTTTTGAAAGGGTTCTTGAAACTTATCCAATATAGAAAGAGCCTTACAAAGACAATTGCAGTAGATCTTCCAAAAGGCTATAGAGAGAGGAGCAACAAAAATCTAGTTGCAATAGCCTTGGAAACAACAAAAAAGAGCAATAGACCTTTAAACAATGAAAGGGCTAAAAATTAGGGAGGAATGAGGGAGAGAGATCCTCCCAGGACTAGTCCTATTCAAAGCCTACAACAAGGGTGTCTATCAAATTGTTAGGGTAAAAATCACCAAATTTCTTCTTGTAGTCCTCTAGGAGGAGGGCAACTTCCTCAACATAGGTGATATACATCTTATAAACCCTATACAAAGAGCTTATGAGATCTGTCAGAGATTGGAGGTGGCCCTAGTGGCTTGGAAATAGGGTTACAAGCTTCTTAAAAGGGGATTTAAAATCCAAGGGGGAACTACACTACATGTCCTCATTTAGGAATTGAGAACATATGAGAGCAAAGCTACCTTATTAGTTTGGGATATGGGTATGGAGTCCTACAAGTCCTCTAAATTATGCTTTGAAGTGATCTAGATGGAAGAGTTGCTCCTTTTATTTGACTAAAATTTCAAGTATTTGGACTATCTCTAGAAGTTGATTCTTTCTTTAGATATCATGGTAGCACCACCACCCTGGTCCATTTCTTTTTTTATTTTGATGCCCTTGTGTAGCATTGGAGTATATTGACTCACAATTTCCTTATTGTCTTCTAGGGGAAAGCTATCAATGATGGCTTTGGGATTGACTCCATCATGGAAGATGACCTCCTTAGGAACTTTACATATAGATAATAGGGGAGATACATGTCTTTCCACACTATAAGGGCTCCCTAGATTTGACCCCAGGCTCATCGAGATGATTTGGCCTTCCTTCACCATGTGTAGAAATAATAGCTTGAGGAGTCCTTGATGAAGCAAGAAAGAAGAATTACCTTTTTGAACTTTCTTCATAAATTATTTTATGGATTTGAAGAGGAACATCAGGATGTTCTTGTTATTCTTCCTACAAATATGGTTTAGGAAGGTTAAATGGAAGCTCCTTACTATAGAGGTATACCTGTCCATTGTAAAGTACTAAATAATTGGGATGACAAATTTATCCCAAGTCTTGGAAATTGACTCCTTAAGTATGTTGTTTTGGTACTTTTTAAAGCTTCCCCATAGTACCTAAATATTATAATTCCATTTTCAATGGAATATGTATCTCTATTGATGCATTCACCAATAGCAGTGAGGCCTGAGACTTCAACAATTAAAACCACACTAATGGAAAAATAAAGACCTTTGGATTTTACTCTACTTTCAACCCAAGAATGAACCATCTACTTTGAAATGTCATGGTTGTGACCATAGAAGTTTCTTAAGAAGGGTAGAAAACCTCCTTCTCCTAGGATTTCCTCCATAGCATTTTCCAAAGAGAGGACAATAGGTTCCACCCGACTACCAATGCCACCCACATTGAGGCTTGCGTAGGAGATATAGTGATCGCTTTTAGAGGAGAGAAAGGTTAGGGGGAATAGGAAGTAAGAAGCAAAGATTGTATTGTAGCTTGAAAAATTAATATCCCTTATAATGGCTACACCTTATGTGTCATGGTAGAGGAATGATGAAAAAAGGCTAAATAATATGAGAAAAATCACATCCCAAGCTAGAGAATTTTTTCACTCCTTTCACTCAATCCACTTTGAGGCTAGCTCCTTCATGTGATGAGGAAGAAATAGATTTTTTTGCACTTTTACTATCATTGGAACAAGCATGGTGTGGATCATAGTACCAAGGCCAAAAGGTGGCATGATGATGAGAGGATATTTGGCATATATTTTTGTAATAAAATATTTCATTCTTATGTTTAATTGATAATTCTAATATGTTTTAAATAAGTTATTGTTGTATATTTCTGTAATTTGTCAATAAAAAGATAAATGCAGTTAATATAATAAATGTGTATATTTTATGTAAAATACATCTGAGTTATGATTAATTATGTAGGCAAGGTGTTGAAGAATATTTCATAGACGAACGATGTAGCTAGCAAAAGCTTTGAGATACACCTTAGATGCAAGGAGATGGACGTAAGAACAAAGGATGCAAGAAGCTTAAGGCACAGTGATAGAATAGTAGCAGATTACTATTATAGAAGATGGTAGCTAAAGCATGTTATAGAAGATAGTAGTTGAAGCATGTTAAATAAGATAGTTATCAAAGTATGTTACAGAAGGTAGCTATTGAAATATATTACCGAAGGATTTTTACCAGCAGTTACCAAATTATTTTTACCAACAATTACTGAAGGATGATTAAGTTCGTTGAGTGACATTGCATACCACATTGTTTTCACATGGCAGCCAAGTATTTCCAGTTAGCATAATATTTGATTTGTCACATATTCTTCACATGGAATATTGTGATTAACAAAGTCGTTATTACTTTATTCAATAAAGTTGTGTAATACAATTATTGTTAGGATTATTAGATTTTGACGCAAGATTGTTGAACCTTTTCCTGGAATAAAAGACATTTGGTTATATTGTATATCTTGTGAAATGTCAAAGTTAGTATTTCTTTGTTAAGTTAGCTTACGTATTGCCACATGGACCATTCAAGATGTTTACCAAGTCCAAGTAGGAATAGGAGTTGTATTAATTTAGATTATTTTGGTTAGTACATAGTTATCACATCATAAGTCCACAAACTCCACACGGCAAAATTCATGGAAGAGTTTATTCAGAATTATACAAGTCATAGTATAAATTACATAGAACTTTGAAAAGGTCTATCGTTGAAATATTGAAAATTTTAATGGATAAATAACTAATGTTGAAACTTTCTAAAGAACTACGCTAGCATGTACATTTGAATCACTAGCAATAAAAGTAGCACTTCATTCTTTGCATATGGTAACTGTGTCATTTGAATTTATCGTTTAATTTCATTTATGTAATCGTAACTATATATTCCTACACACATAGAATAAAATCATGTTAGGAATAGTTATACATTTTAGTTACTGAGATAAAGTAAACTAGGGGAGAAAGACTTACACTGTATTCTAGGGGGCAGGGCCCACTCCTACAGCCAGTCCCTAAGCTCTCACCCTTATAATAGGTTATAAATTGTTAATTAACCTTATAATATAAAATAAAGTAAATTGTATTTTCATAAAATATAAAGTCAAAATAGATAGTTAAAACTAATTGCACGAGGATCCTCACTAATAGATCAATTCATCAGTAGGTAATTACTATTAGTTAAACTCATCAATAGCCAATTACTATTAGAATAATTATGTTCTCATACTTGCATAATTTAATTTCTTTTTATTTATTTTTCTACAAATACCTAAAACTGAACAAAAAGCTGAACTAAGCTTAGTATTGATCTCCACAATACAATATATACTGGATTGATATTATTTAAATCTAACCTTAATTTACCCTCAGATTGATAAATTAAATGTAAGCTATTATAGCTTATCATTTTGGCACCGTTGTCAAGGATAATAGTGTCATAGTGGTTAATCAAAAAAGTTATTTGGCAGTACAATTAGGCGAGGCTTACTTATATGTGGAAAAAGGTACGTATGATTCCTTGTGAAGCATATGAGTCAGAGTGGCATGATATGGTCCCAACAAGTCCCTTTGTATGATGTTGTCAGGTTCATTTTTCTTGAGGAATCAATTTTACTGCTTTCTTAATTAGAATTTTATTTCCTACGAATTTTAATTTTTGCAAATTTCAATTTTTGTAAATTTTATTTCCTGCTTTGGGTAATTATTATTGCTTATTTGACTTAGGACCTATGAGAAAAATAGGAAGTAGGTTTACATTGAAAAATACCTAAACTTGGCGTAGGACCCTGTTAGAAGTAGGAAGTAGTTACGGTTGAGTGGCACAACTATAGTGAAACCCTCCTAATAATCAAAGAAGCAGTAATAGTTTACCTTTTATTTCAGAAAATTTTATTTTTGCACATTTCTACCTTTGGGTGATTATTATTGTTGGTTTGACTTAGGCCCTACGAGAAAAACATGAAGTAGTTATACACTAAAATAGACCTAATCTTGGTTTAGGATCTTGTTAGAAGCAGGGAGTAGGTAAGGCTAAGTGACACAGCCTTAGTGAAACCCTCCTAAAAAATAAAAAAATAGTAATAGTTTAACCTTTTATTTCCAAGTAAATTTTACTTTCTTGCAATATTTAATTATGTTCCTAATATGCTAAAGTTGGTTGTATACATATTCGTAGGAACGTGAGTTGCATCTAATTTTAGAAAAATATTAGGATTAGCATGAAATTTTATTCTAAATTGTTCTCTATTGTATTAAGGATAGTTATAAAATAAATTTTTGTGATTTGTATCTAAACTTGATTACTGTAAACAAAAAAATAAAAACCAAAACCCAAACAAAAACCAAAACTCGAGAGAGAAAAAGAAAATAAAAATAAGTTACTAGATGGTGGAAAATAGTCTGAATCAGTCTGCACTTATAGACCTTAGAGAACTATTGATAAAATAAGAAGTTAACCTTCTTTTTGGGTAAGGAAATAGAGCATCTAGTAAAGAGTGGGAAAGTCTGTATGAACACATTAACATTATTAAAGAAAAATTAAATAAATTGAAGGAAATCAAAAGGATTGACATAGCTAAAAATCTATGGGTAAACTACCATTCATCTTACCTGGATATTAAAATAAACTGTGAACGTTGGCTTTGGGATAGAAGAGCAATAGTAAATCCAATAATTTACGCTTGGAATCAATATTTTGAAGACTCCCTCCTCATTCGTAGGTTCCTTGGAGACCTAGAAAATAAAGAAGTAGCCCTAGAATATAGCAAGAAATATTAGAGGATACCTAGAGCTATATGCTTTAGGGAGCTATATCAAGATCTACGTTGTGAGTTACAATTTGGAAATCTCGACCCCATTCCAACTCAAGATTTTCTCGTTCAATTGATTCAATTGGTGGTAGACCATTTTATTTTGAATAAGAACACTTCATGACACCCGAACAACTTGATCCGATAAATGATATTCATATACTATTCAAGGAATATTAGGTATGTTGCAAAAACAAGAAACTTAGAAAAATCATGAACAGACCTAGAGACTCTAAGGAAAGATTCATTAAAATTAGCAACTCAAAAGGAAACTTCCAAAGAGACTTTAGTAGGTAGCCTAAAATTTATAAGTTAGAAGAACTTGAAACAACAACATCAACCAATCAAGATGAAATCCTAGAACAAGATCCTAACTCATACTTGTTGCCTAAACCATAATTTGACAATCACATAGATCCTTCTTCTATATTTATTGAACCCATACCTGATCCAATTATTAAGATCTTAAATTCATCCATGGCTGACCAACAAGGTGGGCAAGGAGAAGTAGATGAGAACCAAAGGGGGAATGAACAAAGACAAAATAGATACCAAAGAAGAAGTGGGCAAAGGAAGACATTTGCCTTCCCAATCCTACACACAAATGGGACAACAAGAGAACCTAAGTTATTCTATATTTATGTATTACCCACCTTCCATAGGAAACCACACAAAGATCCAGACGTTTTTCTATTCAAATTTGAAGTAGTTTTTCAATCTTACTTTTACACTATCGATGAACAAAAACTAAGATTTTTTCCCTCTACTCTTAAATATGCAGCTTTAAGATGGTTCATGGGTCTAGGATAAAACATTGCAACCAATGGGATGGAGAACATGGATTAAAAGAGCTATTCATTGAACGATATCAGGATTTCTATAGAGTTAGGGATAAGAAAGTTGAGTTATTTCGTATGAATAAAAAATAAGAAGAATATTTGGAGGATTACCTTGAGATATTTCTATTTGTTGGGTCTAGGTTAAATATAGACCTTGATGAATAAATCTTAAAATAACTCTTTTTAAAGGGACTAAAGGAGGATGTTCTCAAGGTATTAAATCTCATGGAAAAATGAGATATCCATCTTATGGTATTTGAGGATATTGTGAAATTTTGTAGAAATTATTCAAGAAATAAACCTCTAAGGAGTAACAAGTACACATCTACTGGAGGAATGACGAGAGCAAAAATTGGAAACATGTTGGAAAGGTTAAAAACTAATTTTTTAAGCACCTTGAATACATCTCTGGATTTAATGGATAAAAATCCAAAGGGGAAATACAATGAATAAATTTACTACCATAGATGTAGGAAAAAGCACAATTTGAGGGAATGTCCTCTTAACATTACCAACATCTCCAATATTGTTACTTGTAAAATTTGTGATAAAGGTCACAAAACTAAAAACTATAAATACATATCCATGGATAAATTTGTCATAAAGGAACCTGAAGTTGAAGAGGCAAAAGACATTTATTTTGTATCCCAAATATGGAATGGACCATTCAATGGACCACCAAATTGGTCAAACCCTAGTTATTCCAACTCACAAAGGCCTAATCAATGGTCTAATGCACCAAAGTGGGAAAATTGGAATTCTTATTCAAACAATCAAGACTGGAACACACCTCCATGGGTGCAATTTATGGTCAATACCTATGGAAATCCACCATGGAATCAAGGAATTCCCAATTAGAACAATTGGAATACTAGTGGCCAATATAACCAAGGAGGATCTAGTTGGTCTCAAAATCTGTTGCAACAATAGAACTTTCAAAATCAATTTAGGGGATAAGCCCCTCAAAATCTACCTCATAATAGACTTATTCCACCTCCAATTAATAATAATAATCCTCCTAAACAACCTCCTATTCTAGCTCAATCGATCCCTAATCCTAACAACAACAAGAAAATTCAACAAGCCTATGAAACTAGTGAGATGTGTTCTATATCTGTAGAATTAAAACAAAAAAATAAAAACCAAAACCCAAACAAAAACCAAAACTAGAGAGAGAAAAAGAAAATAAAAATAAGTTGCTAGATGGTGGAAAATAGTCTGAATCAGTCTGCACTTATAGACCTTAGAGAACTATTGATAAAATAAGAAGTTAACCTTCTTTTTGGGTAAGGAAATAGAGCATCTAGTAAAGAGTGGGAAAGTTTGTATGAACACATTAACATTATTAAAGAAAAATTAAATGAACTGAAGGAAATCAAAAGGATTGAAATAGCTAAAAATCTATGCGTAAACTACCATTCATCTTACGTGGATATTAAAATAAACTGTGAACGTTGGCTTAGGAATAGAAGAGCAATAGTAAATCCAACAATTTACTCTTGGAATCAATATTTTGAAGACTCCCTCCTCATTCACAGGTTCCTTGGAGACCTAGAAAATAAAGAAGTAGCCCTAGAATATAGCAAGAAATATCAAAGGATACCTAGAGCTATATGCTTTAGGGAGCTATATCAAGATCTACGTTGTGAGTTACAATTTGGAAATCTCGACCCCATTCCAACTCAAGCTTTTCTCGTTCAATTGATTCAATTGGTGGTAGACCATTTTATTTTGAATAAGAACACTTCATGACACCCAAACAACTTGATCCGATAAATGATATTCATATACTATTCAAGGAATATTAGGTATGTTGCAAAAACAAGAAACTTAGAAAAATCATGAACAGACCTAGAGACTCTAGGGAAAGATTCATTAAAATTAGCAACTCAAAAGGAAACTTCCAAAGAGACTTTAGTAGGCAGCCTAAAATTTATAAGTTAGAAGAACTTGAAACAACAAAATCAACCAATCAAGATGAAATCCTAGAACAAGATCCTAACTCATACTTGTTGCCTAAACCATAATTTGACAATCACATAGATCCTTCTTCTATATTTATTGAACCCATACCTGATCCAATTATTAAGATATTATATTCATCCATGGCTGACCAACAAAGTGGGCAAGGAGAAGTAGATGAGAACCAAAGGGGGAATGAACAAAGACAAAATAGAGACCAAAGAAGAAATGGGCAAAGGAAGACATTTGCCTTCCCAATCCTACACACAAATGGGACAACAAGAGAGCCTAAGTTAGTCTATATTTATGTATTACCCACCTTCCATAGGAAACCACACAAAGATCGAGATGTTTTTCTATTCAAATTTGAAGTAGTTTTTCAATCTTACTTTTACACTATCGATGAACAAAAACTAAGATTTTTTCCCTCTACTCTTAAAGATGCAGCTTTAAGATGGTTCATGGGTCTAGGATAAAACATTGCAACCAATGGGATGGAGAACATGTATTAAAAGAGCTATTCCTTGAACGATATCAGGATTACTATAGAGTTAGGGATAAGAAAATTGATCTATTTCATATGAATAAAAAATAAGAAGAATATTTGGACGATTACCTTGAGATATTTCTATTTGTTGGGTCTAGGGTAAATATAGACCTTGATGAATAAATCTTAAAATAACTCTTTTTAAAGGGACTAAAGGAGGATGTTCTCAAGGTATTAAATCTCATGGAAAAAGGAGATATCCATCTTATGGTATTTGAGGATATTGTGAAATTTTGCAGAAATTATTCAAGAAATAAACCTCTAAGGAGTAACAAGTACACATCTACTGGAGGAATGACGAGAGCAAAAATTGGAAACATGTTGGAAAGGTTAAAAACTAGTTTTTTAAGCACCTTGAATACATCTCTGGATTTAATGGATAAAAATCCAAAGGGGAAATACAATGAATAAATTTACTACCATAGATGTAGGAAAAAGCAAAATTTGAGGGAATGTCCTCTTAACATTACCAACATCTCCAATATTGCTACTTGTAAAATTTGTGATTAAGGTCACAAAACTAAAAACTATAAATACATATCCATGGATAAATTTGTCATAAAGGAACCTGAAGTTGAAGAGGCAAAAGACATTTGTTTTGTATCCCAAATATGGAATGGACCATTCAATGGACCACCAAATTGGTCAAACCCTAGTTATTCCAACTCACAAAGGCCTAATCAATGGTCTAATGCACCAAACTAGGAAAATTGGAATTCTTATTCAAACAATCAAGACTGGAAGACTCCTCCATGGGTCCAATTTATGGCAAATACCTATGTAAATCCACCATGGAATCAATGAATGCCCAATTAGAACAATTGGAATACTAGTGGCCAATATAACCAAGGAGGATCTAGTTGGTCTCAAAATCTGTCGCAACAATAGAAATTTCAAAATCAATTTAGGGGACAATCCCCTCAAAATCTGCCTTAGAATAGACTTCTTCCACCTCCAATTAATAATAATAATCCTCCTAAAAAACCTCCTCTTCTAGCTCAATCGATCCCTAATCCTAAATTCAACAAGCCTATGAAACTAGTGAGATGTGTTCTATATCTGTAGAATTAAAACAAAAAAATAAAAACCAAAACCCAAACAAAAACCAAAACTAGAGAGAGAAAAATAAAATAAAAATAAGTTGCTAGATGGTGGAAAATAGTTTGAATCAGTCTGCACTTATAGACCTTAGAGAACTATTGATAAAATAAGAACCTTATTTTTGGGTAAGGAAATAGAGCATCTAGTAAAGAGTGGGAAAGTCTGTATGAACACATTAACATTATTAAAGAAAAATTAAATGAACTGAAGGAAATCAAAAGGATTGACATAGCTAAAACTCTATGGGTAAACTACCATTCATATTACCTGGATATTAAAATAAACTGTGAACGTTGGCTTTGGGATAGAAGAGAAATAGTAAATCCAACAATTTACGCTTGGAATCAATATTTTGAAGACTCCCTCCTCATTCGCAGGTTCCTTGGAGACCTAGAAAATAAATAAGTAGCCCTAGAATATAGCAAGAAATATCAGAGGATACCTAGAGCTATATGATTTAGGGAGCTATATCAAGATCTACGTTGTGAGTTACAATTTGGAAATATCGACCCCATTCCAACTCAAGATTTTCTCGTTCAATTGATTCAATTGGTGGTAGACCATTTTATTTTGAATAAGAACACTTCATGACACCTGAACAACTTGATCCGATAAATGATATTCATATACTATTCAAGGAATATTAGGTATGTTGCAAAAACAAGAAACTTAGAAAAATCATGAATAGACCTAGAGTCTCTAAGGAAAGATTCATTAAAATTAGCAACTCAAAAGGAAACTTCCAAAGAGACTTTAGTAGGCAGCCTGAAATTTATAAGTTAGAATAACTTGAAACAACAACATCAACCAATCAAGATGAAATCCAAGAACAAGATCCTAACTCATACTTGTTGCCTAAACCAGAATTTGACAATCACATAGATCCTTATTCTATATTTATTGAACCCATACCTGATCCAATTCTTAAGATCTTATATTCAGCCATGGCTAACCAACAAAGCGGGCAAGGAGAAGTATATGAGAACCAAAGGGGGAATGAACAAAGAAAAAATAGAGACCAAAGAAGAAATGGGCAAAGGAAGACATTTGCCTTCCCAATCCTACACACAAATGGGACAACAAGAGAACCTAAGTTAGTCTCTATTTATGTATTACCCACCTTCCATGGGAAACCACACAAAGATCCAGATGTTTTTCTCTTCAAATTTGAAGTAGTTTTTCAATCTTACTTTTACACTATCGATGAACAAAAACTAAGATTTTTTCCCTCTACTCTTAAAGATGCAGCTTTAAGATGGTTCATGGGTCTAGGATAAAACATTGCAACCAATAGAATGGAGAACATGGATTAAAAGAGCTATTCCTTGAATGATATCAGGATTACTATAGAGTTAGGGATAAGAAAGTTGAGCTATTTCGTATGAATAAAAAATAAGAAGAATATTTGGAGGATTACCTTGAGATATTTCTATTTTTTGGGTCTAGGGTAAATATAGACCTTGATGAATAAATCTTAAAATAACTCTTTTTAAAGGGACTAAAGGAGGATTTTCTCAAGGTATTAAATCTCATGGAAAAAGAAGATATCCATATTATGGTATTTGAGGAGATTGTGAAATTTTGCAGAAATTATTCAAGAAATAAACCTCTAAGGAGTAACAAGTACACATCTACTGGAGGAATGATGAGAGCAAAATTTGGAAACATGTTGGAAGGGTTAAAAACTAATTTTTTAAGCACCTTGAATACATCTCTGGATTTAATGGATAAAAATCCAAAGGGGAAATACAATGAATAAATTTTACTACCATATATGTAGGAAAAAGCACAATTTGAGGGAATGTCCTCTTAACATTACCAACATCTCCAATATTGCTACTTGTAAAATTTGTGATAAAGGTCACAAAACTAAAAACTATAAATACATATCTATGGATAAATTTTTCATAAAGGAACCTGAAGTTGAAGAGGCAAAAGACATTTGTTTTGTATCCCAAATATGGAATGGACCATTCAATGGACCACCAAATTGGTCAAACCCTAGTTATTCCAATTCACAAAGGCCTAATCAATGGTCTAATGCACCAAACTGGGAAAATTGGAATTCTTATTCAAAAAATCAAGACTGGAACACACCTCCATGGGTCCAATTTATGGCCAATACCTATGGAAATCCACCATGGAATCAAGGAATGCCCAATTAGAACAATTGGAATACTAGTGGCCAATATAACCAAGGAGGATCTAGTTGGTCTCAAAATCTATCACAACAATATAAATTTCAAAATCAATTTAGGGGACAAGCCCCTCAAAATATGCATTAGAATAGACTTCTTCCACCTCCAATTAATAATAATAATCCTCCTAACAAACCTCCTCTTCTAGCTCAATCGATCCCTAATCCTAACAACAACAAGAAAATTCAACAAGCCTATGAAACTAGTGAGATGTGTTCTATATATGTAGTACTTTGTCAAAAAATTCAATTGAGATCAGGAGAAGTGTTGGAAAACAATGTAACTCTCACAGAGCTTGAAAATACCACTACAAATTTGTTCAAAAAGGAGGATAACAATGAAAAGGAAATGGAAAATTCACCAAAAAACATTCCAACAAAACAACAAGAAATCCAAATTCCTCAAAGGAAGGAAGTAGAGGTACCTTTTCCTCAAATACTGGCAATACCAAAAGAACCACTTAAGCCTTCCTTTAAATTCCTTCAAGAATTAGAAAATGTTACTATCAAGATCCCTTTGTTACAAGCTATCAGGGATATACCCATCTATTCCAAGCTTATTAAAAACATGTGTACAAATTTAGGAAGGAAAAAGAAGAATTAAGTCCAAACTATTCAAATCACTGGACAATTGTCTGAGAATAATAGGAGGTAGGTTATTACCAAAGTACACAAATCCTGGAATACCTATACTCACGGTCCACATTGGTGACATAACTTTGCAAAATGTCTTGGTCTATTTAGGAGCTACTATTAATGTCATGACTAAAGAGATAACAAAATATTTAGGGTTACATTAATTGCAATCAACTTCTATTGTACTCCAACTCGTAGATAGGTCTACTATTATGCCAGAGGGAAAACTGGAAGATGTTATAGTCTCCGTAATTTCATGGGAATACCCTGTAGACTTTATAGTTTTACAACCTAAGAAAACGTTAGGGGGACATCCCTTAATTTTAGGGAACCCATGGCTTGCAACTGTTGGCAATTTGAGTTATTTTATGTTTTCATTAATGTCACATGGATCACATTGAGTTTTGGTGGCCAAAGCATTTCATAAATAAGCATTTATGATATTTTGGAGAGCATGGATATATACAGGATTTTTGTGAAAACCAAGGCAGGTAAAATAAAAGGTTTTATTTAAAACCATGGATGGCATATTTGAAATGGGTTTTTCTTAAAACCCATATTGGCTTTTCATTTTGTTGAAAAAGGTGCCCCGGTGATGGAGATATTTATTTTTAAATATTTAGTTTAAATTTTAAATTATTTAAAATTAAATATATTAATTTTAGCGCTGACTAAAGAAAGGAGGAAATACCATATTAATTTATAGTTCTGACATCTGAAAAAAGAGGAAAGGCATATATATATATATATACATATATATATATGCCAACAAAAGCTTAGACTTTATGACCCCCAATGCTTATTTTTCGAATGCCTTTAGGAGGAATAAGGGTTGTGATGCATGTTTAGAAAAAGAGAGATTTTTGGTGTTTCTCCTTTTGAAAGTATATCATATTATATATTGTTGGAAAGCTTATTTCGAGGGCTATTTGATTAACTTTCTTAGAGGGAGAAATAAGGTGTATGTAAAGAGATATTTATGTTTTGGTAAAGGGTTTCAAAAGTGAAGGTTGTTTTGGTTCTTTTTCAAAGGTTATTAATTCTTGCATGAGGGGACATGTTGTATCTTATTGAGTAGAAGTGATAAGGTGTTATTTGGATATTATTGTTGTGATATTAATCATGATATCTAACCCTTGTTGAAAGTTGAAAAAAAAATTTGTTGAGTGTGGCAGATTTAGTGGACAACCAATAAGGCATAAAAAAGGTATGAGCAATATTCTCCATTGACTTTGTTTATGGTGGTTGATTTTTGAAATATCATTGGAGAGAAAAGGATTGATTGTGGTTTCCTTTTCAAAAGTGGTTGGTTGAATGCTTCAAGGTTTTTTGGTTTGAGAGTTGTGTTTAAACCATGTTTTATAAGCATAGTTGTTGAAGCCCATTGGTTATGCAAATAAATTGAGTTAGAAAAGAACATGAGTATCATTGTTATGTGAGATTTGTGGTTGAGCATTGTTGGAAACATTTGAGTTGGTTGATACATGCTTGGACAAGCGTTTTGTGAGAAAGAGTTATCCCTTGTGGTGATTGGTTGAGTTGAGTTGATTGAGCCTAGTCAAGTGATTGTGTGAGGTGATTGTTCAAGTCCCATGAAATAAACAATTCTATAATTATGATTTGGGTTAAGATTGAGCTTTGAGATTAGAACATATTGAGTCTCTAAAAATTATTTTTATGCTTCTATAATATTTGAGTTGAGTTGAGATTGATTTGAGTTGAGATAATTATGGATCATTGTTGTCATCCATTGCAGAGTGCATTGCCATTCATTTTTGAATTCATCATTGAGCCTTTTCTTCATAGATTTGTGGATGATATTTGAGTGCTACTTGAGCATGATTGGTTGAGCCTTTGAGAAGTCTTTTGGAACAGATTTGGGACAAAATTTGAGAAAGTTCTTGGTGAGCTTGTTGAGAATATTTTGAGCAAGTTCTTAGTGAGCTTGTTGAGCATATTTTGAGCAAGTTCTTGGTGAGCTTCATGAGCATATTTTGAGCAAGTTCTTAGTGAGCTTGTTGAGAAAATTTTGAGAAATTTCTTAGCGATCTTGTTGAGCATATTTGAGAAAGTTCTTGGTGAGCTTGTTAAGCAGATTTTGAGCAAGTTCTTAGTGAGATTGTTGAGCATATTTGAGCAAGTTCTTGGTGAGTCTGTTGAGCAAATTTTGAGCAAGTTCTTGGTGAGCTTGTTGATCATATTTTGGACAAGTTCTTAGTGAGCTTGCAAGAGCAAATTTGGGCAAGTTCTTGGTGAGCTTGTTGAAGCAGATTTTGGGCAAGTTCTTAGTGAGCTTGCTAGAGCATATTTTGGGTAAGTTCTTGGTGAGCTTTCTAAAGCAATTTTGAGCAAGTTCTTGGTGAGCTTTCTAGAGCATATTTTGGGCAAGTTCTTGGTGAGCTTGCTCGAGAAGATTTGGGAAAATTCTTGGTGAGCTTGCTAAAGTAGATCAGTGGATTTCCTACCTGAGTAGATCAGGATTGCCTTGATGAGAATATTAGTGGATTGCCTACCTAAGGAGATCATGATTACCTAGATGAGCATATTAGTGTATTGCCTACTTGAGCAGATTAGTGTATTACCTAGCTTTGAGTAGATTAAAGTAATCATTTGTATTGGGATAAGGATCCTTATTTCTATGTAAAATATTATAAGGAGATTATCTTGTGGAGTACCCCACATTGGAGGAACCACATTAAATATTGTGTCTCAATTGTGTGTGGTGATTTGTGCACTTTATTACTATTCCTATATATGTCATTAATGCACATTGCTATATTTGGTTATTGCAATTAAGGACACTAATTGATATTGGTTTGGAAAAAAAGTAAAAAGTGGGCGCTATACTATTTACCCCCCCTCTCAGTATAAGCTTGTGTTCTTCAGCAATAATGGATGCTTACATCAGCTGTAGAATGGGAAATATGACTATTTTTGATGGAAAAAATACTAAAGACCTTAGCCTATTCCCTAAATCAATCATAGAAGATGAGTTTCCAAAGAAATTATGGTATTATTTCCCTCATGATTTTGATGAAATCCAAACCTTATCAATAAATGTTCTAAGTGAATAGATTAAACAAGAGGTCGAAGGATCCTTACCATTACTATTAGGGAATAAAATCAAGGATCAAGGTCAAGACAATGGTTTCTCGTCTAAATCCACCATGGCTATTAATGAAGCAAGCACAAGTCAGTCTCTACAAGTGACACCATACGACTATTACTTAAATGTTCTTGAACATGAGATAATGGGAATAGATGCAAACACAAAGAAATGCTGGAAAATAGATATCACACTAAGAAGGACCTTGAATATTAGTGATGAGCTCACAAGCATACAAGAGTCACAACTAATAGATGTGCTTAAAGAATACCAATTGAAATTCACATGGAACTATGAGGACATGAAAGGGATACATCCAAATATTTGTACCCATTGTATTTTTATCCAAGAAGGATGTTATCTAGTAAGACAACCTCAAAGAATATTGAATCTAGCTATGAAAGATGTGGTTCAGGAAGAAATCATTAAAATCTTGAAGGTAGGATTTATATATCCAATTTTCGATAGTCAATGGGTGTCACCTCTTATGATAGTCCCTAAAAAGAATAGCAAATGGAGGATTTGTGTGGGCTATAGAGAATAAAACAAGGTAACAAAAAAATATGATTTCCCTTGCCATTCATTGATCAAGTTCTTGATACATTGGCTGGGAAGAAATATTTATGCTTTCTATATGGGTTTAGTGGCTATAATCAAGTTTCCATAGCTAAGGAATATTAGGAAAAGATAACCTTCACATGTCCAGTAGGCACCTATGCTTATAAAGTATTACCTTTTGGGTTATGCAATGCACCTATCACTTTCCAAAGAGCTATTTTGGCTATCTTTGTTGATCTAATAAATGAGTGTGTATAAGTCTATATGGATGACTTCACATTCTATGGTAATACCTTTGAAGAAACCTTGTCAAGCTTGCAAAAAGTTTTGATTAGATTTCAAGAGCAAAAACTCTCTTTGAATCATAAAAATTATTTCATGATGATGAGATGAGGTATTATTCTAGGGCATTACATATTATAAGAAGGTGTTAAAGTAGATCCTATAAAAATACAAGTTATTCAAACCCTTCAACCTCCCAAAATACAAACAGAGGTGAGAAGTTTCCTAGGACATGCAAGATACTACCATAGGTTCATTAAAGAATTCAGTAAAAAAAATTCTCCCATGCTTAAGCTCTTAACAAAAGAAAGTGAATTCAATTGGATTGAAGCATGTCAAGAAGCCTTTGAAGTTATAAAAGATAAATTGATTACTGCTTCAATCCTAAGAGGACCAAATTGGTAATTACCATTCCATATACATTGTGATGCTTCGGGTTACATAATAGGAGCATTATTGTAACAAGTTGAGAACAAAATACCTTATGCTATCTATTATGTAAGTAAAAATTTGCATGGAGCCGAGCTTAATTACACTGTTATTGAAAAATAATTTTTAGCTATGGTCCATGCCATTAATAAATTTAAACATTACATAACAGGGTATGAAGTATTCATTCACACTGATCACTCTCCCATTAAATACTTAATGAACAAAGCAACAATAGGAGGTAGAGTGGTTAGATGACTTCGTTTGCTACAATATTTCAATGTCACAATTATAGATAAGGTAGGAAAATATAACGTCATCACAGATCACCTATCTTGTATGCAAATATTTGATGATGACGAGTTAATTCCTGATAATTTCCTAGATGAATATTTGTTTGCTCTTTCTATTTTTACCCCTTGGTATGCTGATATTGTAAATTACTGAGTAACAGGAAAAATGCCTCAAAACTATACATCACATGAGCATAGTAAATTGATACGTCAAAGCATTCCTTACATGTGGATTCATGGAGTCTTGTTTAGAAGATGTCCTAACCAAGTAATTAGGATATGTGTGCAAGAAGATGATGTATATGACATCATTTGGGAAACACATGAAGAACCCTGTGGAGGCCATTATGCCACCTAAATAAAAATTAGTAAAATACTTTAAATTGATTATATTTGGCCTACCATGAATAAATATGTCCATAAATTTGTTGATAGATGCGGCGCTTGTCAAAGAGCCAGTAAGACTACCCCTTCAATGGAAATGCCTTTAGTTACACAAGTAGTATTTGAACCATTTGATAAATGGGGAATTGATTTTGTTGGACTGATAGAACATCCAAGAAAAGGTAATAAACACATACTTTTGTGTATGGATTACATTACTAAGTGGTTTGAAGTTAAATATTTACCACGAGCACAAGCTGAAACAGTCATTGATTTCCTTTATGAAAATATTTTGCAATGCTTTGGAGCACCTAGAGAGTTAGTTTCAGATCATGGAACACAATTTATCTCTAAAGTGATTGAAAATTTTGTTGATACTTATCAAATAAAACATAATAAAACCTCACCATACCACCCTCAAGCCAATGGACAAGTAGAAGTTACGAATAGAGAACTTGAAAAGATCATTACAAAAATCATAACTATTAATAGGGGTGATTGGGTTGAGAGAGATTAAAATAAGTTGTATGGGCATACAATACAACTTGGAAAACCACCACAGGATTATCACCTTATGAAATGGTCTATGGAAAACAAGCTATCATACCCATAGAATTTGAGATAGAAACTCTTCACACAATGGTACAACTTGATGTAAATTTGGATAAGGCACAAAAAGCTAGACTAGAAAAGTTAAAATTTTTGGATGAAAGGAGACTAGAGGTATTACATAGGACTAAAATAACCCAACACAAATGAAATAAATGGAATTATAAACACATTGTACCATGCACATTCAAATTAGGATATTGGGCTTTGTTGTTTAATTCTCGTTACCAAGACTTTCAAGGTAAGTTGAGGACCAGATGACTAGGACCCTATGAAATCAAAGAGATATTCAAAAATGGTATAGTAAAGCTTAATCATATAGATGATTCAACAGGAAAAATACTATTAAATGGCCATAGGCTTAAAATTTATAAGAATCCATTATCTAAGGAGGAATTCATACACCATCTTAAGCAGCAAGTCAAATTGCAATGCATTTCTGAACTGCAATCAACCATTAATGAATAAAAATTTCTCTCTCACTTAATTAAAATATATATATATATATTCTTCCTTTGTTTCATCATGAATTTTCTATATCTACAGTATTTCTATCTTATTCTCATCAATTTTCAGTCTCAATATTTCAAAAATAGCCAAAAGGCAATTCTTTAAAAAAGCTTATAGGAAATGACTATTATATGTTGCATAATACTTTGTTTGCTATATAAAATCTAGATGTTTTTCAATTACTCAAACAACATTAGTGTTTTGAGAATTTTTCATTGAAAGTCAAGAAATATTTTGATGTTGTAAGTTATTCCTAGTCAATCAAACTTTTTCTTGGACTATGCACATTTGAACATGTAGCACCCTAAAATTGGTGCAGTAAACCTTAGAAAATAATTAAAATTACCTTAGTAATAATTCAAAATTTAAATTTTAACCCCGAACCACCTGTTAAACCGCTTTCCTCATTTTTTGCACCATTTTTAGGATTTGTTGTGACCATTGGACGATATCGTCGCCGATCAGACGATATCGCCTCAGATCGGATGAATTCGTCTGGAGAAGAATGTCCAGATGATTTTGTCCCAAAATTGATTTTTCATAATTAGCTTTTGTTTCAACGACGTCTCTAATCGGGGCAAAAGTGTGTCTGCACCGTTAGAGACCTCCCCCATTGGAGATCTTCTAGATTAGGATGATCTCCAACCTCCCAACATCCTTCCTATGCCTATTTAATCTTAGGCCCTCACCTTGACATTCCCTTGGCTGAATTTTACTGCACTTCAAGTTTTACATGCATTAGAATGTCTTAGACTACTGTTTGCCTTTGTCCCTTTTTTATTTTTCTTGTAGGAACTCTGTTATTCTTCAACTGGAGAAAGCTCAGATCGTCGCAGATGATCTTGTACAATATCGGACGATCACGTCCCAATTCGAGATGATTTCGACTGCAGTCAACATTGGGGGCAATTAGTGCCCAAAGTTTGCACTTTTCTCTTTTCGTCTATTGTTTCATTCTACATTTAGATCAGTTTATTGTTATTTTTTGCTATTCTGCATTTTGGAGTTCACCCATATAGCTTAAGTGCATGATAATATCATAATTTGTCATTAGAATACTATAATTTACTTGAATTTCTATTCGTAATTATCGTTTTAGTATCTATATTGTCATTTTACACCATTTTCTTTTGTTAGTATTGCTGCATTTTCTGTGTTCTGTGTTTATTTCTCTGATTGCAGGTCTCTAACAAATTCGTTTGTCGAATTCGCCAGATCTCAAATGATCCTGTCTGATTGCAGACGATCTTGTCATATCAGAGGTGATCTTGACTGCTTCAAAAATTAGAATCTCCATCAGACATTCGAATCAGGTATGACCTTTTTCCAATCTAGTATATTTCCTGTATTCTCTGTTTAATTCTATTTTTGTATTCATTTAAACCTACATTTCATGTAGAACAGTTTAGATTCATTTGGCCAAACCTAGGATTTGAATGATTAAATGTAAAATTGAACACATCAAACACATTCTCAACCTAGGCATGGAAACTACCATTCAAAAGTTTCCTGGTGAACCCACCATCCGTCAAAAATTCACCCTTATACACCTCCCCCGAGATACGGGACCTTCAAAGGGCCTCTCAGTCCGAGGTATTGTCCCATCCTTCTCGCATCCCCATTTCGGGCACGAATCCTATAGCCTGAAGGTAAGGGTGCGAAAAATTTGGAGCGATACATTTTGGTGAACCCGACATGAAACTAAAACCTTTTGAAAACAAAAAAAACATAGATGCATTTAAAATCATTAGAAAACTACTAAGTTGCATATCATGTTTAGATGGTAGCTCCTAAGAAAAGACTAGCTATTACCATTAATGTTGAAAATCAAATAATAGCCATAGAGTTTAATTCATTGCTTAGACTATCTCAAACATATAGAGTTTCACCTTTATGGGATGAACTTAATAGGAGATTGGGTATCATTTCATCTAGATCAATACAACTTAAACAAATCAAGAGGTTTGCCCTAGATAGAATCCTGGATCCTCATCAACTCATTTTTTATCATGAACTTTAGAGAGCTTGCCATAGGTGGTTAGCTTATAGGAGAGCTCTTGTGTCTTCAGAATTGTTCACCTTCGAGGAATACCTTGAAAATGCAACTGTTATACACCAATTCCTAGGTTGTGTAGAAGACCAAGAGGTCATTCTTACGGATAGGGAAATGTGGAGGAGAGTTCCTAGAGCTGTGTTATATCAAGAGTATTTCCATGAACTTTATTTCTACCAACTAGAGTTTGAGACAAATAATATCACTATAACACTTTTTGTCAAATTCTTGAAAGAAAATTTTCAATTTGAAGAAGAACATTTCATGACTCCTAAAGAACTTGAGCCCGTTAATGATATTTATAAATTTTTTATAGAAAACTAGATCATTGCTTTCATTATTATTATTTCTTGCATTTAGTGTGTTGTTTGTTATCTTTATAATATTGTTATAAAAAAAAAAAAACAAGAACAACCAAAAACATAACAAAACCAAAACATTTTATTTTAAATACTATAGTAGGTATATAATTAAAATATATACCTCTTAAGATTTTTGCATATATATATATATATATATATATAAGTATATATATATATTTGCTGAAATCTAAACTTAAGCACAATGCCTAGACTTAGGAATGGTAAACAAATTGAAGAAGAAGAAGAAGAAGATTGGCTAGGAAACAAAACAAAAAACCCAAATGTCCTTCATGAGGATTCAATTCTGGAAGGAGGAACTCTAGAACAGCCAGAAGATGAGCTTTTTGTAGATGAACAAGAATAAAATGTTAAAGAGGAAGGATCCTCATCCCCTAGAATGGTTCTAGACGGAACTATTGCTTTTGATAATATAGATCATTTCTGGAAATTTCTTAGTAATAACATTGGTGCTCTTAATATGACAGTTTGTATTGATAGAGGACAAATTAGTGACACTCAAGCAGCCATGGAACATATTTTTAACGTGCACACTAATCCTTTGTCTTTTATCGATCAAGAAAGTGATAAAGCTGGACCATCCAATATAGATATGGTCATTATGATTCAGAACATGCAAAAACAATAGGTTACCCAACCCCCTAAGGAACCTTTTATTGAGCCTCAAATCATTCCCACACAAAATAGACCTTCATTCATTGCTTTATTTCGCCAAACTATTGATCAATATGCTTCAAATCGACAAAAACCTAAAATGAAGCCAAACACCAATTTTCAACAATCTGGGATACAACATAATACAACTTCAAAACTTCTTCATAACACCCTTCCTACCAAAAATTTACACAATAGCAATATAGCATCTAATCTTCATGTCCCTCCATCATATGCTCACAAATCCCATATTAATACCCCATCGAACCAATATGGTGGGCAAACCAGTAATCTGGAAGCCATGGTGAAACAGTTAGCTTCCCGCATGGACCAGATAGATCTCTACCGTCCCTCGTACAATTATCAAGAGATGTGTAGTCAGCCTTTGGATCCCATAGTTGTAGCACAACCATACCCTAAGCACTTTCCCATGCCCGTCCCTGCCTATATATAAAGGAACCGAAGATCCCATAGAGCATCTTCGCATGTTTAGGATAGCATGTCATGATATATCACATGATGACTTGCTATTACTAAAAATGTTCCCAAAAATTTTAGGAGGAATGGCATTAGAGTGGTACTATCAATTGCCCACTCATTCTTTGAGGAATTTTGAAGAAACAACTAAATATTTTGTCCATCAATTTAGTGCCTACATCGAGAGACATGTGACCATTAAAGATTTATACAACTTAAAACAAGACAAAGATGAATGTTTTGCTTATTTATTAGCTAGATGGAGGCAGTTGACAGGAAAACTGCACTTTGTGCTACCTTAGAGGGAAATTTTGGACATTTTTATTAATAATTTGCAAGAACAAATATCCTATGAATTATCAACTGCTACCTTAACCACCTTCGATCAGGCTATAGACTTAGCTCGAAGGGTGGAAGATGCTCTCATTAGAAGAGGTAAGCTCAAAAGGAAAGATGATGAGAAAACATCCAAAAATTAGTATAAAAACAAACAAGTTGTAGGTGACGGAGTCACTGATAGTAGAAACATTTCTAATGTTAATACTACGAAAACAATAGAGAAGTTTATATTAAAACCTCCTAATAAACCACCTTGAGAGTTTACTAGATTGAATCAACCATTATCAACTATTCTACCCCAATTACTCGAAAGAGGTTTGATTCAATTACAAGATATCTGGGAACCTGATCCAACTATACCCGGATACAGAGCTGATTTACATTATAATTTTCATAGAGGACCTGGACATGCTACAAACTCTTGCAAAAGATTAAAACATAAAATACAAGACTTGATTGATAATAATGAAATGGAGGTGCAAGCCTATCAACCTAAACAAAATCCTCCTAGTAATACTCAAAAGAACATTCCCCAAAATCAGAATCAAAATGCTAATCAATCATTAGATATATTTCAACATCCTTTACCAAAACATGGTAAAGAAGTGGCCAATCAAATTGAGCATCATAATGTGCCTCCTCCTACCCGATATGTAGGAACTATTAGCGGACATTTACCTAATCATGATTTACAAAAATTTGACACGAATTTATCCATGGTTACGTTTAGACCCCTATATAATACTCAAACACCGGATCCTAGTGATGTAGAATCGGATACTGAAAGTGAAATATACATCACCTTAAATCAATCGAATAGTTCTGAAGATGAATCAGATCCTATTCAACATATCACAGATTATATGGTTTCGGAAGAACCATTTCCTAGAAGAGTTAGAAATTGAGCCTAAAATCATTCCCACACAAGAGAGACCTTCATTCACTGCTTTATTTCACCAAAATATCGATCAATATGCTTCAAATCAACAAAAACCTAGAACATATATTGTGGGATGTGGAGAGATTGAATCATGTATTACTATTTCCATAAGTGACTAGTTTCCCTTGCTTATCCATCTATGTGCATGGTCTAGAGTACTACTAAATTGGAAAAAGTACAAGCTCACCCTTCATCCCTAAACGTAAAAAAATAAAAGGAGAAGAATAGTAAGGATAGGATCAAATTCCCATCAGGACTTTGATAGAGTGGTTGGGAATCCAATTCCCCAAAATTCTTACCCCTTCAAAAAAAATCCCTTGCTCCTCATCTAATCGAGCAAGTATCCCAAAAATTATCTTCTTGCTTCTCATAAAAATAGGCAAGAACCCCAAAAAGTAATAAAAATCCCTTGCTCCCTCTCAAAATGAGCAAGTATCCCAAAGAAAAGTTAAAGAAGGGTAAAATAACTTGAATCTATGGAATTCTCAGTATCTTGAACACCATGGGGTACTCTCCATTAAAGTATCCTTACATAGTAGAACTAAGTCTGGACAAGACCTATGGATGCTCACAGATAAGCTATCTTGTTGGCATAAGTGATCTTTGTTGTTACTCAATCCTCACTCATAATAGTAAATGAATACTCACTGCACACACAGTTGGTCTTTGAGGAAACTTGAAAACATTAGGATAACTTTAACACCATGATGATTTGTGAAATGAATAGATGAAATTATTTAAAAATCACTAGGATGTTTTAAATTTTTGAGAAATAACTCTAGAATATCCTGAGCAAGCAAAAGTCATAAGCAAATTCCCACAGTTCATTTTCTCCTACCAAAATATGGCTTTCATCTCTCAAAATCTTGTATCTTTTAACAAAAGTCATCATAACATATGAATATCTATTCCATTTTTTGAAAATACTCCAAGTCTTTGATAGATATCTACTTTTGTATACATTTATGACTGATATCAAGCTTTATAATCATTATATTTCTCTCACTTGGTTACTCCTTAATGAAATTCAGGAAGCACAATCACAAAAATTATAATAAACCCCCATGAATAAAACTTATTATTATATTATCCATCAATATAAATAAAACACCCTTCATCTTGTTTTGGCTATATAGCCAAAATTACAGTTTGGGGGGAAGGGTAAATAGAGGTATATAAAGTTCACAATACAGTTTGGGGGGGAAGAAACAGGTAAAGTATTATCTCAAACTCTAGCAACTACAGTGCCATAGATATCTTCTGTAGGTATCTTCCGTAGATGTCTTTCATAGATGTCTTTTGTAGGTATCTTTCGTAGGTGTCTTTCGTAGGTATCTTTCGTATATGTCTTCTATAGAGGTTTTCTATAGACGTCTTCTATAGATATCTTCTGTAGATATCTTATGTAGGTGTCTTCCATAGATATCTTTTGTAGATGTATCCCGTATAGGTCTTTTGTAGAAGTCTTACGTAAGTGTCTTCCATAAATATTATCAGTAATAATATTTAGTAAACAATTTTCATAGGTATCATCAGTAACAATATTTTGTAAGCATCATCTGTAGATGTCATCCGTAAACATATATCACAAAATATTCTAAGTGTCAAAATTTAAAATCGGCTAGGCAAAGTGAGACACGTGGTAATTCAAGAAACGCTAGGACAAGTAATAAGGGTGCGTCAACAAAGACTTTAAGGGAAACTTGGTGGTAATGTTTTAAACCAATTAAGGGGGACAAGACAACAAAATAAAGGAAAATTAGCCCTCTTATGATATGTACATTTAACCCAGTGCCATGTACCACCTCTTATGATGTGTCCATACAAACGAGTGCCACATGCCAATTAAAATTCAAAATTCTTATTGAAAATGCAACCGTTCTCAGGGTCAAAAGTAAGAATGATGATGTTTTATTGGGGCATGTGCATAAATGAGGACGTGGACCAATCCACTTGGCCGCATTGACAATAAATTTCCACATAAGATGAAACATGGCATAAGGGAATGATTAAAATATTATTTTTATTCTATCCAATGGGTGACTAAAAATTATAACATGTGGTAGATAAAACCCACCTCACCATGCAAGGTGGTGGGTAGGGTTGGCGCCAAGCGAAAATCGACCACCCAAAGTTCCATATCATGGAAAGATAAGTGGATTCCCTTTGCCAATTATAAAATATGATGTAGATAATCAACACCAACCTTTGATTAAAATTTAAACAAAGGGTCACAATGCAATGGAAAACATGATGGGTCTAGAAGTTTCATGGGAAAGACATGATCTCTGATGCGTTGCCTTCATCGATGAATAACGTATTAGGACATGGATCTAAGCCACAAGCCATAAATTAAAGCTAAATCAATAGATGATGTATTTCAAGTTGATTTTAGGGAAAATGGTCCTTGCCATCGATAGGAGTTAGACCAGTCTCCACCATTGGATAGGATTAATTGATGATATACGATCTTTGCATGCAGCCATGCAGAGTAAAATTAACCTAAATCATCTCCTCCATAGAAGAGCTACTCAAAATCATCGACGACCCTCTATAACTCGATCTTGAGTGAAATCTCCTAGTTTTTTTGATGAAAATTGCTGAATTCTTTGATTAAACGGTGGTGAGCTTCAAGATTTTGAGGAATTGTGAGGGCAAAAGGATAGTTTCTTTGATGATGTAGGAAGGGTGGCAAAATAATATTGAAAATGAAAGGTAAAATTTTATTTACTATTAATACTGTTGCAAATCATTTTTATTTCTCTATTGCACATAAATTAAGGGATATTAAAGTAAAAACATAGAATGTGTGCAGAATATTAGGAGGGATTAAAAATGGTTTTGTTGATAATTTTAGGTTTACCATTAAAATAGGTTTATGAAAGAAATTACTTCAATTTTGTTTTACGTTTTTGAGAACATAAAATACTCTATGGAATTATGAAACAAATTTTCTTTTGATTTTGAAACATTTGCAAGGTTTTCAGTTTATAAAATATTAGAAATTTCTAAAAAAGAAAAAAATTCTCTGCCTACCCCTTTCTACCCTAAAAACCCTAAACTCCACTATACCTCGCTCTATGTTTCAGAAATACAACAAACCATCCTTGGTTGAAACCCAAAATCCTAGTGATTCTATAACCAAATTATTTCAAAGAGCCAGATGGTGGGAAGCTCTCACAAAATTTAGAGGTCACGACCAGGGGGTGGCTAAAAATTTTATCCTAAATTGTGACCCTGATAGGATGACCACCCAAGTTGGAGGTATTCAATTTGATCTTAACCCTAGTTTAATTTCTGAGGTATTGGGTCTACCAAAAGTAGGGTTACCATACTACAAAACCCCCTCTAAAAGTGTCACCCAACTAGTAGCTAAATTTGGTGAGAAATGTACTATTATCCGAGATAAGGAGGGTTGGATTAAAAGTGTGTCTACTTCTTCACTCTCCCTCTTATGGCAAGAGGTAGTTGTCTTGATTATTAAATTCTTCACCCTAGAAGGATGTATGTCCACCTGCGTAGCCTACCATATTCATATGTTAATAAATTTGAATTTTCTTGAAAATAGTGAATGTGTTATCAATTTACCTTACTTCTTGTTTCAATTGTTAAAATCTATAGTTTTGCGGGTTAAGCCTAAAAATTCCCAAGAAAAACCCAAATTGCACCTACTTGCACATCATAGTATGATTAAGCTAATAGTTTTAAAGAAAGCACATGAAGTCAAAGTTGCTTGGAATTAGATAGTGGATGAATCTAACCTGTCAGAGTACTCTAAATCCACTGAGAATGAGTTTGAAGAAGATGATTCGACTGAAGATGAACATGAGTTTGACAGTCAGGAGGAAGAACCTGACAGTCCAAAATGTAAATTCCAACCTACTAAAAACATTAAACCAACCCAGTAGAAAATTAGGTATCAAAAAAGACTATCAAAACTCATAAGAAAAAAGATACATTAGGGCATGAGTCTAATTTACCTAAACCTGAGTCGACTGCCAAAATTATGTCCCACCTTCGGGCACAAAATACTGTCTTATAGATAAAAATTGACAAGTTGTGAGAGGATTTCACAGAGCATTCTAAATTGATTCAGTGAGCCCTTACCCTTCAAATAGACATGATTAAACAACTTTTAGTGGATAGGGTGACGAAACCCATTGATTCTGTCAATTGACCACCACCTGTCGATGCTTCTTTGAATAAAAGTTCCACATCCAGTAAAAAGTAGAAAAATTTAGTGAAGTTCAACAAATCAGCCCATAAAATTAAGCCCATTGACTTTTCTAAACTCCTTGAGGAAGAAATTCCCCACCATCTCATCATCCTGATGTAGCAAAATCAACCTAAGAAATTGGTTTCTCCCACCAAGATAGGAACCACACTAGGGAATCTTGTCTTGAATGTTGGGATATCCCCTAAAAATCAATGCAGTGATAAATAATATTGTTACATCAATTGAGGAACTTCCACCTTCTCAAATGCAGGATGTAGAGTAGAAGGAAGATTCTCATGAAGTTGAGCATATCAAAACTATCATGGTTGAGACACCAATGGGTGAACAGAAATCCAAGGAGCAGGTACAAAAAGTGAAAAGGGAATGTAGGTTACCACAACTGAGACCACCATCTTCAAGAATCTCCACCCGATGAACACAAGTCGGATAAATTGAACTACACTGAAAAACTATTTAATATTTTATAATTTCTAAGACTTCCAAAATCTGATTCATATATTATTATCTGTAACATTTTTATATTCTTTGTCTATAAATATTTTAAGTAGTATATATATATTTGTGCCTCTGATAAAATACTATGAATGTCTTTATTTTTAACTGTTTTGGGTAATACAAGTTTGGTATCTATGATCGTAGTTTTAGTATATTGTTGCAGTAAGATAAACTAAAAAAAAATTGTTATTTTATATTGAAAACTATTATATCACAGAACTGTTCCCTGAAGATGATCAAATGATTTGTATTGTATGTGATTGATGAAATTGTTCTATTATTTAAAAATCATTATTTTCTGATCTACTTTTCTGAGAATCTATATTTTTATCAGAATGATACATGACAACCCAAAATATTTTATTTCAACTACAGAATTCAGCACTTTAATTTGATTGATAAATTCTATACTATGTAGGTTGTCATGAAAATGATCTGGAAGATCCAAAATATTGTAATCTGCTATAGATGTATGATTGAAACTGTGTGCTCTGATTGTGATATGTTGGCTTATATTTTACATATTTCTAGAAATCTTCATTTCTCAGTATCAATGATTCTTTTATGGAAATTATGTCTGATGTCTGTTTGTTCATTCCTAAATAATTATGATGTCCAATTTTGTGAATTGCAAATGATTTTTTGAAAAGACAACATGGAAAGACAGTATGAATTTTGATAAAATTTAATCTTTCATTTATTTGCAAATATTTGGATGGTGACATCTGATATATGTGTAAAAATTGTCATATTTTGTTTATCTTATTTCTCCATATGCATGAGGACATGCATAGATTTCAGTTTGGGGGAAATTATGAGAGGATATTTGGCATATATTTTTGTAATAAAATATTTCATTCTTATGTTTAATTGATGATTATAATGTGTTTTATGTAAGTTATTGTTGTATATTTATATAATTTATCAATAAAAGGATAAATATAGTTAATCTGATAAATGTGTTTGTTTTATGTAAAATACGTCCAAGTTATGAGTAATTATGCAGGAAATGTTGAAGAATGTTCCACAGATGAACAATGCAGCTAGCAAAATCTTTGGGATACACCTTGGATGCGAGGAGATGGACGTAAGAACAAAGGATGCAGGAAGCTTAAGGTATGATGATAGAACAGTGGCAAATTACTGTTACAGAAGATGGTAGCTGAAGCATGTTACAGAAGATAGTAGTTGAAGCATGTTACGAAAGATAGTTACTAAAGTACGTTACAAAAGGTAGCTACTAAAATATGTTATCGAAGGATTTTTACCAATAGTTATCGAAGGATTTTTACCAGTGATTACTGAAATATGATTAAGATAGTTGAGTGATGTTGCATGCCACATCGTTTTCACATGACAACCAAGTATTTCTAGTTAGTATAATATTTGATTTGTCACATATTCTTCACATGGAATATTGTGATTAATAAAGTTATTATTACTTTATTCAATAAAGTTGTGTAATCCAACTATTGTTAGGTTTATTAGATTTAGATGCAAGATTATTGAACCTTTTCTTGGAATAAAGGACATTTTGTTATATTGTATATCATGTGAAATGTCAAATTTAGTGTTTCTTTATTAAGTTAACTTACGTATTGCCACTTGGGGCATTCAAGATTTTTACCAAGTCCAATTAGGAATAGGAGTTGTATTAATTTAGATTATTTTTGTTAGTACATAGTTGTCGCATCATAATTCCACAAACTCCACATGGAAAAATACGTGGAAGAGTTTATTCAAAATTGTACAAGTCATAGTATAAATTACATAGGAGACATTTGAAAAGGTCTAATTTTGAAATGTAAAAATGTTTAATGGAGAAATAGCTAATGTTGAAACTTTCTAAAGAACTACTCCAGCATGTACATTTGAATCACCAACAATAAAAGTAGAACTTCATTCTTTGCATATGGTAACTATGTCATTTGAATTTATCGTTTAATTTTATTTATGTAATCGTAACTGTATATTCCTGCACACATAGAATAAAATCATGTTAGGAATAATTATACATTTTAGTTACTGAGATAAAGTAAACTAGGGGAGAAAGACTTACACTATATTCTAGGAGGCAGGGCCCACTCCTATAGCCAGTCCCTAAGCTCTCACCCCTATAATAGGTTAGAAATAGTTAATTAACCTTAGAATATAAAATAAAGTAAATTGCATTTTCATAAAATATAAAGTCAAAATAGATAAATAAAACTAACTGCACGAGGATCCTCACCAATAGATCAATTCATCAGTAGGTAATTACTATTAGTTAAACTCATCAATAGCCAATTACTGTTAGAATAATTATGTTTTCATACTTGCACAATTTAATTTTTGTTTATTTATTTTTCTACAAACACTTGAAACTAAACAGAAAGTTGAACTAAGCTTAGTATTGATCTCCATGGTACAATCTATACTGGATTTCTATTATTTAAATCTAACCTTGATTTACCCTTAGATTGATAAATTAAATGTAATCTATTACAGCCATTCACATTAACAGAGTGATCCACAAGGAGCTAGCTCACTAGAGAAAGGATAGAAAAATATCATGTCGTATGAACATGCCTAGAGTGGATTGAAGTTTTAGTACCTTTGATATAATTGGTACATGTAGGGATCAACTCATTATCCCATGGTAAATTGAAGGTTTGAAAATAATGATTCAAGTAGATCCAACTCATAGGATAAAGTAAATCAATATGCCATGTCACTCTAGCTTACCTGAAGGGATGCTCAAAGGTAAAGGTAAGAGTGGTGACCAAACATGTGGTATTAGTATGATGTTATTATGTGAACTACCATGTAATATTCGGTAGAGTTATGGTGAGATAGGTATCCCCAATGGTGGTGGGACTTTATTTTCTAGCTAGACCTTGTACGGAGTAAAATCAAGTTCCATGAGGAATAAAAAGGGATCCATATCCCCAATTTTAGACTCCTAGTCTTGAGAAAAATGGGAAAAAACATGATCCAACAAGATATAAATTGAATAAGAGATGAAAAGGCTTCAAGTATTGACCACAAAAAGATACATGACATCCAAGGTAGGCACCACGAGCTAAAGAATATGGGAAGGGTGCTAAAAAGCCATGAAGATGTTGGGAAAAGGGAAGAAAATTTGGAAAAATAGAAGTATTCAACACATGAGTATGGTGACTAGGATGGGGGGTGAAGGCACATAAAAACACCAAAACTAAAAATAGGGACAAAGGTGATGACAATAAATACCCACAAGGGAAGGAAAAAATAGAGATTAACCATAGGAGGCCAAAAAATCATTGTGAGTGGTTCACAAGAGAACAAAGGGGAAAATTGTCACTTCACATTGAGAGGTCATCCTAAAGGATGTCAAGGTTGGCTAAGGATTTTACCACCTTGTTCACATGTAATTTTGTAGTATATTCCCCCTTTTATTGTACATATACCATGTTCATGTCGAGTTAAGGAAGGAAAAATAATCTACCCAAAGGAGTAGGTATTTTGTCATATTTATATTTTTGAATCCAATGTGAACACCTTAATGGGTTATTTTAATCCTCTCTAGCCTTTATTATGCTTCCCTTTAGATTTTCCTATAATTTTCTTTCAGTCCTAGCATAATGGATGTGTTGGACATTTTGAGTCCCTAAGCCAAAGTTTTCATTGATTTCAAGATGCCAGTGATAGTTCTTCTCCAATTCAAGTGCAAAGTTCAATGGAAGTTGTAATGGGTTAAAATATTTTTATTTTACACCAAAAATAATGGTTCAGAAAATGGTTTCAGTTCTCCTTTGGAAGCAAATATATATGAAGCAATGGAAGGATATAATATTATAATATTTATTATAATATTTATCCAAGGTGGTGAAAACCCCAAATAAATTATTATAATTATAATTATAATATTATTTGGTTTACAAAGGACAAATAATTATTTTTTATAAAACCCTAAGGTTGGGTTTTTTAGGGAAAAATATTTCAAAGCGCAAAGTTTAAAGTAAATTAAACCCAAATTTGGGGTTTAAATAAAAAGTCTTTCGAAGCCTCTATATTTTCGCCAATGTCGTCATGGAGGAGCTAGCGCCGAAGTGTCCAAAGCAAATATAATGCATATAAATACTTTGCCAAAACCATTGGAAAGTTACCCTTGCTTGAATTAATAAATTGGTGGCATGTGAAAAAGAGAGCTTGTGATTTACAAAAACATGGCAATGAAAGGCATAGAGGAGGAAGGTTTTGTCCTCAAGTTTCATTGGGTAAGCATGACCTAGCGGTAGTTGGAAAAGCGCAAAGGTGTTGGCATCAAGGTGGTTGACGTTTTGAATCCCCACGTGCATTTTTTGGTGTGTTGTTTGAGGCACCCAAGGTGCATGACCTTTTTCTTGGTGGAAGGTGGTGTGAGATTAAGAAGCACGTGGTGCTTCTTTAATCTCAAGCAAGCACTTGGCGTGTGCAGCGACTTTGACTACGGTTAAGGCACTTGTGGTGAGACAAGGTTGATGGTTCAATTCCTTCAAAGGGCAAGGTATTTAATTTTGATTTAAATTTTGTTAGTTGCCTAATGTTGGAGGAATAAGGGTGCATAAGTGATTATTATTTTTATACATTAAGGCATGAAATTAATGGTGAATGTTTGTTGAGGATTATTGTGGAAGGTTTGATATTTGGAAGTTATGGTGAATGTTTGTTGAGGATTATTGTGGAGGTATTGATATTTGAGATTTATTATTTTAGGAGTAATAAGGAGTTTTAGTAAAGTCTTATTAATTTCTTATTAAGACTTTTGAGAATTATTTGTGTATAAGGGTTTTTCCATTTAAAGAAGACTATGGTGAATATTATTTTTTGAGTTGGAGTAATAAGGTGTATTTTGGGTCATTATTTTGTATTGTGATTTGATTGAAGTCTTCTAACTCTTATTGAGATTGGAAAAGAGAAATTTGTGAGTGTGGTATATTTGTGAGATCAACTCCTTGTCAAACAAAAGGTATGGGAAAATTCTTCCTTGGTTGAGTTGGTTGATTGGCTTACTTGAAAATTAAGTTTGGAGTGAAAAGGATTTGATTAGGGTTTCCTTTTTGAAAGTGTTTGAGTTGATGCTTCAAGGTTTTCTGAATTGTGAGTTGTGATTAAAACCTTATTTTATAAGCATTGTTGTTGAGATCATTGGTTGAGTGAAGTGTTTGAGTTAATGCTTCAAGGTTTTCTGAAATTGAGAGTTGTGGTTAAAACCTTGTTTGATAAGCATGGTTGTTGAAGTGAGTTGTTATACAAAGAACTTGAACTAGAGTTTGAAAAGATCATGAGTATCATTGTTATGTGAGATTTTTTGTTGAGTATTTTTGGAAATATTTTGATTTGGATGATACATGCTTGGACTAGGGTTTGTGAGTAAGAGATTTTTCTTGAAGTGATTGGTTGAGTAGAGTTGATTGAGCCTAGTCAAGTGGATGTATGAAGTGATTGTTCAATTTTCATAAAACAAACTATTCTATATTCTGATTTGAGTTGAGATTGAGTTTTGAGAATAGAACATATTGAGTCTCTAACAATTATCTTTATGCTTCTATGAGATTGAGTTGAGCAAGTGATTGAGTTTTGAGAATAGAACATATTGAGTCTCTAACAATTCTCTTTATGCTTCTATGATATTGAGTTGAGCAAGTGATTGAGTTTTGAGAATAGAACATATTGAGTCTCTAACAATTCTCTTTATGCTTCTATGATATTGAGTTGAGAAAGTGATTGAGTTTTGAGTATAGAACATATTGAGTCTCTAACAATTCTCTTTATGTTTCTATGAGATTGATTTGAGTTGAGAAAGTGTTTGAGCATATTTGAGCAAGTCCTAGAGAGGACTTATTGAGCAGTTTTGGACAAGTTCTGTGTGAGCTTGTTGAGTAGATTTGGACAGGTTCTATGTGGAACTGTTGAGCATATTTGGATAGGTTCTATGTGGACCTATTGAGAAGATTTGTGCTAGACCGACTGGACTATGTTTAGTGCAGATTTGAGTGGACTTGTGCTAGACCGACTGGACTGTGTTTAGTGCAAGAGTTGAGCAGATTTGTGCTAGACCGAATGGACTATGTTTAGTGCAGATTTGAGTGAGCTTATTAAGTAGACTTGTGCTATACTGACTAGACTATGTTTAGTATAAGAGATTGAGCAGAGTTGTGCTAGACTGACTAGACTATGTTTAGTACAAAATTGATATAGAGATTTGGAGGTGATAGAGTAGAGAGGATAGAGTCTCTAGTGGATAGATATCCATTAGCTAGGTTAGTGAGGATAGGTCTTCTGAGTGGGGACAATAGTATTCAATGGAGAGATATCCACAAGCTAGTGCAACAGAGGTAGTAGTCTTCTAGAGGATCACCAACCACCACAGAGGAGAAGGAGTTATCTTATGGATAGATATCCACAAACTAGATTTAGGGGATCAGCATCTCCTTTGGACAGAGGTCCATAAACATTGTAATTGTGAAGGATTCCCAAGAGATTGATTGAGAAAATTTTAGTGAAAGATTTTCTCCGTGGAGGTAGCCATATTTGGGTGAACCACATTAAATTTGAGTCTCTATTGTGTATGGTGTTTTGTGCATTAATTTTATTACTACTGTTGATACTGCTATCTATACACTGCATGATATTCATTTGGAAAGAAAATTAAAAAGTGTTCTTATACTATTCGCCCCCCTCTCAATATAAGCTTGTGTTCTTCAGGATGAAAATTCCTATATTCTTTAGAGGAAATCCTACACAAATTCTCCTCTTCAGCTATCATTTAAAGGTAAATGTGATGAATAAATTCCCTTCCATAATCCCAAATTTAATGAATAGGAGGAATAAAATCAAGCTCCTCCTAAAGAGGATATCCTAAATATAATGACCTTTCCTTCTATAGACCATTTGCACAAGTTTGTGAAGATGAATTTTTATATATTCTTGGATATTATTAAATGTGAAGATGATAATAAGGGCTTATCTCAATCCTAAAATTACCAATCAACATCTATAAGTGCTATTGTTAATCCTCATGATCAGTCTCATGATAATATTAATCCTCCTAAAGTAAATTTTAACCAAGTTTCTATTGTAGGTCCTAGTATGTATATTCTACATTATGTAGATTCTACTATCTCTCCCATTGTTTTTGTTATAAGTAGTCCAACCCAATATATACCCTTTGATACTCAATATAACCTATCCATAATCCATGTAGACATATTATATCTTGACGACAATCTACATATATTCTAACCAAGTTTTTTCTATCTATCTATTCCTCAGGCTATCCACATAGCTCTCTCCCTTCTCAAAATCCACTCCCATTTGCATTGTAATATATTCCTACCAACCCATTTCTTTCTAGTGGATAGAATATAGTATGTATTCTATGTATGATCTACCTTCCACAAGATCCCAGTAATTTTCCATTATACTCCCCCCTTAATATTCCCAAACAAATTCCAAGTTAGAAGATGATCTAGAACAGTTAAAGAGAGAACTTGCCTCCATTCAAGGAACCTCCTTAAGTCAACAATACCTCTTTAATTAGTTATCCAATGAACCCTTAGACCCATCCATAACCAGTTGGCATTTCCTACCAAATTTTGAGGTACCTATATTCCCTATATATAAAGGATTAGAAGATCATATTAACCATCTATAGAATTTCAAAATTGCTTATAGTGTTACCACTTTGTATTCCTTTGAATTTTTCCTAATAGCCTTGGTGATTCTACATTAGAGTGGTATTTCATATTACCCTACCACTCCATTAAATCCATCCAATAATTAGCTAAAATGTTTATCTAACATTTTATTATGTATATCAAAGAGCAAGCTTCAATTCATGACCTTTATCAATTAAAAAAAGCTAAATATAAACCTTTCATAGGATTATTATTTAGGTAGTGAGCCCTTGTAGGAAAAATCTTGTGCATTCCTCCACCTAAAGACCTCTTTTGGTCCTTCATATATAGTTTACATGATAAACTATATTACCATTTAGAAATTGTTTTCATTTCTACCTTTGAGGCTATATTAGATCTTGCTAAGAAAGTTGAATCCATTCATTTATACAAAGGATAGTTAAAAATATAAAAGGAGGAGGGTAAGTTAAAGAATAAATATAAAATAAGCATGTTGTAAATGATGAATTTATCTATTCCAACTAAACAAAAAATATGAATATGCTGACCTCTATAGCCCAAAAGATTGTCTTAGCCAAACAAAAAAATACCAATTGAAAATTCACAAGACTAGCATTGCCTCAGTCCTCCATTATAAAATAGCTTCTCAAGGCTAAACTGATAGAACTTCTACAATAAATTACATATAATTATTGCAATAAATATCTCATTAATATATCCCTAATGAGCACTATTATTTTCATCGTGTTATCAATCATAATATTGATAGGTGTAATACCTTGTGTAACCTTATCTATAATCTCATAGATGGATGCTAGATTGTTGTCAATGATTATAATACCCAGTCTCCCTCTAACCAAGACCTTGGTATTTTTCAAAATACCTTAGCTAATAATAACTAATTCACTAATAATATGACCTTACAAAATATGGTAGGTGTAGTTTATATTCATGTTATAACCCAGCAACAATAATAGAGCCAACCCTTTTATCAATCTTCTAGATCCCTTCTAGTCTTATAAAAGAAAGGTAAAAACCCTTAACTAGATAGACCTCCTCCAATAATTTAGGATTTAAATTTATGCTAAAAAATAGATAGTATGCCTACTAAAATCCCCATCCTTGAGCTATTGAGAACATATTCTATCAACTGTGACATTCTTCTTAAATTTTTGAGTGAGCAAGTGGTCCCCAATGTTTTTCAACCTAGTGATATTACTAATATTATTGGTAATTTAGGAGTGCACCACCTCATTTATTTTATAAATACTATTATTCCTCCATATGTTATCCTTGAGGACCATAATTTGCATATTTCTTGTAACAGTAGACAAAAATATATCAAAAGGGTCTTAGTAGACAATGGATCTAGCCTCAATATTTGTAACTTGGAATTCCTCCATCACCTTGGATTAACATAGAGGGACTTGTAGAAATTATAATTGATTTTTAGTGCCTTTTATGGTGGGGAGTGGAGAGCTTATGGTACCATCACCTTACCACTAAAAGTAGGGCCCCAAGTCCTCAATACCTTAATATATGCATTCCCTTTGAGACTTCTTACAATATTATTTTAGAATGTCAGTGGATTCATGCTATAAATTGTTTTCCCTCCAATTATCACTAGTGCCTTAAATATGAGTACCAGGGTAAAACTTGAAGAACACAAGCTTATAATGAGAGGGGGGTGAATAATATAGCACCCACTTTTTAATTTCTTTCCAAACCAATATCAATTAATGTCCTTAATTGCAATAACTAAATATAGTAGTGTGCATTAATAACTCAAATAGCAATAGTAAGCAAGATCACAAGTCACCACACACAATTAAGACACAAGATTTAACGTGGTTCCCCCAATGTGGGGTACTCCACAAGATAATCTCCTTATAATATTTCACACAAAAATAAGGATCCTTATCCAATACAATGATTAATTTTATCTTCTTAAATCTAGGCAATACACTGATCTACTCATTTAGGTAATCCACTGATCTGCTTAGCTAGGCAACACACTGATCTGCTCAGGTAAGAAATCCACTGATCTACTCAGCTAGGTAATACACTAATCTACTTAGGTAGGCAATCCACTAATCTACTCAGCTAGGCAACACACTGATATGTTGAGGTAGGCAATCCACTGATCTGCTCAGCTAGGCAACACATTGATCTACTCAAGTAGGTAATCCACTGATTTTCTTAGCTAGGCAACACACTTATCTGCTCATGTAGGCAATCCATTTATCTTCTCAGGTAGGCACTCCATTGATTTTCTCAACAAGCTCACATAGAAATTATCCAAATCTACTCAACAAGCTCACACAGAACTTGTCCAAATATGCTCAACAAGCTCACATAGAACTTGTCCAAATCTGCTCAACAAGCTCACACAAAACTTGTCCAAATCTGATCAACAAGCTCACACATAACTTGTCCAAATCTACTCAACAAGCTAACACAAAAATTGTCCAAATATGCTCAACAAGCTCACATAGAACTTTCTCAAATCTTTTCAACAAGCTCACACAGAACTTGTCCAAATATGCTCAACAAGCTCACACATAACTTGTCCAAATATATCCAAAAATTGTCCAAAAATTTGTCCCAAAAGCCTTCTCAAGGCTCAATAAATCATGCACAAAAACTACCACAAATCTGTCCAAAAATCTATCCCAAAGACCTTCTCAAAGGCTCAACCAATCATGCTCAAGTAGCATTCAAATATCATCCACAAATATACAAAGGCAAGGCTCAATTATGAACTCAACAATGAATGGCAAAGCACTCTACAATGGATGACAAAAATGATCCACAATGATCTCAACTCAAATCAATATCAACTCAACTCAAGTCAACTCATAGAAGCATAAAGAGAATTGTTAGAGACTCAATATGTTCTAAGCTCAATCTCAACTCAAATTAGATTTATAGAATAGTTTGTTTCATGGAACTTGAACAATCACTTCACACATCACTTGACTAGGCTCAATCAACTCAACTCAAATGTTTCCAATAATGCTCAACCACAAATCTCACATAACAATGATACTCATGTTCTTTTCAAGTTCTCTGCATAACCAATGGGCTTCAACAAATATGCTTATAAAATAAGGTTTAACCACAACTCTCAAACTATAAAACCTTGAAGCATCCAACCAACCACTTTCAAAAATGAAACCACAATCAATCCTTTTCACTCCAATGATATTTCAGAAATCAACCGCCATAATCAATCAATAGGAGAATGTGCCCATACCTTTTATTAAGATGAAGAAACCTCTTTGGAAATCTGCCACACTCAACAAACTTCTTTTTCAAATTTCAACAAGGGTTAGAGATCATTATTAATATCATAACAACAATATCCAAATAACACCTTATCACTCCTACTCAACAAAATGCATTATGTCCTCTTATGAAAGAATTAATCACTTTTGAAAAAGAACAAAACAACCTTCACTTTTGAACCCCTTTACAAAAATATAAATATCTATTTCCATACACCTTATTTCTCCCTCTAAGCAAGTTAATAAAATAGCCCTCGAAATGATCTTTCCAATGATATATAATATGATATACTTCTAAAAGGAATCACAACCCTTATCTCTCCTAGGGCAACCTTAGAAAAATAAAATATTAGGAAAAATTATTAACTTGCCTTTGTCCTCAGCAAGATTCGATCCATGATCACTACCCCTGCACCACTCTAACTACGATGCCAACAACGATGTGAGCCAACCTCACATAGAACAATGAGTGCAAACCTTCTATTTTTGCTCCGAGTGTGTCCTCAAACACCATGTGCACCAAAAGAGTCCTCCCTTTCACTTTGCAAAACTAGTGCCGGTGGGATTCAAACTTCGGATCTACTAGTGCTTCAACACCTTACATGCCTTCCTCTTGTCGTTAGGCCACAAGCACCTATGGTGCTTGGTAAGGGACCTCCCTTAATTTTATTGCCTTCTTTCTCTATTGTATTTGAACGAGCTACAATGCCTTTGCTCCCTCTTCGAACGAACATCCTTTGCACACTCTTTAACACGCTAGCACCTTTCGCTTCCTTAGCAATTCGAATGCATAAACATCATTGAGGACATAGGGTTAAATCAAAAAATTTGGTGGCATATTTATATATGTCTTCCTTCTTTCTTTTGACATTGGCACTATAAATTAAAATTTAATATTATATGCCTCCTCCTTTCTTTTGATGTTGGCACTATAAATTAACTTTTAATTTTAAATTTAAATTTAAATTTTAAATAATTAAAATTTAGACTTAAATATTTAAAATTAAATATCTCCATCACCGGGGCACCTTTTTCGATAAAACAAAAAGCCAAATTGGGTTTTAATAAAAACCCATTTCAAATATACCATTCGTGGTTTTAAATAAAACCTTTTATTTTTCTTGCCTTGGTTTTCAAAAAAACCCTGTATATATTCATGCTTTCCAAAATATCATAAATGATTATTTATGAAATACTTTGGCCACCAAAACTCAATGTGATCCATGTGACATCAATGATCCATGTAACATCAATGACAACATAAAATACCTTAAATTTCCAACAATCTCCCCCTTTGTGATTGATGGCAACACCTCTAATGCAAATCACCACAGTCACTGTAAAAACCATTTTTGAGAATCAAAGTTGCTCCCCTGACTTAATACTCTCTATGGAGGCTGCTCCCCCTAACTCAAATATCTCCTCCTTTGACATCAATGGTAAAAGGGACATCTATGGGGCTAAAATATATGACTCTTAAGCTTAGCCCTCTCACCACCTTCTCTCTTGAGGTGATTAATTTTGGGGTGGGAGTACTTTTACTCTCATATTACATTGTTTCTTTCCTCTATCAATTTCCTTCCATATTTTTTTGATATCCTTCTATTTATGAATTACTTGATCTTATTATATTGAACATGTTTGACCTTTATACCTTGAACCTATTTGTAATTGAGTCCTACACCATTTTGCAATATGTCCAAAGTTATTGCAATTAAAACACTTTATATTGTAGCCTTTGGATGGTGCCCAAATCCTGAATTCTTTCTTGAAATGATTTCTATATCCATTCCTTTTCTGAACCTTGTATTGTGAAGTTTTATTTTCATGACCATTATGACCATGACTTCTGAATTGTGTATCTCTAAAACCAAAACCATTTTGCTCATTTTATTTGCACTGAGAATATCTATGACCAATCCTATTGCATAAGAATCAATGTCCCTGAAAACCATACCTTCTTCCTTTGAAGTTTCTTCTATAAAAATCAAACTTCTTTGATCCATGGACCCTACAATGTATAGCCCTATGTCCAAATCCATTACAAGAAAACCAATGTCCTTGAAAAGCCCTTTGTTCATGCCTTGGTTCCTCATACCTTTCTTGACCATTATCCCTATGATCATTTTTAACTTATGCATTGCATCCTTGAACCTTATTTGTAGTATCTAAATCCTTTTCCTTAATTTATTCCTTGCTTTCCTCTTCAAGTATTTCTCTTCCTTTTGAACTTGATTAACCTATATCAAAATAAGATCCAAACTGAATATTTGTAGCCATAGGAACTTTGGAATTTTCTTCATAAAACTTAGATGCTTCCTTTCTTTCATATTTTAGAACTTCCTTTCCTTTTGAGTGTGATTTCCCAAACTTGAAATATGAGACCTTTGGTGCTTTGGAATATTCCTCTTCTTTCTCTTCATTTGTGTCAAGTAGCAAATTGGTATTCATATTTATTGTCTCTGAAATACATGTTTCCTTCTTAGTGAAAATATCTTGACCTTTTGAGTCATGTGATGGATCAAACTTCTCATGTATGGAACATATAAATTATTTTATATTCTCCTTAACCTCTTGTAGTTGCTCATGGATATTATTGAAGTATTCCTTTAGATCAACTGAGACATCTATATTTATTACAATATTCTCTTGTATAACTTCTTATGTTTGGATTGAATGTTCTTCTTCTACTTCTCTTATCCCAAATAAAAACCCTTCTTCATCTTCACTATCACTGATATCATTATCATCTTCTATAGCAAACAAACTCTCATGATTTCTTTGACCATGCCTATTTCCTTGATGTGTCATCTTATCTTCACTATCACTGAATCCATTGCAATATCTTGATCTGTGATCTTTTTGACCACACACAAAGCACTTTTCTCTTTCATCTTATATTCCAAGGAATAGATGTTCTTCCTTTTCATCATCTGACTTGTCTTTATCATTGTGATCTGAGCTATCACTTGCTTCTACAATGTAGTAAGATTTATTTACCTTACAAAAAAATTTCTTCTTCTCATACCTATTTTGCTTGTATATTTCATCTTTGTCATGCTTATGCTTTCCATATTCTTTTCTTATGTGACCCTATTTTTCATCGTCACTTTTTTCTTCATGTGGACACTTTTGTGCATAGTGACCAAGATCACCACACTTTTAGCATCTGACTTTCCTCATATACCTAAAATTCCTTGAGTCCTTATTCATTTTGATGAAGTTAGCTTCCTCATCATTAACTAGATCTCTATCTATATTTGTAACCTTCCATTTCTCTTTATCTGAAGCCTTGAATACAATCTCTTTTATTGGAACCTGATGATTACTCAACCTCATCTCATAAGCTATGAGAGTTCCTTGTAGTTATTCCATTGTTAGCTTGTTGATATCCATTGTTTCTTCTATTGCTAAAACCTTTACATCATACTTCATGGGAAGTGATCTCAAAACATTTTGAGTAACTTATGATTCTTTCATCTCAAATACTAGGCCTCTCATGGTGTTAGTAATCTCATCAACTCAAAGTAAAAACTTTGCAATATCTTCAGAATCTTCCATTTTCAATTCCTCAAATATTTTTCTATGAGTTTGTAGTTTTTATAAATTTACCTTGGAATCTCCTTCATAAGTATTTTGCAACTTGGTCCACATTTCATTAGCTGAATTACATACCATGACCTTTGCAAAATTTATCTCATGTAGCCCAGTCAAAATACAATTTATTGTCGTTGCATTGATCTCAACCAATTTTTTGATAGTCTTATCTGCCTCGGGATCACCTTCAACCTTATACTCTTTTACAACCATATGCCATACCTGATATCCTTATGATATCAAGTAGTTCTTCATTCTCATGTTCCATAAAGCATTCTTGTTACCATCAAACAGTGGTGCCTTATTTGTATATGATCCATTCTATGAAGCCATATGTGTTCTTGTAGAATATGCCCTCAAGCTGTTAGCCTTTTCAAAGGAACCCGCTCTAATACCAATTGAAGAACACAAGCTTATACTGAGATGGGAGGGTTGAACAGTATAGCACCCAATTTTTACTTTCTTTTCAAACCAATATCAATTAATGTCCTTAATTACAATAACCAAATATAGCAGTGTGCATTAATAACTCAGATAGCAATAGTAAGCAAGAGCACAAATCACCACACACAATTGAGACACAAGATTTAATGTGGTTTCTCCAATGTTGGGTACTCCACAAGATAATCTCCTTATAATATTTCACATAGAAATAAGGATTCTTATCCAATACAATGGTTACTTTGATCTGCTTAAAGCTAGGTAATACACTGATCTGCTTAGGTAGGAAATCCACTGATCTGCTCAGTTAGGCAATCCATTGATCTGCTCAACTAGGAAACACACTGATCTACTCAGGCAGGTAATCCACTTATTTCTCATTTAGGCAACACATTGATCTACTCAGGTAGGTAATCCACTAATCTGTTCAGCTATGCAACACATTGATATGCTCAGGTAGGCAATCCATTGATCTGCTTAGCTAGGCAACACATTGATATGCTCAAGTATGCAATCCACTGATCTGCTTAGCTAGGTAACACACTGATCTACTTAGGTAGGTAATCCACTGATCTACTCAGCTAGGCACTCCAATGATTTTCTCAACAATATCACACAAAACTTATCCAAATCTGCTCAACAAGATCACACAAAACTTGTCCAAATTTTCTCAACAAGCTCACACAAAACTTGTCCAAATCTACTCAACAAGCTCACATAAAACTTGTCCAAATCTACTCAACAAGCTCACACAGAACTTGTCCAAATCTACTCAACAGGCTCACATATAACTTGCTCAAATCTGTTCAACAAGCTCACACAGAAATTGTCCAAATATGCTCAAGAAGCTCACACAAAAATTGTCCAAAAGCTATCCACAAATATTTTCCAAAAGCCTTCTCAAGGCTCAATAAATCATGCACAAAAACTGCCACAAATTTGTCCAAAAATCTATCCCAAAGGCCTTCTCAAAGGCTCAACCAATCATGCTCAAGTAGCATTCAAATCCCATCCACAAATCTAAAAAGGTAAGGCTCAATGATGAACTCAACAATGAATGGCAAAGCACTCTACAATGGATGACAACAATGATCCACAATGATCTCAACTCAACTCAAGTCAACTCATAGAAGCATAAAGAGAATTGTTAGACTCAATATGTTCTAAGATCAATCTCAACTCAAATCATATTTATAGAATAGTTTGTTTCATGGAACTTGAACAATCACTTCACACATCACTTGACTAGGCTCAATCAACTCAACTCAAATATTTCCAACAATGCTCAACCACAAATCTCACATAACAATGATACTCATGTTCTTTTCAAGTTCTTTGCATAACCAATGGGCTTCAACAACTATGCTTATAAAACAAGGTTTAACCACAACTCTCAAACTAGAAAACCTCAAAGCATCCAACCAACCACTTTTGAAAAGGAAACCACAATCAATCCTTTTCACTCCAATGATATTTCAGAAATCAACCACAATAATTAATCAATAGGAGAATGTGCCCATACCTTTTATGAAGATGAAGAAACCTCTTTGGAAATTTGCCACACTCAAAAAACTTATTTTTCAACTTTCAACAAGGGTTAGAGATCATGATTAATATCATAATAACAATATCCAAATAACACCTTATCACTCCTACTCAACAAAATGCATCATGTCCCCTTATGAAAGAATTAATCACTTTTGAAAAAGAACAAAACAACCTTCACTTTTTAACCCTTTTACAAAAATAGAAATATCTCTTTACATACACCTTATTTCTCCCTTTAAGTAAGTTAATCAAATAGCCCTTGAGATAAGATTTCCAATGATATATAATATGATATACTTCTAAAAGGAAAATCACCAAAAATCTCTCTTTTTATCAACATGCATCACAACCCTTATCTCTACTAGGGCAACCTTAGAAAAATAAAATATTAGGAAAAATTATTAACTTGCCTTTGTCCTCAGTGGGATTCGATCCCCGGTCGCTGCCCCTATACCACTCTAACCATAGCACCAACAACCATGTGAGCAAACCGCTCACATAGAACAATGAGCACAAAACTTCTATTTGTTTGCTCCGAGCGTGTCCTCAAACACCACGTGCGCCAAAAGAGTCCTCCCTTTCACTTTGAAAAACCAACACTCATAGGATTCAAACTTCATATCTATTGGCGCTTCAACACCTTATGTGCCTTCCTCTTGTCGTTAGGCCATAAGCACCTACGATGCTTGGTAAGGGACCTCCATTACTTTTATTGCCTCCTTTCTCCACTGGATTTGAACGAGCTGCAATGCCTTTGCTCCCTCTTCGAACAAACACCCTTTGCACACTCTTTAACACGCTGGCACCTTTCACTTCCTTAGAAATTTGAATGCAACACCATCATCGAGGACATAGGGTTAAATCAAAACATTTGATGGTATATTTATATATGCCATCCTCCTTTTTTTGATATTGGCATTATAAATTAAACTTTAATATTATATGTCTCCTCCTTTCTTTTGATGTTGGCACTATAAATTAACTTTTAATTTTAAATTAAAATTTAGACTTAAATAGCTAAAATTAAATATCTCCATCATCGGGGCACCTTTTTTGATGAAACAAAAAGCCAACCTGGGTTTTAATAAAAATCCATTTTAAATCTACCATCCATGGTTTTAAATAAAATATTTTATTTTTCCTGCCTTGGTTTTCACAAAAACCATGTATATATTCATGCTTTCCAAAATATCATAAATGCTTATTTATGAAATACTTTGGCCACCAAAACTCAATGTGATCCATGTGACATCAATAACAACATAAAATACCTCAAATTTACAACAAAACTATTTATATGAGTGTTAATATCGAGCTCTTCGCGTATTGCCAAATGGCATCGGTCCTAGAAAAAATTGTCCATATCTACAAATTACTCCCTCCTTAGCATCTTGCTCTTAGCCTACATGTAATACCTCAAATTCATGCCCTATGGAACATACTACCCTAACTAATTACCATCCATATAAGGGCATTGACATCCAACACTTTCCAAATAACCCTTTTGAGGATGACAATATTATAGACACCTAAAACATGTCATGTCGAGGGTGACTGCTCATATCGACATGCTACAAAACCATATGGAGGATCTTGGATAGACTTTAAGATAGAGTAGTGGTTCTAACCATTCAATTTAGGCATTTTGGCCTAATTAGGTTGAACCGTAGCCAAGATCTACTGTCTCCATTCTAAACCATGGCTGATACTTGCAGTCTATAGTCTGGACAACAACTATGACCTATGGTCTTAACTAAAGTTCAGTTAGGCCTTCCATCTGAGCCAAATTGGTTGGAATAGCCAAAATATATAGAAGCAGGTAGTTGAAGGATGAAATATTCTGAGGTCAAGCCCACTACTCCGTCATAGCTATTTGATCACCAAATATGTCATAGGACAACAAAGGTGACCCTTGAACATAAATTTGTACAAGGAGGTCAAGCCCACTGCCCCTAATTCTGAGGGTAAACCTATCATAGGTCAAACTGTGGTTGTCAGTCATGGTTCATGGTGTAGACCGCCCACCATAACTGTGGTTTGTAATAGATGACTGATCACCTTACTTGCTTTGCTTTTGACTGCATAGATTAGTTATATTAGTCTTTTTATAGGTTTAATTTCATTTTAGAGAAACTCTGACCATAATAATTAGTTATTTCATGCATTGTATTAAGTAGGATTATATTGGATCTTTTATGCACTTTATTGCTCCTAAATTGATATTTGATCCATGCATCATTTGCTTATTCATGTCTGTCATGTTATAGTATAATTATTAATCTAATTAGAATAGTTTAAAGTCTTTCTTTATGATTTCTTGTTTTACTAGTTTAATGGCATTTGCATACATATTTCCTTAAAGGTACTCATCACGAGAGGCTATCAATATTTTTAATCATGTGTTTTTGTTTCTTGTTTGCAGGGATACAAGTGCAAGAGGAGCTTACATCATAATACTTCCACATCACGAAAAATGGGGTCAACTCCACCCCAAGGAAGTTTGTGACTAATAAATAGAGCACTATAATTGCACCTACCCTATTGAGAGCATTGGAAATTGTAATATTAGTATCATATTTCAAGTGACCCTAAGAGGGCATTTTTGTAATCAAAGCTCATTCAAATATTAATACAAAAAACCTTACTTTTTTGTTCAATTTATATACTTATGTCAATATTTGTGCTTTCATGATGGTATAGATCAATACAGTAGCTAGGTGCATGATCCATGATTAATTCATAAGGTGATCATGGTGGGACACCATAATTTTAGCCCTGAGTTCTAACTTTTCTTGGCTTTTTCTTATCTCAAGTGCTAACCGCAGCTTTCAGCTACGGTTATTTTTTGGCCCGCGGTTGTAACCTGCATTCACTACTACATCCCGAAGCTCGGACCTGCGGTTAACAGAGGAAAAAGCAGATAGCAAGAAAATCAGTGGGCAGTAGAGCAGGAGCTAAGGTAGGCCCCAATTTCACTATCTATTTTAAATTTTTTGCTTTGTGTTTTTCCAGAAAGCATTGAACTGTTGCAAACTAGGAACTTAAATAAAAAGGTCAATGAACAAGTCTTAGTTTCTTTCCATTTTCCTTTCATTAGAAAGACGTTGTTGGGAAAAACGGACCTCTGAGTTTAGTCCGCCACTAAATATAGCGATCTTGATAGATATTGCATGTCGTTTGCATGCTTGAGGCCCAATTAGTTGCCATGTCATTGTAATTGCATCATAAAACTATCATATAGGACATTCGCATGCATTATTTCTGAATTTGAAACGTTCCTTTCTTTTCATGCATATCATATAGGAATGATCATTATGCTCTTTTATGTATTTTTCATTTTTGCAAAGTAAAAGGAACCACACACACCACTTGGCACTCAAACGCTAGTGAGTTGGGCTTCATCTCCAAACACTAGTAGGATTCAATGACGGTGGGCATAATTTCCATCCGTTGGCCCAAATCCCACGTACCTTGTGTTACTAGACCATACCGGGTCCAAGATCCTTTTGTACCCTAAAAATTTTGCATATACTCCTCTTCGAAGGGTATGACGTTGATCGAGGGAAAATGGGTGAGGAACTGGGAGGACTTGTGCCCCCCTGACCATGTGTGGGCTTCACTTCCACACATTATAGGTTGGTTTACGTGACTTGGGTTTCATCTCCAAGTTATCGAGATATGGGTATACATATGAAAGCCAATTCAACTGAGTATAAAATCCAACAATATTTCAAAACACATGAGATTTTCTAACACTGATACAACACATCTAAAAAAAACATCAAACAGTTTAGGGCTCATAATAAAAATTTAAAAGAAGATAATCATCATTTACCTTGTTTGCATAATAAAACACATCTATACATTAGGTACACAAATGGTGAACACATGGGGTGATTGGTAAAGGTCTAGGACCGATGCCCATGATCAACCCTCAACAGCTTCACAGTAGCATGTGTCGAGTCATCACACACATGAGCGAACCGAATAACACTCGGTAAGCATTAGAGGCAACGACTCAACACAGGGAGATCTTGTTGAGTGGACCCTTGATATAGGAGCTTCAGTACACTCCTCTAGGCACAGGACTAAGCACGAATCTTCTCAGCATGAGGATGCTCTACTCCAAATTCATTATCAAGATCACACTACACGCGCATCCATGGGATCGACTAAGAAATATGTTGTGCAGGGGACCAAGTTGGTTCCCATACGTGCTAGGTCCACAAGAGGTTCTAACCCTCCACATTAAAAGTATAGATGAACCAGAGATCCACCCATTCAGGGGCAAGAGGACAGGCTCACTTTCGAGCATAGTTCCATCCATACTCCCATGCGTGGCCCACCACGTAAGATCACCATTGATATATCAAAGGTGGGAGCTAATGGAACACCACCACATGAGTGGTGGAGGTCTAGACAGTTAGATGGTCTAGGTAGTGTTCTTGAGAAGCTATGCTACAAGCCTACAGCTCTGCCCACTTGTGCTTCAAGTGAGCGTAGCGACAGTTGTATCAAGATCACTAGAGAGAATGGAGAGGCTTCTAAGTGCCCTCATGTCACACGTCCACCATCCACACATGGTGGTTCAAATTTTAGAGCATAGTAGGACATCGATGCCATCTTCATAGATAGAGGCAAATGCGCAACACATCTATCTGATGGGTACATAAACCATAAGGTAACTTGCACAGAGCATACACACCAGATGCCTCCCACAGTAGACCAGATCGACAGATCACATAGACTGGTGTCTGAGCAAAGATGTTAACTCCTCCAATATCAATTGGAGGATGCTCACCTAGAGAGGCAAACTATTGAAGATGAAAATATTCAAGCGCAAAGGCTCCTACGATAGAGGTTATATGAGTAGCGCATGTGCGAGGAGTGTATTCTAGCTCATAAGGAGCACATAGAGCAGGAGGATTGGCTAGCCATGGCTGCCCTATATCCTCCTAAGGAGCAAAGAGATCATGTGCATAGGAGGGTTGTGTCCCTAGCTGATATGCATGAGGAGCGCAGATATGCTTGTACTCATGTTAGTGCCCAACAGAGGGAGCGACTACCATCACTCAATGATCTTAGATAGAAGTAGCATGAGCATGTAGATGTAGACGGATACGATCAGGAATATCCTAAAAGTTATCAAGTTGAGGAGGAGGAAGAGCCACTTCCTCCACCTCCCTCAAAGAATACATTACCTTGTAGACCGCCTCCATGTCAGCTTAGGGAGGAGGGATTTTTTTCTTTTTAGGCGTACAAGGTTTTGGCCGATAAGGTAAAAGCAATAGAGAGGGAACGCAAGGCTATTCAAAAGCCGACGCTGAGAAAGATACACAATGAACATCTAGACCCCTTAGCGCCTACGCCTCCATATCCTAAGCATTTTTATATGCCTAGGTTAGAAAAATTCAAGGGTGATGAGGATGCCCAAGAACATGTTACAATTTTTTTGGATGCTTATTTCCAGATAGAGAGTTATGATGCCTTGTTGCACACCTTCATTATGACACTCTCTGACTTAGCTCGAGAGTGGTCCAACCAGTTGAATAAACATAGTATTACTGGTTTTGAGTAGTTAACTAATGCATTTCTTGAATGTTATTCATTTAGCATCAAGAAACAGACCAACCTTTCTAATTTGGCTCTGCTAAGTCAGTGCGACGATGAGCCCATTGAGAAATATGGAAAGATATGGCATAGAATAATGTTAAAGCTACCATTCCCTATTCTTGCAGTAGAACTAACCCAAATGTTTATAAAGAGTTGTGCCAAGCACATCTCGCCACTATTGCAGCGTTAGCAATATGCTACATTCTAGGAAGCTTTGGTGCAAGCCAAGGTGATCGAGGACATCAAGTTACAAGAAGGCAACTTGAAGCTCAAGACCAAGAAAGAGGGGTTTAAAAAGAGTACTACGAAGCAACAAGGCAAGCAGGCCCACGCGAATCAAGTAGTAGTAAATCTTGGAGGAGAGGACAAGGGACAACAAAAGCCTAATTATTAGGCCCAAACTCCTCCTACGCGTTATGAGATACGCAAAAAAAATTGTAAGGGAAAAAATAGAGGAGAGCGTCCACCTCACTAGTTCACACCTTTGACAGAATTGATGACTTATATTTTCCATCAACTATGTGATGCCAAGGCCATATGATTTCTTGAGGTAAAATTAGTAGATACGAATGTGCCAAAGTCGAAGTGGCATCAAGACGATCTGTTCTACATATTCCATAGAGCGAAGGGCCACGACATCAAGACATGTTGGTCCTTCAAACACATTATGCAGAACATGATAGAAAAAGGAGAGCTTGTAGAACCAGGAAATCCATAGGTGCTCAAAAATAGAAACATGGGGATTTTCAAGAATCCACTACCTAATCACGAGGTGCCTCGTAATAACACCGACCAGGTCAATCAAGTGATTCAAACACCTACCCAATGGTTCATAGGCATGGTCAATGTTGTTACTAGACATGATAGGTATGATCAATTGAATCAACCTCATGCTCCCATTAGAATACAAGCTACACTAGATCAATGACTACCTCAAAATATTCTAGACCCACCAACTAGACCGATGGTGACCATAAGGAGTAGGTTAGTTCAGAACCTACAGACAACTCCTGTGAGGTTATCAATATCTTATTCAATAGTCCCCTAGATACAAGGAGAATATTATAGATATTTTGAGGTCCATTGAGGTATAGTCCCAAGATGTGCATGCATTTACAAATTTTGTGGGACATGTACAACAATGCCAGGAACCCATGATATACTTTTACGATCATGAAGTGAAGATGGTTCCTTATATTATAGCTGACCCGCCACTACATATTATCGCATGTGTTAACCACATGCATTTCAAAAGGGTCTTGATCAACACTGGGTCCTCCATCAATATAATTATGACCAAGGCATTGAGCCATCTCAAGTTGCCCAAATCACACATTGTGCCTACCACCTTTACATTGAGAGTGTTTAATGATGCACTATGCTCTACAATTGGTACAATTGTTCTATCTATTCAAGTGGGAGTCAAGACCATATTTATGATGTGTCACATGATAGAGGGTGCCATGCAGTACAACATTCTGCTCATAAGGCCTTGGATTCATGAAATGCATTGCATCCCCTCGATCTTGCATCAATGCATGAAGTACATTCATGAGGGATAGGTTCATGTAGTTTCCTCAAACAAAGAACCATTCAAGTTCATGAACCTAGCAGATTTACCTAGGGGTTTTGTACTCCCATCGATGCACTTGGATATCCAACCTACTTCACTGGTTAAAATTCCAAGAGGTAAACTAGTATCCTATGCTCAACCATTGACATCTGTGTCACATAGATCTAAGCATATGACTACAACTTCTCTAAAACCGACTGTATCGACAATGAATCGATAAGACGAGAAGCTAAAGGTGAAATTGGGTGAGAAAGTAGAAGATCATATGCTTGGACCAGTCACCAATGAGACTCCCACTCCCATGGATGTGGAAGAACCTCAATACAAAGTCGAGGAGGCACCTCAACCTGCTTCTCCTGCATCTTCAGTAGGGTCATCTGCATCGTAGGTGACCGTTCATCTAGCTAGCACAGGGTTAGGTGAGTATATTGTGCAAAATGTTACTTTCGGACCTATCCTAAAGACTACACAAGAGATGGGATGACCACACGTGTATCGATTTTTGATTGGATCTATAGTGTCATTGGGTGAGCCACCCAACCAAAAAAACTTCATATCTATAGGGCTAGATCAAGTTCCCACTATAATTTCCATATATGAGGATGATGATGAGCCATTTGCTGTGAATGTGAACTATCTGTCCAACTCAGAATACACCATGTGCATTTTTTAGTTGTATCATTGGCATGGACACAACCTTGGTCTTTTCGAACAAGGACGTAGGAATCCGCTCGAACCTCATTATCAGTTAGCTACTGATAGGTTTGGGTTAGGGTTACAGGTACAGGATCAAGATGATTTGCTTGCTGTATTCTTATATCTCATGTACCTGAGTCTGGTGGATGATGTGGATTTTAATCCATATCACCCTAATCCTTCTAGCTTTTGGTGGAATCGTTAGACAATATCATTTTTTACTATAGGGCCACCCAATTTATATCATGATGGGCCCTTAGATGACAACCCCAGATGCAATCTAGGTAACCAAATCCGTAATGCTATCAATGAAACTGGTATGCAAGGGAATAATCCCACTATTGTAGGTGATCTCGAGTTAGGAGATATTTGTGATGATGATGGAGAGGAGTCCACCTCTAAAATAAGTGGACCTAGTTATGATGCAGATGATGAGTCCTCAAATTATGATAAATCTAAGGAGGAAATCGAGTTGACCTTTCCAAGTTTTACGTTTATACGCCATCTACTGCCTATGGAACAAGTGGAAGAGACAAATGAGTGCTTCATAGTCGATAGTGATTATGAATATGAGATAGAGGAGGCCTACTTAATGCCTCGCCTAGCTAATATCCCACTATTCATAGACACAATAGAGTGGTCCATACATGGTAGTGACCATAGTGATATAGATGAGAGGACCGATTCCAAGCTTGTGTATGCATAATATCTATTGCCTAGGAAATCAGAGCATGTTATGGAGTAAGTCCCTCCCAACACTAAGTGCTCTGAGGAAGAAGTAGCACCAGTGTACATGGTAGTATCATATATATGATTTTTCTATCATATTTATCTAGATAGTGATGATAGTTATCGTAGAATCAGATACATGGGGCCACATCTAGAAGATCGCCCCTTAAAAGAGGGGCTAAGTGACATATTGCATTTTTACAATGATGATGAGGATTCATTAGAGATGGCCTATTTGGGACCTCATCACCTACGTAATAGGCCTCCACCTCGAGGTCCCCCACCTATTACAGCTATAGGTTTGCATCAGGAGATTAATCTCCATCGCAGCCTGAGGGAAAGAAGAGAGCTCAAAGAGAGGTATCAGGAACTCTTTTCCCATCCACCTATGTACGTGGAGCTCGTTGAACTAAGAGATGCTATTTTGTAGCTAGTGCATCAAGAGGATCCAGTTATACGGGCATCCCACAGAGAGGATCCATTTGTGCCCGTACCATCCGAGCCATATCTTGGGTACAAAAGCTACACTTCAGATATAGAGTTTTTTTCGTGTGGTCCTGGAGATCAATTATAATTTATCAATATGGTCTTCATTAATTTGACCACTCCACTCTGTAATCTAGAAGATCCATCCAAACGACTGCATCTAAACATGGATGCTATCGATTGGGATCACGCTGAATTGCCAGTTCAACTTGAATATTTATTCCCTAATGAATAAATGTTGCAACCGTTTCATTTTGTGCCAAGTTTTGCTTATGATATTTATCACGCTAAGGGTACTTCCCATGAGGAACATGTGAACCCTACTGATGACATCCATCTGATTCCTACATCTCACTAGCTTGAGGATGGATCACATATGTCAGTAGAGAAAACCTTCAATGTGGATATCAGTAAAGATCCCACCAATCCAAATAAGGTTAGATTTGGATAGAGTCTCACTCCAGATGAGCATGATAGCATCATCCCTCTACTGAAAGAGATACCTAATCTCTTTGCTTGGACTTACAAATACATGTGGGGTCTAGATCTAAAATTGGTTACTCATAACCTTTCGCTAGATCTATCGAAGAAGCTAGTCAAGAAAAAACTTAGAAAAATGCATCCAATAGTAGCCTTAATGGTGAAAGACGAGTTGCAAAAGCTATTGGATGTAGAGTTTGTCATCTCCATCGACTATCTAGAATGGATGTCCAATATGGTACCCATAAGAAAGTCATATGGAAGGATATGTATTTGTATGGATTTTAGAGATCTCAATAAGGCAACACCCAAATATTCATTTATGTTACCAAATATTGATGCTCTGGTAGACGCTACTGTAGGTCACAAAATGCTCTCCCTTATGGATTATTTTTTTGGATACAATCAGATTCAGATTAAACCCGAATATTAGCATAAAAACACATTTATAATTCCATGGGGGACATTTTGCTACAAAGTTATACCATTTAGTCTTAAAAATTATGGTGCCACATATCATCGGGCTATGACATATATCTTTCATGACTACGTGCATAAAATATTAGAATATTATATTTATGACTTACTAGCTAAGTCATTGTTGTGAGAAGAGCATGTGGAGGTCTTAAGGAAGGTCTTCAATCACCTAATAGAGCATAATGTCAGGTTGAATCCTAAGAAGTGCGTATTTGGTGTAACTTTAGGTAAACTCTTGGGATTCATCATTTCTAAATGAGACATTGAAGTAGACCCAAAAAAGGTCAAGGCTATTCTAGAGATGCGTCCTCCCACTAATATCAAAGAACTAAGAAGCCTTCAAGGAAAATTAGCATCCATAAAGTGATTCATCACTCAATTATCGGATAAATTTCAACCCATGAATCGACTACTACACAAGGGAGTCCCATTTTATTGGGACGAGGACTGCCAAGCATCCTTTTCTGAGATCAAGCAATACCTGGAAACGTCACTAGTACTAGTTCCACCAAGGCCAGATGTGCCTTTTCTGCTACATATATCGACAACCAACTTTGCATTAGGGACCATGTTAGCCCAAAAGAACATGCAAGGCAAAGAGCAAGCCATATATTACATCAGTCACACCTTGGTGAGTTATGAGTTAGGATATGCATATGTGGAGAAGCTTTGTTTAGCAGTGGTGTTCGCTACCAAGAAATTATGGTATTACATGCTAATTCATATGACATATGTTATATCAAAACAAAATCCTTTGCATTATATGATGAGCAAGACATATCATAACACACGTACTATAAAGTGGATCATGCTATTTACAAAATTTGATTTTGAATTCATCAGCCAAAAGTCCATCAAGGGATAAGTCATAGCTGATCAACTTGCTGAGGCACCACTGTCCAACAATAGACCTCTAACCATTGAGCTTCCATATGATGCAATATTCATAATATCTAAAGCTCCCAAACTCGAAGAACCAAAGAATAATGCTGATATGACATTGTTTTTCGATGGTTCAAAGTGTGAGCAAGGGGAGGTGATCACGGGGGTGGTGTAGGAATAGTGTTTTTCATGCCACAAGGAGCTCCAATGCCCTTGTCATTCAAGTTAGACTTTTTGTGCACCAACAATAATGTTGAGTACAAAGCCCTACTTTTGGGTCTCCACATAGCCATCGCCATGGGTATTAAAATATTAAATATTTTTGGTGATTCTATACTCATAGTTAACCAATTTAAGGGGCTCTTTCAGTGTCGATGTCCCATACTGAAAGCCTACAAATATCTTGTTGCCACATATCTAGCTAACTTTGAATGGTATGACATCGAGGTAATCCATCGTTCATCAAGTAGTTTCACAAACACCATGGCATCTTTGGGTTCTTTGATCCCTCAAAATTTGTCTGTCAATTTTACTACCATCCATGTTAGAACACTCGCACCCAGTAGCGGAGCATGTAGCCTTTGATAATAGAGTTAGTCAACATGATTGTTGTGGAACCAACAACTAATTGGTTTCGTAGAGCGAAATACTTTTTTAAGCAGGCACCCTAGGAGTCATTGACTTCTCAAAGTCCTATAAGGAGTGGTACTACCATTCACCATAAGGTTGTTTCCCAGTCTGCATTTACAAAGTTAAATACGTAGGGGGAGCAAGTCGTCTTAGCAGTTGAAGCTGAGGCTTTTCAAAGCTAGATGTTGCAAATACAAGACTTCTTAAAACTTGGTATGATCCCAGAGGGATTGTCGCATGCCGCAAGATGCACATTCAAATAGAAAGTGACTAAGTATGTTTTTATAGGAGACATTTTGTACCAACGCAACTATGAAGGAGTTATCCTTCGATGTCTTGAGCTCCAAGAGTCATCTTGGGAAATTTTAGAAGCTCACGATGGTACGTGTGGTGGCCATTTTAGCGGCATGGCTATCATCAAATGCATCCTTCACATGGGTTATTATTGGACCACTATGGAGAAGGATTACAATGTGTATGTCAAGAAATGCGTTAAATGTCAGAATCATGCTAATATTATGCACTTGCCATCACAGGCCTTACAGCCCATTCAGGTGGCTTGGCCATTTTCTCAATGGGGACTAGATCTTATTGGCAATATTTCTCCTCCATCGTTAGGCCAACATACATTCATTATCATGGTTACTGAGTATTTTACAAAGTGGTTATAAGCCATTCCCTTTACAACAACCACTGGAGCTCGCATCACAAAATTTATTCTCAAGCATATCATGTCATTTTGGGATACCATCCAAAATAATTTTGGATAATGGAACTTCTTTTAAGAACAAAACTGTGTGGGCTTTAACGTCTAAATATAGTATTAAACACAATTTTGCAACTCCATACTATCTGCAAGCAAACGGGCAAGCTGAGGCCTGAGCCCACATAGGTTCATAAGTCTAACATGGTGAGTATACAACTTTTGATTAGAAAACAAGGGTATTTGAGTCTCATGGAAAATCTCAAAAGTTCCCAAAATAGCAACAGGATGGCAGAAACCGCAAGCCATAAAAAATAATAGTCATTCAATCAATCAAACTACAAAGTATCTATCCATGATACATTATTATATTGAGCACAATCAAATATATAGGATAGATATCGGTTGAATATCAAAAATAATGTTTAGACGACCACTGACTATATAGTGCAAGGAATGAATATCGAATGACATATCAAATAATTTACATTATACCAATCAATCTCATCTCATTTCATATATAGGTGATTAATTGATTAAGATCTTGTAATGAGAATGATAAATTATTATGCATGATTGTTATACATTCTGTGGTGTCATTTTTTAAAAATTGATATACACAGTTTACATTCATTCCTTATGTTTTAAGTGATTAAAGCATACAGGTTTATTTCCATTAGATTATGATTATGTACATAATGCATTACCATACATTGCATAGCATACCATAAACTGCATAAAAATAAATGCATGCCCATAAAGCCATAAAAGATCATATCATCTATATATATATGTGTGTGTGTGTGTGTGTCCAAAAAAGTAAATAGGAAGTACAAAATCTCCATAATATACAACTGTGTAGGTCCTCGACCTTACACATAAAATGATATATCAAAAATATAGTTGGCAGCTGCTATAACTTAGATTTTGGCTACTCCCCCTATACTGGAGCTCTCGCTACCTCCCTCAGCACCATGCTCTGGAGCCTGCTCTCCTGGATGACCTGGCACCTGTGGTGGATCTTGCTATGGATCCTACCTGCCTCCAAAGCCTAAATTACCCAACACACAGGAAACTGGTAACTATAGTAGGCTAGTCCTATTACTGGTGGCCCCTAATGTCTACCCTGTATCTCTAGTCCTCGCCTGCAATATCGATGTGTGTGTACTATATGACCTATGCATCCTCTCAATCCTATGAGTCCTATGACTCGAGCTCACTGTAGACTATCCAGTAGTCCTAGTCTGGGTCCTCTGAGACTCTGGTGTGAAAGGATCCTCTAGAACCTATAGCCCATGCATCTCAATGTAACCGACTAGTTGATCAACTCGAGCGAATCGGGTTGCATGCATCTCCTTGGTCACCATGACCATGCTGCGTAATCACTCTATCTTATCCATAGGATCCTAAGAAACTATCGTACCTACTAATGGTGTTGCAAGAGGCCCCATAGTAGCCTAAGAAGGCAGCATAGCCCCCCTTGATGCCCAAGCAAGATTCCACTCTACCTCTACTATAGTTCGTTGTGCCTGTGCTAACTCTAGGGTAATATGTAGTCTCTAAACCTGGGACTCTACATATGTGTCCTGAGTTGTAAGCTCCTATATTTGGTCATGTACCTCAGTCAAGCACCACTCCTTGTTATCCACTTTCACCTCTAGAGTGGTGATGGTAGTGTCTCTCTTGAGCTGTTGTGTGTGAAATTGTTCGAGCTGACTCTGTAGGTCAGCCACCTGAGCCAACAGTCATCCCTCTGCACTGTCAGGAGGGACCTCACCCTCCTTTTGAATATCCTCATTAGGTTCAATCTCAGGTATATCCTCGATGATGGCCTCTACACCCCAATTGCCCTCTGTACGCTAGCGCACCCTACGCCCATTAGGATCTACCTTTGACTTTGCCTGAGTCGACTCTCAGCCTAGAGGCTTTGTCCCATACCATCTAAACAAGGACCACCACCCATCATAGTCTGGAGTGGTCTTAGCTATCTCAACCCCCAACTATTGGAAGTCATCTGGTGCATATTTTAGCAGTGGAGGATGTATTAGTGGGAGATCCCTCTCCAAATACAAGCGACTGTATCTGAATGGGATCTCTGACATGTCCTACACCATGTCAAACTGTCATAGGACATGAGAAAATAATTGATACTCTCTGACCTCTAGCTTATGCTATATAATCCATATATCTTGGTGGGCCCATCATAGCCACTCGTCTACCTTAGGCCATGCAGGGTAATCCATGTATGGGCACCAGACAATGTCTCTCGGTCCAAGTGATACAAATCTAATGATATAGTGCTCAGTGTTCCCAGCATGAGCCCTACTGTAGGTACCCTCCTTAGCATGAGACCAATATGTAGTGTAACACTGATGGTCAATATCTATCATGGTGATGCACAATGGAAGCTCCATAGGACACTCGATCTGGATGTGCTGCCACCCCCATATCTGTAACAAAATACTGCAACTGATGCCCTTACGGCTACGCTATGTAATCTGGTATAGCTCCTTTTAGAGCTGGCATAATAGGGTGCTCCCCAAAGCTAATCATAGTGGCTCCTTTGTAGAGCTCTGAAGCACCCTCCAAGTAGTGGCTAACATGTTCCAAGGAATCCTTACACCCGAGGAGTCTAGAAGGACAATATACACAATGAGATGCATGAAGAGGGCCTCTCATGTAGAAAATACATCATTGAGGTACCAGTCATCGATGTGCACTCCTCCATGGTCAGCATCATCCTATGCATTTGTGCTTTTTTCATCGAAGATATCATCAAAGACAACATCCTTTGCCATGGATGCAAAGGATATGGTAGCCTTGCCATCGATGAGGATCCTGAAGATCCTGTAGACATCCTCTAGAGTGATAGTCATCTCACCAGGAGGAATGTGGAATGTGTTGGTCCGTGCATTCCAACGCTAGGCAAATGTAGTAAGATAGGCTTGATATACCCTAATGGTGGGTATATCCATGATGTAACCAAACCCAATAACTCAAAACCAAGCTCGGTTGTCATTAGATAAAGCCTCACAAAGAGTCTTCATAAGGTCAGGCTCCCGCACTCTAGAAGTTAACTTTTAAAAAGAAAAAACATATTGTAAGCTAAATCTGACTAAGAAGAGCTAAAATAAATTTTTAATTTTTAATTATATAACCTAGAGCTTAATGAGATAACGTTAAATGCCTAATTAAATGACAAAAACAAAAAAAAATTGAAAAATTTTGCAAAAATTTCTAAGGTTTACAAACTGCGGGTCAACCCTGCAGTTTGAAGGTGGTAAAATATGACCATTCTGATTTTGAATCCTAACCGTAGATGAAACTTGTAGTTCCCAATTTTCCAATTGGTAACCATGGCTATCAGCTACGGTTTAGGAGAGGCACCCATTTTTGCTACCCTCCTAATCCACTAAAACAAAAAAAAATTAAAAACTAAGCTAACCTAGACTAGTGGGGTTCATTACCAGCAGTTTAGTGAGGTTAATTTTTTGTATTCTTAGTGTGGTTCATTTTACTGGTATTGAGTACGAGGTCTCATTTTCGAGTTACCTTGCCTGCACCCTAGCCTTGACTAGTAGATGGCTGATCAGGATCCACCATCAAGGTAGATGAGTGTAATTGCAGTAGAGTTTGATAGCATTTTGGATCAAGGAATGTTCTCTCTCTCTCAGAGCTCTCAAATTGTTAATAGTTGCAAGAAAATAATGAAAATTTTCAAATGGGAAAACATTTTATAGGTCCTCCTAGTCTCTGAGGATCGCATATGACACCTACGATTCCAAAACTAGGGTTTCCCGCCCGCAGGTTTGACCTATAGTTCAAAAAAATTGAAATATTAAATCACACGCCAGACCCACGGTCTTCAGCTGGCAAAAAATGCACTCAAAACCCACCGTGGGAAGGTCTAAAAAGACAAATTAATGACTCCCATTGGATAAAAATTCAAAATAAATGATCAAAATTGCAAATTTGGTGATGTTTTTTTTTTTTTTTAATTTACATGGTGGAATCAATAGCTGCCACGAATCCGAGCAGGCTGTCCAACTTTTATGGCCAATTTGGTGATGTTAAAAGCATCACGATCAATCAAATAAATGCAAAATTAAATAATAAAAAAATCAAATAATGAAAAACCAAATGCACCTCGTATTCAATGATTTATCCTATAAAATTGGCAGTTGCAGCGACTTGCGATCCATGCAATACGACAAGATGAGTAAATCACCATAAGGACATTTGGGGCAAAATTGTCATTTCTTTTATGACATATTTCAGCAAATCAATGACAATATGATTCAACACAAGTCTAATTGCATTTGTATTATTTTTATTCCCTAAGATGGCTATCATAGCGTGACTGCTCCATGGGATAGAGATGTACAAATACTACTAAGATTTGCAATCATAAGCTGAACTAGGCCTATCCAAGGCATTAAAAGGCTTGAATCTAAATTTTTTTAGGATCATTCATTATGGTCAAGCAATTTTGTCGCTTCATACATTATCATTACCCTCATCGACTCGTCGCTTGAGGGGGTAGTCATAATTTCATGTCATAATCAAAGTCAACAAAAGATCTCGGAGATCGTAGATCCCTTGATATTGTCAAAATTGTGTTCATTCTTGCAAATAATTGCTAACAGCTATCATAAGCTTTCCCCTTTGCTTGGGGCAAATAGAAAATATGAAATTTTGTTTATAACTCTCATCCTTCGATTATATAGGCCTAACTCCTATTGTAGCACCAAAGCTACCCAAACGTCTGATGGCGAGTGCAAACTTTTCAAATGTAAGCCTTTTCAAGTTGGAAGCAATGATTCTAGGATGTGCATCCTTTTGCTAGACCTGGGGCATCTAATGTTGATCAGACTAATGATCATCATAAAACCTTCGACATCATTTTAGGATGTATATTTTTGCTCAACATTGTTCAATCTCACAATGCATCTCAAAAGGGGCATCTATAGACACCTAAAATGCATCATGTTGAGGGTGACTACTCATATGGACATGCTACAAAACCATATGGAGGATATTGGATAGAATCCAAGATAGAGTAGTGGTTCTAACCACTCAATTTAGGCTTTTTGGCCTAATCAGGTTGAACCATAGCCAAGATCTACGGTCTCCATTCTAAACCATGGCTGATATCTACGGTCTGCAGTCTGGACCGCAACTATGACCTGCGGTCTTAACTGAAGTTCAGTTAGGCCTTCCATTTGAGCCAAATTGGTTGGAATGGCCAAAAGATCTAGAAGCAGGCAATTGAAGGATGAAAGATTCTAGAGGCTTCCATCCCAATTGTCCTAACCAACCTTCTTGGTCTTGCCTTCTCCATGAAGCTATCCCTAGCCCTAGGGACATGCTAGAAATACCCCCTCCAAATGGGGTGAAGATATAGAGAGTTAATTGATCAAGAAAGCAGTGAAGCCCTATCAAATTGCATACTGAATCTGTGCATTTGAGAGCCCTTTTGCTATTCAACTAAAGATAAATTAGCCATGGATGCCTTAGATTCCTAGGAGATTCAAGAAGCACAAATCCAGGTAAATGAAGGCCTATCATAGCAATTTTACCACCAAATATTTTAGAGGACAACAAAGGCGACTCTTGAACATCAATTTGGACAAGGAGGTCAAGCCCACAACCCTTAATTTTGAGGGTAAACCTATCAGAGGTCAAACCATAACTGTCAGACATGGTTCATAGTGTAGACCACCCACCATAGTTGTAGTTTGTAATAGGTGACTGATCACCTTACTTGCTTTGCTTTTGATCGCATAGATTAGTTATATTAGTCTTTTTATAGGTTTAATTGCACTTTAGAGAAAATTTGACCATAGGAATTAGTTATTTCATGCATTGTATGAAGTAGGATTATATTGGATATTTTATGCACTTTATTGCTCCTAACTTAATATTTTATCCATGCATCATTTGCTTATTCATGTCTATCATGTTATAGTATAATTCTTGATCTAATTAGAATAGTTTAAAGTCTTTCTTTATGATTTCTTGTTTTACTAGTTTAATGACATTTGCATACATATTTCCTTAAAGGGCCTCATCACGAGAGGCTATAAATATTTTTAATCATGTGTTGTTGTTTATTTTTCATAGGGAGACAGGTGCAAGAGGAGCTTACGTCATAATCCTTCCACATCGTGAAGAAGGGGGTCAACTCCACCCCAAGGCAGTTTATGACTAATCAATAGAGCACTATAAGTGCGCCTACCCTAGTGAGGGCATTGGCAATTGTAATATCAGTATCATCTTTCAAGTAACCCTAATATGACATTTTTGTAATCAAAGCTCATTCAAAGATTAATACAAGAAACCTTACTTTTTTGTTCAATTTATGTACTTGTGTCAATATTTGTGCTTTTGTGATGGTATAGATCAATACAGTAGCTAGGTGCATGCTCCATGATTAAGTCAAATACCTAGATCAGTTGTGATACCTTACTGAACATTTCTATCATATTTATCATAGCATAAGATTATGGATAACCTACTACTAAAGGCACAATCATAAATATAGGAAATTGTTTCTTTGTGTACATTGGTACCACCAATGAAGAACATATTCATGGTGAGAACATCTTTCCACCTAAATGATAGTATGCTTTATGTTATGTATCCCTTACTTATTCTATCTCTAAGTAGATTCTTGTCAATATGGGGTACCTTATAAAGGGCCTAGGTAGATATGACCAAGGTATAAAACAACCTTCGAATCCAATGTCTAACCTAGTCTCTATAGGATTGGGTATTTTCCCAGTAATACTAAACCTTTATTTCCTACAATTATCCAATATTAGTGATGATAATGATCCCTCTTCATAAAATATTTGTGATGATAAATATTCCCTCCATGGCTTATAATGGGGTAAGGAGGATGATAAAGAACTTTGGTCTCTTATACAAACTAGCTTCTTCCATCTTGCACACTTTGCTAGTGTAAACCATGTTACTCTAGATTCCCTCCAACTGATTGAGACAATCATCAATGCACATCCCTCTAAGACAAGAGCTATTCTTTTCGATCCTTTTGCTTGGGTTACATATATGGGTGAATACATACCCATAACACCTAGCTTTTTCATCTTGTATGTTATTAAGTTCTCCCCTCTTAGTCAAACATATATTGAAGACTTTGAGGTCCTGCCAACTCCTTTCTAGCTTGAAGATGATTTTCACCTTCTTATCGAGGACACTATGGATATTAACATAGGGACTAATACCAAACCCAAAATACTTAAGCATAGAATTACTTTGACTCTAGTAGAATACTGGGAGTACAAAAATATTCTTAAATAATTCCATTACATCTTGGTTGGACCTATTCAAACATGCTTCATTTGGACCCATCTCTTGTTGTCCATTACCTAGTTGTCCATTGTGGGGATAAACCTATTAAATAAAAATTGCATAAAATGCATTCTAAATTTTCTCACTAGAAGCTTTTAAATATCAACTAAATTAAGCCAATATATTATTCTAATAGGATCTCTAATAGTGTGTTTGTCGTTAAGAATGAAGGTGTTATACATGTATGTATTGACTTCTATGACATTAATAAAGCTTACCCAAAAGACAAATTTACTTTGCCTAACATTGATATGATAAAAAAAATTCATTACTCGATGTGGCATTCTTTCTCTTATCAATGGGTTCTTGGGATATAACCATATTTGTATTTCCCCTAAGGACCAAGCTAAAACAACTTTTACAACTTTTTACAACTCCTTGGGGAAAATTATGTTGGTAGGTTATACCATTTAGCCTTAATAATATTAGTGCTACATATTAGTAGGTGATGACTTATATCTTCCATGATATTATAGAAAACTATGTCAATTACCTCCCTGTACATTTGATTAATAGATATTATTATGCCCATGATATCTACTAAATATTTGAATGACTAAAGGAATATAAATTCTTCTTGAAGCCATAGAAATGCATCTTTTGTGTCACTTTCAATAAACTTCTAGGATTCATCATTTCCCATAGAGACATTGATAATAACCCTAACAATATTATATCCATCATTGATAGGCCTCCCCCTAGGAATTTAATTGAGTTGCATATATTTCAATGAAAGGTGCAAGCTCTTGGAAAATTTATTGCCCAACTTGCAAATAAATATCAATTTTTCCAAGCTTCTACATAAAAACACTAAAATTAAACGAGATAATGAATGCCATGAGGTCTTTGATGCCTTGAAGTCATACCATTTGTTACTATCTTTAGGAATCCCACCTAACTCCACTAAGTCATTCCTATTATATACATCAATATCCACTCATGACCTAGGTGCTATGTTGGCTCAATATGATGACTAGCAATAGGAAGTGCTCCAAATTGTAGGTCACTAGCATGTGGGCTCCTATAGTTGATGTGTTCTTAAAATATATGAGGTTGAAGAGCTATAAAATTGTATCTCTCCTAATCTAAGCATTTGTGGTAGAGATATAAGGTGACACACACTATTGAAAGCCATATCAAATGTTAGGGGTTGTAGTGTGATGAGGAGTTATGTTGCAATTGATACATATGGATGACGTGTGAAAATCAGCCCTAACATAATTTTTAAATGCAAAAAAAATCCTCCACAAAAATTAAATATGGCTTTGTATCCTTAGATAAATTTATGTTAGAAGAACCACAATAGTGATGACCATGTAAAATTTAACCGTGACACCCTCAAACAAATCTTTGGTAACAAATATATTTAAACACATATAGGTAGATGCATTTAAGCCAAGTTTAGGTAGATAATGAAAATTGTACACCCATATCAAGATCCACTAGTGAAATATTTATTATTCCTTGTCTGAACCAATCTAGCCTAGAGGAAGAGGATACTTTCTTCTAGTCCAACTTCACCACTCTGATACTAGCTAATGCAAACACAAGGTTAAAGATAAAAAATAATGACAATAAAATGATATTTATTTACATTTAAAAATGGGCTATTTATAGCCCAATACATCACCTAGGAAGGAACCTTCTAGAAAAAATTGCAATAAATTTTGGCTAGACTAATGAAGGAACCTTTCAAAAATGATTCCATTAAATATAATATCGGCCACCTACTATTAAATATGATGAGTATTAGGTATTACATTAATACTAATCAAAATGGTGGCTACATGGAATATTTAATCCCTATCATAGTGTTGGCATTTTTGCCACATTGGAATTTTGTTGTAGTGTGCCACATTGACATTTTGTTGTAATCATTGGTGCCACATTGGAATTTTGTTGTAATCTTTGTTTGAAAATTGTTTCTCTATTTTAAGTTTTTTCACACATTGAACACTTTTTCCTATGGATGTAATTTTGGGTGAAGTTTTATGCAAATCTTCCTTGAAAAGAGATTAATATTGATAAAGATAATTATTGAGGTGATATGATCACTGAAGCTACCAAGTTTAAGCATGAGCTCTTGATTCCAATGCAATATTGTTCATTTTTTAGGCATCGAACACTTCATGGGCATGCATTTCCAAGGCGCCACCATGGAGATTGAAACTGGACCGATGATTTGTGCTGAAGCTTGATATGCCATGTGATAAAATCAGTTATTTTATTTGGCATTTGCTCATTGATTCATTGTTGTGTTCAAGGAGAAAGTTGTTGCTATTGGTGGCTGAGTGGCCGACACTTTGCCTCCACATGTATTTAATGAAAGAGGCAAAAACCTCTATAAATACTAATCAAATTCTTATTGTAAAGGGAGGTTAGATATTTTGCAAGAAAACTCTCTAAGTTATCTACATCAATAGAAGAGACTTGGCTTCTAAAATTTGCAAGCATTCTTATGTGTGTTATTTCCTTCCTTTTTTAAAAATCATTTATGTTTATGCTCATGCTCTTGCTGTTAAGTTTTGAATTCTACTTCTGAATTCAAACGTTGTTGGTTAGTGAGTAGATTTTGAAATGCGATCCAGGGGTTATCTCTACAAAGGTGTGAGTTAAATTCTGCTACTTTCCATTTATTATATGTTGTTATAAAACTTGGTGGAATTTTTGCTGTTAGTCTGCCCCAAATTCTACACTTCGACCTGTGGCTATATTTCCCTTTATTTCAGTTATTTTTCAATTTCTTTCCTGCATCCCTAGTCTTCAAATAGTATAGAATTTAGTAAGGGAGCCAGCCCTCTCTGGAGATCGATTCGAAGTAATTTTCTTTTTCCCTCGGCCTTTCAATGTTGTCTGAGTCTAGGGTGCACAAGTGATGAAATCTTGTACTGAGGCAGATTTGTGACCAACAATTTTTGGCATGCCCGGTGGGACCCTGAAAGTTTCACTTTCAATAGCATTGAGGTTTAATGTTCCCCTTCATGCTATATAGTTAGAACATTTGGCAACTCAGCACTACCTAGAAGCCTCCAAACGTGGATATAGTGAGAGTTGTACTTCATGATCACAAGATCGAAGGCCAAAAATTTTGAAAATCCCGTTGAGTTTTTTGAACTTGAAAACCAAAAATTAAGTGGACACCCTAAGTTGGTCTCCCCACAACTTACATCCTCTACAACATCCTCACAAATTATTGGTGTATTTTCTGTTCATTCAAGTTCATCTAGTGCTACTACTAGTTTTCCACCTCCTTAGCCACACACCAGTCCAAATGGCCCAGAATCCTCCACCAAGGCAGTTCTCGGCATGGAATAGTTCAGGAGCCTTGAATTTATAGGCACAAAATCTAGTCCCTCAAGCTGCTTTGAAATCTTTGCCGACCTATGATGGTACTTGTAAAACTTCTTATGAGCATATTCAAGATGTAGCCTCTTTGGTGACCATCCATTACGTAACAGACGAAGACGTGATGATAAAATTGTTGGTGTTTTCACTGAGATGGAAATTGTTGTATTGGTATCGATCGTTGCAACCAGACACTATTGCATCATGGGATCAATTAGGAGAGTTGTTAATCAAAAAATTTCATGAACAAGCCAATCCATTTTCCTTGTTGCATCAATTTAATGCAATTCAAAGGCATGCGTAGGAGGATATAGCAGACTTTAATGTCAGATTTACCAGAAGCTGGCAGAGAGTTCTTGAAGGTCTTCGTCCCACTCATGAGCAAGATGCATTCTATTATCTCAGATCTTTTAACACATACATTGTCTTGGCTATCTGGCAGTCCAACGTGATTACATTCCCAGAGCTGTTCGAACAAGCGCAAAAGGTGAAAGCAGACTTGATTGCCATAGGTAGGCTTCCCCCAAAGGTAACAATGCCTATCTTACCTAATCTTCCTCAGTATTTGTATTCTAGTTCATTTTCATAGCCTATGCCTTCCATGTATCCTATTCCATCATGGAGCTCAAGTGCACCTTAGATCGCACCCATTCTAGTTCCCCGGTTCCCTACTCCAACTATTCCATAATTGCCTGCACCAAGCATTTCGTAATTACCAGCTCTCACTTCATTCCCAACATTGCCTGCACCACCAGCACCTCTACATATATCGGCACCTCCTACGCCCTCAAATCCTGATCCTTACACAACGCTATTACAAGAGGTAAAATCTACTAATTCAACTATAAGAGCAATGGGAAATAAAATCACAATTATTGAATGAAAGCAAGCCGAGAGAGATTTCCAACCCAGGATATTTCAACCTCTATCGATCACTAGAGAACAAGCGGCTTCAACAAGCAAAGTGCTTGAGAAGAACCCGACTATGTTGACGAATGAGGAAGTTGGCCCTACAGAAAGAACATATTGGTGCTTTACATGTAATGATCCACATGGTGAGGAGACTTGTATGGTTCATTTGAACTATGTACAAACATTGGCCGCAAGCTCTTCTAGAGGACAAGTTAACATGATTACTGAGGTATATCATAATTTTATGGTTCCATCTGAAGAACAAGTCTCAGTTCTCATGAGAACTGGGAAGAAGCCAGTCATGGTAGATCCAGTAGAGATGGAACCATTAAGGGTACCGGCTGATCCGAAGATGCAAAATGAGAAGAAACAAGTACAAGTGAAAGATCCTACTTCAATACCAAGGCTAGATTCCCCTGTTCTATTAAAAGATATTTTTCCACCACGAGCAAAGGAAAGATTGCAATAAAAAGCCTCAGCTTCATAGGCAAGAGCTGAAATAGAGGAACAAGCTAGAGAAAATCTTAAGTACCCATCTTTGACTAAAATATTGATGGTAGAAGCCACTCAGCAATGTCGAAGCAAATATGAAGCCACTATTGAAAAGAGGGATTCTAGTGCATCTACATACAATATTTTTGAAGAATTGAAGAATATTCCAGCCAAGGTTAGTCTCTATGATGCATTACAATTACCTGGGCAAGTTGATTTATTACAAGAATCATTGAAGTCTATGAAATATAACGAGAAGAATCCTACCCAAAAAAAAATTTCTCAAACATTAACTACTTCAGCCACTAGAAAAATAGACCACCCCCATTTTATTTCTCACTCAGGATGGAGGGTTGGATAGTGCACAACTGCATGATTGATTCTGGTGCTACAACAACTATCATTCCAAAGGCAGTTTGTGAAGTCATTGGTATGGAGTATACAAGAAGTAGCCCTAGTGTCTTGCATTTGGACGGGACTCCCATGAAAATAGTGGGTGTAATCAAGGATTTTCCTATTGTTCTACATAATATGCCTCAAATTACAGTAATTCAAGAGGTAGTTGGGGTTGATTTGGAAACATATTTTAGTATGTGTTTGTCGAGAGAATTCACTGCCAAGTTAGAAGGCTACATTTCTCTAGATTATTCTCACTTGGAGATTCCTTTCAAAGGAAGAATAATTCGTATCTACAATGATAAGCCTTCTACTTTTCATATAGATAATATGGAAGAAGAAGAAAAGTCCACACATTATGTCAACATGATAACTGAAGAATTGGAAAATCTTGATTTGATGGATGAAGTCTTGGATGAGTTTCGCTTAGAGGATGAGTTTTCAATGCTCGATTTTAATGCCATGATGGAAACTGGAATTGGTTGTTACTCAATTACAAAACCTTAAGAGGTTGAAATAAATATGCCTCTTGATCAAGATGATCAAGACTCTATGCCCGATCAATTATGGAAGTTGTATTTTGATGGAGCAAGATGTAAAAATGGTGCGGGAGCAGGGATTATTCTTATTTCTCCCTATGGCCTATAGAAAACATATTCATATCGACTGACCTAGAGTTGTACTAACAATGCTGCTGAGTATGAAGTGTTGTGCCTAGGTTTGAAGAAGGTAGAAAATTTGGGGATTGAACAATTATAGATTTTTGGTGACTCTGAATTGATTATGAATCAAGTAACGAACAAGTGCATCTCCAAGCAGCATTATCTCAAGGCATATCACAATAAATTTTGGGACCTATTTGAGGCTTTCACAGCATTGAATATTGAATCCATTTCACGAGAGCTGAATAAGCATGTTGATCTTCTAACATATCTTGGAGCAAACTTCTCTCTGATTGAGTATGTAGTGAGGAAACCTAAGACCGTAAGGTTAGTTTATAGACCTTTGGTCCCGGACAAGAACATGTATTGGCAAGTATTCGAAAGTGATGAGCAGATTGTAAAATTTTTTATAAGAGAAGTGAGTACTGTGGAAGAGAGAACACTTGATGAGGAGGAAGCCAAAGGGCTTATTCAACTAAGGAATAATCATATCCCAAAAGGATTGATTACACTTGAAAGCCTTTTTGATCAAAATGGTAGGGCAGATAAGCATAGGATCAAAGTATATGAGAAGGAGTATACTGAACTAGAGTTGGGTCCCCAAAAATTGATAAATATTAGGATGGATTGTACTCCCGAGGAGTTAGAACAAATCAGAGATTTATGTCATGAATTTCTTGACACAGTTGCTTGGAGTTACCATGATTTTAAGGGATATAACAAAGATGTAATACAACATACTATTGAGTTGCATGATGGGGTGAAACCCTTCAGAAAAAAGCAGAGACCAGTTAATCCCAAGATTGAAGTACTGATGAAGGTAGAGCTTCTTAAAATGTTGGATTCTAAAATCATTTACCCCATCAAGCATTCAACTTGGGTGGCAAATCTGGTCCCAGTACGGAAAAATAATGGAGATATTCGCCTATGTGTTGATTTTCGAAATTTGAATCAAGCCTCACTAAAATATCATTATCCTCTACCTCAGATTGAATAGATTTTGTCAGGAGTAATCAAACTGAAGGGATATGTTATTGATAAAAATGGGTTACATATATAGGCAGAAGGCCTATATGATAAACTGACAAGTGTCAGTATAAACTGACAAGTGTCAAAACAGAGGCATAGTGCACTTTAACTCTAACATTCCCCCTTAAAGTGCACTATCCTAACTAAAGAAAAAAACAAGTCAACATTAGGTAACATTCCCCCTTAATGTTGACTTCTAAAAAAAATTCTACATCCTCCTTTATTGCTGATTTGGTCTAGGCTCGTGCTCTTTGAGCTTGGCTCTCCAACTGTGAATAATGCTATATTCACTGTGTATACATCTCGGTCTGTTGCCTTAGGTTCAACCACTTCCATGGGTCTATTGCCACTAGGTCAGTCATCTAAGTGCCTCAGGGTCAGCATGGGTGCCTCAGGGTCAGCCACTTCTAGGTCTGTTGCCTCTGCAGGTCATCCTCAAAGGATGTTGCCTCTCATAGGTCACTGACTAGTCCCACCATAAATATCAAATCCTTCCTTATGGTGAACTCAATCTAGAAGGTGTCGGTCTCTATCGAAAATGCACCTAATACAAATGAAAAATGAGCCATATAAGAGTTTTGGTCTCTATCAAAAATGCACTCAATACAATAAAATGAGCCATAGATCCAAATATGGAGGAGAAGAAGAAAGAAGAAAATAAGAGAATCTTCTAAAGTGTCTTCGTCTGTAGTCTTTAGAAGTAGATCCAAAAAAACCTTGGATAGAGTCTAGGGTGTCTATGTCTGTAGTCCCTAGAATAAGTGTCCTTATGGTGACCATGTCATACCACCGAAATTCATGGGTAACCAGCCGTTGCATTCGCCAAGTGTATAGAAAATGTCACTAGGTACAAGGATCACATATAAAATTACCTTGGGAGTGTCGGGTACAACCGAGAGTGCACTCCAAGGTAGAAAAACTTTGAGGCTAAAAAACTCAATTGAAACAGCCTCAAAATTACAATATGACACCACCATTGTGTCCGTCGTGGAAAAACGTTTCCAATGACTATAAATACCCCTATATTCCATTATCAAAGGGGCCTTCATCATAATGAAAAACAACATGCCTCTCCAAGATAGCAACTAAAACCTCGCACTATGGCGGCATCGCTCTCTGGCGGAATAAAAATAGTCTTAAAATTTCCCTCACAGGGGAATTACATTTCCACTCTCTATGTGGATAACAACATTTTTTAAAAAAAATACTATACAACATTTTGTGACTATCCATTTTCCATGTGAATTAATTGAAAAATAACCAATAAAGTGCCCCCTCATTAAAATAAATGCCCCCCATGGCCAATATTTCCCTGCCAATGGTAATTGCCAACAAATAACATCACATATGCAGGTCCTCCAAAAGAAATATTAGCGCCATTAACTCCAGTCGCATTACAGGCCATTATTTTCATGTTCCACTATTAAACAACTACAACAAGCAATAATGGGCATGTGGCAGATATGTAATTTTGAAAGCACGACATGAGCATAACGCTATCTCCCTCCTCGCAAAAACAGTTGAAATCTTCCACGATCTTCGCAATCAAATCCTGAGCAATATGAGGTAGATTTACTGGCCCAAAGTGGCTGTTACTACTTCCTGCACAGATTTGGTTAAGGTCTTAGCTTAGGTGCAAGATCACCAATGCTGGTGGCGTCCCTGCACCGCTATGAATCCGCTCTATCGCTACCCCAAAAACTAGTGTTGGCTTTTGCTCCGATGATATCACTGTCGTAGACACTGAATTGGGAGCACTGCCTCATCTGAAACACTGTGAACCATGATTCTCCATGTGACAGCGCCAGATTCGCTTGCATTCTCAAACTCATCAAAAAAAAAATATCTTCGATCCAGGGATTACACAACAGTCCACATCCCGGTTGGCAAGTGTGGCATACATAGTAATGAATCCACTGTAGCGACCCATAAGCTTCACTAGGCCCACACTGTTCTCAGGCTGCTGCAACTCAGAAATGTTTTTCTTCTGCTTTGGGTACATACAAAAGTTTGGTTCATAATAGCACCACTTATGAAAATAATATAGGAATGATGAATTCATCAGTAATGCACACTGCAAATTCTACTCCAGGTATGCAACTTCCTATGGGCATGCAAAATACTGCCAACAACCTGAATACTTCCAGCATGCCTTCATTAATGGGGGCTCTCCGCTGCGGCAACACCGAAGGCCAAAGATCGAAGATGGAGGATGCCTAAAGGTCTCACCCTCACCCAGTGCCCGTGTTGTCTGCAAATGGCTTCGTTTTGTCTATGCCTTTGACAGTCCCACAGTGGATTAAAAAAATGGGTGAGAAAAAAATGAAACGATCATTACAAAAATGCAACAATAATGTAGATCCACTCTGCTCAGATTTGAAACATAGGGAATCCACTTTTGGCAATAGCAAGCATCATTTGGCATAGCAACAGCAACAGGCATTGCTATAAAAAATCTGCCCTCTAGCCAAAATAAACGTGTGCATAATAAACTTGCTTTCAGCCGTGCAACGGTCATGCTTGGCATAGGGCATCTTCACCATGCGGCATCCTTCACGCTCAAAGCGACACAGGGCATATTCACCATGCAGCATCCTTCGCAATCAAAAAACTAGAAACTAGGGTTTGATGATTCAACCCAACTAGGGTTTAATCACTTCCAGAAACTGTAAAGCCATTCTGCAGATCTAAAAAACTAAAAAAAAAATTCCCAAACTTTAAAATTTTACCATCTGGTTTCTAATCCATCAAATGATGGAGAGCATACTCCCTCGGTAAAAAATTTAAAAAAAAATTAAGGAAAGGGGAGGGAGGATTTCCATGAGGGAAATCCCCCCTCAAGAGTTACACAGAGTAGGGAAAGCCTGCTCTGATACCAAATTTTAGGAGTAATCAAACTGAAGGGATATGTTATTGATAAAAATGGGTTACATATATAGGCAGAAGGCCTATATGATAAACTGACAAGTGTCAAAATAGAGGCATAGTGCACTTTAACTCTAATAGATTCTTCATGTGGTTGTGGGAGCTCAGAGATTCTCTTTATTGTATGGATTCTCTAGGTATAACCAGATTTGGGTCAGGGATGAGGACCAACATAAAACAACGTTCACCACAAAATGGGGAAACTTTGCTTACCAGCGAATGCCGTTTGGACTCTCAAATGCTGGCGTAACCTTTCAAAGGGCAATGGATGTGGCTTTTGGTGTGTTGTTAAATCGCATTATTGTTATTTATTTGGATGATATGACTATTTTTTCTCACAATAGGGAGGAGCACGGATCTCATTTAAGGCAGGTATTTGAAAAATGTCGAGAATTTGGTATATCTATTAATCCAAAAAAGTCAATTTTTTTTGTAAAGGAGGGAAAGCTCCTAGGACATGTAATTTCAAAAAAAGGCCTAGCTATTGATCTAGCTAGGGCCCAAGCTCTTTTGAATCTTCCATTGCCAGCCAATAAGAAGGATTTGCAATCTTTTTTTGGGCAAATTAATTTTGTTCGAAAGTTTGTTGTAGATTTCGCTCAAGTAATAAGGCCAATGATAGAGCTTTTAAAGAAAAATGTTGAATTTAAATGGATCGAGTAGAGGAAGCAATCATTTGAGGAGATCAAATAAAGGATCACTCAAGCTCCAGTCCTGGTGAACCCTAATTATTCCAAGGATTTTATCCTTTATGTTGTTGGTGAACAAGAAGCTTATGCAACGGTGCTTACACATAAGGGAGATGATGAAAATGAACGTCTGATTGCTTTCCTAAGCCAAGTCATCCAACCATATCAAGAGAAGTATAAATTCATTGAGAAACAAGTGTATGCGGTAATGAAATCTCTGAAGAAGTTTTGGCACTTTGTTTCACGTAGTAAAACAATAGTTTATGTTGTTCATCCAAATGTCCGAAATTTTATCATACAAGGAGAACTTGGAGATAGGAGAGTCGGATGGGTTTCTAAAATTCAGGAATTTGATGTTGAGATCCGACCAACCAAACTTGTTCGAGGTCGAGCATTGTGCCAAGATCTTGCAAAGAATGCTTCCTTTGGATCCACAATTCATGAGTATGAGGATGTAGTAGATAATTGTAATTTTGACAATCATTCTATAGTGGATCAAGATTGGACAGAGGAGCTGATTGAATATTTTTATTCTGGGAAATGTCCTTCACATCCGAATGCCTCACGAGAAGAAGATTTAGACTGCAAGCCCTCAAGTATGTCTTGCTGCAAAATGGCTTGTTTCATAAGAATATTTATGGGGTTATTCTTAGATGTGTCAAAGAATCAGAGAAGGAGAAAATTTTAGAAGAATTCCATTATGGATTATCAGGAGGTCATTATGCAGGTAGACCCATGGCATTAAAGATTATTCGAGCAGGCTATTTTTGGCCTACTTTTTTTGTAGACGCCTTCAAAGTTAGTCAAAAATGTGATAAGTGCCAAAGATACATCGGTAGAACTAGGAATGCATCATTACCTCTTCACCCGATTCAAGTAGAAGTACCATTTCAGCAATGGGGCCTAGACTTTATCGAGGTCATTGATCCTAACTCATCTGCTGGTCACAAGTACATCTTGGCTGCAACCGACTATTTCACTAGATGGACTGAAGCAATTCCAACTAAAAATGTGGATCAAGCCACGGTCATCACTTTTCTTGAGGGGTTGATCACTCTCTTTGGTATCCTAGATGCGATTATAACAGATAATGGTACTCCTTTCATAGGTGCCAAAATCAGTGAATTTACAGGTAAGTACGAAATTTATTTGAAAAATTCATCTAATTATTATCCGTAGGGGAATGGCTTTACCGAATCTACAAAAAAGAATTTGCTTCGAATTTTGAAGAGGACCCTTGGCGACAATAAGCAAAGCTGGCACCTACTTTTGAATCAAGCATTGTGGGTTGATCGCATTTTGATGAAAAAATCTATCAAGACATCCCCTTATTCATTGGTATACGACAAAGAAGCGGTTTTTCCAATTCATATTGAATTATCGACCCTCCATAATTAGCATCTGATTAATGATGAGGATGATGAATCTGATTCTATGAACATGAGATTAGCTCAACTTTTACAGTTGGAAGAAGAACGGGAGAAATCATACCAGGCTTTTATAGAACATGCTGAGATGACAAAGAAATGGTTCGGTAAAAAGGCCTCTGAAAGGACTTTTAAGGTTGGCGATCTTGTATTGAAGTGGAATGAAAAGAAATCAAATCCTGGAAAACATCACAAGTTCGAGGCAATATGGGAAGGTCCATTTCAAATCACAGGTGTCAATAAAGTTAATTTTTTTTATTTGCAAGATATGGATGGTCATGCACTGTTAATTCTAGTTAATGGTCTTCATTTGAAGGCCTATTATCAGTAAAAAAAATGAAAAAATGTGCAGATCCCGGGACTTCCCAGGAGGTCACCCATCCAAGTACTACTCTAGGAAGGTTATGCTTAACTAGGGAGTTCTTTAAAAACTTGAAAACCAAAAAAATCAAGTTGGATGAGGTTTTTAGGGGGTCCAAAGTTTTGGAGGTGTTAAAAAAAAAAAAAGCAAAGACTTACATTTTCCCCGCTTTACGCTCTAAAACATGGCCTTACCTTCGCACCCTTGTTTTTGGGATTTTGGCTGCGTTTTTTTTCCCAACTCCCCCATGCAAGAAATTAAAAAAAAAAAAAAAAAAACTCTCCACTCCCTCCATGCTCAATTCGAAATTCAAATTCCGAAATTTGAATTTTCCCTCCCAAACCATTTTTTTTTAAATAAGAAAAGACATAACCCGAAATTCCTTTTTTGGGCCTCCGAAATACCCATTTCGGACTTCAAATAAAATATCATAAAAACTTCATTTCGTCCCTCTCGTTCCTTCATGCCCGAAAAGCCCTTTTCGGATCCCAAAATAGTGTTCTCGGGATCCCAAAACCCTTCCCTCTCGCCCTTTGACTAGTCAACCAGGGAAAACAAAAAAAAATTAATAAAAAATTGCATGCTTCCTGAGCTCATTTTTCTCCCGCCCCAAATACCCTTTTCTGGTCCTCCTTCCATTATTTAAAAAAAAAATTAACGTGCTCATGCATGCCCAAAATTTCTTCATATTCCCCCCGAAATAGCCTTTTCGGGTCCCCGAAAACATTATTTTGAGTCCCGAAAAAGCCCTTTCGGACCTCCCAATATACATGTCTTCCACCACTCCCCGTCCACAGTCTTCGTTATCCTTCCGAAATACTCATTTTGAATGCCCGAAAACACTATTTCGGGTCTCGAAATTCCCATTCCGTCCCTCGAATAAACCATTTCGGCCATTTAAAAAAAAATAAAAATAAAAAATAATCTCTTCAAAAAGAAAAAACAACCCATCCTCTGCTTCGCTTTTCTCTTTTTCGGAAAGCTCATTCCTCGTTCGCTTTTCCATCCTTTCCGCTTCCATTCCAAAAAAAAAAAAACAATGATACTAAAATAAGAAAAACCATTATGCATTTAAATCCTTTTGCTCGTCTTTTTTCCCATGTACCTCCCTTCTCGGTGCTGCACTATCCGTAAATTCCGCTCATTACCATTTCTCACTCCGCTCACTCATTACACTTTCTAAAAAAAAAAAAAACTACCACTTCTCGCATTTCAAGAAGTGGTAAGAAGCATAAAAATAAAAAAATAAAAGCATCATTGGAATGCATGCGGTGCCCATGAAATTAGAAAGCTTTCCAACGGATGTGTATGAAAATTTATAAAAAGGAGGCTCATCCTTTTTTTTTTAATCAAAGCATTTGCAGGGTTCCTATATCGAAGTCTTACGAATCCCTTTTGCTCCAAAGTTTGTTGTTCGTTGCTGCATATTCAAAGGAAGTTGAAGATGGGGAGGAAAGCTGCAGAGGCCAAGAAGGTGAATGTACAAAAAAGGCTTCAGATCACGAAGAAGCCGTGAAGAGCTTGAGAAGAAAAGGTTGAAGATATGGAACTGAAACCTTATGATGATCGCTTGGGACAGATTAAAGATTGCAATATCACCAACAAGGGAGTAGAAATACTGCATCTAGATGCTGAGTTTGTTGCACAACATATGTCTACTGGGAGTCCCCGTACTATAACATTTCATTCTTATCTCTCTTGGTACTTGTGTACACCTATGCATCCATGTCCTGAGTTGATCTGGGAAATTGCATAATGCTACAACACTGCTGCAAGAACTGTCCAAAATGCCCATGGAGAAGTGTTGTTTAGTATCTTGGCTAGTTCCATACAGAATGTGTTTGCTTGCAGTGCACAACTTTCATCTTCTGCTACATTAAAAAATTCAGTTTTAAGGAGGATGAGGAGAGGTATCAACCTACCATTCAGATGCGACAGTTCATGGAGAGCCAGTTATTAAAGACCCCACAATTGGGAGAGTTGCCAAAAATGCCAACACCATTGAAAATTTTCAAGAGCCCAGATTTGTATTCAATGATAGCATGGCTAACAGGATTATCTTCAGATTTTGCAGTACAAAAGTGGCAAGCATCGTTGGTACAATTCATTTCACATCCAAGATTTTATGCTCCAACTGCCATGACAACAACTCCAAATTCAATTTTCTTTGATTGGGCAAGTTTCTTAGAAATGAGGATACATTCACAATTGAGAAAGGTACAAAATGGAGAATATCTTACCTTTAGGCATTGTTCCCTCTTGACATGGTATTTTTTCTACCATATGCACTCTCGTTTTGCTTTTGTAGCAATAAACAAGATAGATGAAGCAAGAAAAACATTACCAGTATAATCATGGACTCAAAGTTTGTCCAAGAATGAGTCCTATTATAACTTCAACATAATGTTTTTAGGACCTACTTTGGAGATAATGTATGGAGTATGCAATAGAGTGCCTCAGGCCCTACAAGCAGAAGTGGTTGATCAGAAAAAAGGTAATGTTTTCTTACTAACCCAAGGCGTGGTAGTTAGAGTGTATGGTTTTACTAGTAAACATTTTTTGCTACCATATTTTACAATTGAACATCTTTTTGCCTTGGAAGTAGCCCGACAAAGTGATTTTATAAATGATACCTATGGGTCAGGTAATAGAAAAAAAAATACATGTGTTATGCCTTTCAAGTTTGGTGATATCACAGTTACTCATTGTGGGCAGAATGAACTGATTGCTGAGAAACTCTATGATCATGGATTAGTTGAGCTCCCCCAACGATGGAAGTATGATCCTTTGGGTTTTTTTTCCAGTTTCATCAAGGCAAAAACATTTCATTTTTTCCCTATAGAAGATATTGTGCGACAAAGGAACAATCTTGAAGGGCATGACATTGAATGGCATGTAGAGAAGATGATGTCACTTCCTCCTTGGCATGATTTTTATGAAATGGAGGTTGAATATGATCCTGCCAATCACTCAGAACAGGTTCCTCCTGAAGGTTTATTTGAGCAAATGAAGACCAAATTGCCTGACTAGTCTAATGAAAAGATTACCAATTGGTGGATCATGAGATTTCATCAAAATAAGCTCAAAACAAAATATTTTATGGTTATAGATGATTCTTTTTCAAATATTTATGATGATAATTATGAGAAGTATCAGCCCCTCTCCTTTGCTAATTTTGTGCCTAAAAGTATTAGTAGTCCAGGTAAAGAACAAGAAATGATCGGACAAGTGGAGGTATTGGAAAAAGAGAGGATTGTTATTGAAGAGGAAGAGCAAGAGCAATTTCTACAAAATAAAAGGAGTGCAGCCATGGAAATTCCTTTCCCTCACATAACAAAGAAGCCTAGGAGTGGAGCACATTCTATGCTGAGCATAAAATAGTCTTCATCACAAGCAATTGAGCCAACACACTTTGATTCAATGGTGACATCGGTTGATCTGAACATGGGGAAGGAAAAATCTAAAGGAGAAGAAAATATTGTGATACAACAATGTTTACCATCGGCTCAAATGATCATAAGCACAAAAGGAGAGGAGCCCATAGGTATGCATTTTCCTTCTTCTTCTCTCTTTAAGAAGCATTTGGTGACCACTATTTTTTCATCCATAGTTCCTATATCTACTTCACCTCCTGTCACATCCACCTCTCCCATTACCACTTATGTACCACAGTCACAGGTCACTAGTGCTTCTTTAGTTTCACCCATTCCATATTTTTCTCTTGCCTTCAGTTCATTTGCATCTGCCACAAATCCATTTACCCTTCCATTAACCTTTGTTTCATCTTCCATACCTTCACATTCTTCCATAAGCACGCAAGCACCTCTTCGAGTAAGCATAGATGAGATCCCCTCCACTTCCATTTATGTGGTTGAATCCAATCCCCAACAAGCTATTGTTCTCTCTTCCCTAATTTTTGCCATGGAGGAGCCACTCTTTGAGATAGAGTTGCTATATGAGAGCTCAATAGAGAAAAAACTCAGCAAGGCACAACAAAGTTCATCTAGGTGGTGTAAGAATCGTAAGAGAAAGGATTCACTAGCCATGGCACAACTAGTAAATAAAGTGACTTTTGATCCCATAGCAATGGAGAAGCACACAGTGACCATGATTCCTCGAGTTCAAAAACCTCAAAGAGAAATGACATCTTGTGACTATTCATACCAAGCTGTCACTGAGGACCTCACAAAGAAGCATCCAATTGAGCATATGGGCACCATACTGGAGGTATTAAGTTCCATGTATCTATAGGCATAACATTACAAGGATATTCTCATTCAAGCTAAAGAGAAAATAAAAAAGCTCGAGGAAGCCTTAGAGGAACAACAGGCTAAATTTGATGCATCAAAATTTGAATCTCAATAGTGGCAGCAACAGGTGATGCATTTGGAAAGTGACATAGCGGAGAGCAAGCAGATAGCTACACAGTTTCAGGCAGCTGAGCAGGAAGCACAACTAAAAATTCAAGCTCTACAGGATCAGCTTCATAACTTGTAGAATCAATTGGCATAAAAATCAATGCACTTTGTGTCCCTCACCAAGGACAATATTAAGGAAGCTCACAGTCAGATGTTGACTAATTATAAGAAAATGGCAACCAAGGCTACATTAGTGCTCTTGTTCCTTCAGGATGTTCAGGCAGCTGTTTCATATGGTGGACCTATAATAGATATCATGGAGCAAGATTTAGAGCCAAAATTGGAAATGGACATGAATATCCAAGCAATGACTCAAATAAATATCAAGATGCATCCAATGAGTGATATAGCCCATGCTTGGGCGAGTGCTAAAATCACATTACGCAGTTATTTGAGCATGAAAGACGTATTTCATTGGTTTATTTTGAAACACTTGCAGATAATGGTTTTCCTAGTTTTGTTGATGATCAAGGAAATATTTTGGCAAAGAAAGACCTGGATACATTATGGGTTGTTTTCATGATGGATACTTTAGATATTGATAATTTGGAGGAGCCCATCATTGAAGAGCATGTGTTACAATTAATGAGAGAGTTCATTCATATTGAATCTGAATTATTGGAGCTCAGTCAAAGGGCCAAACATCTTGATATAGAAAATGTTGAGACTTTTCGATATCTTGTGGGTACTCTCAAAGCTTGGGAGGCGATTACCATAGATGGATGGGCTGAAGTAGTTGCGATATATGAATCCACCGCAGAACATCTCAAAAAGCAAGATGAAGTTGATACAAGTAGCTAACCATTAGATGCAGATGCAAGTGGGAACTCTGTACCCAATGAATAAAGGCCTGGAATCGATAACATTCAGGTGAGCTAAATACCCCGTGAGCCGCCAAAAATGTTGGCATTTTTGCCACATTGGAATTTTGTTGTAGTGTGCCACATTGAAATTTTGTTGTAATCATTGGTGCCACATTGGAATTTTGTTGTAATCTTTATTTGAAAATTGTTTTTCTTTTTTAAATGTTTTCACACATTAAACACTTTTTCCTATGGATGTAATTTTGGGTGAAGTTTGGTGCAAATCTTCCTTGAAAGAGATTAATATTGATAAATATAATTATTGAGGTGATATGATCACTGAAGCTACCAATTTTAAGCATGTGCTCTTGATTCCAGTGCAATATTGTTCATTTTTGAGACATCGACCACTTCGTGGGCATGCATTTCTAAGGCACCACCATGGATATTGAAACTGGACCGATGATTTGTGTTGAAGCTTGATATGCCATGTGATAAAATCATTAGTTATTTTATTTGGCATTTGCTCATTGGTTCATTGTTATGGTTGAGGAGAAATTTGTTGCTATTGGTGGCTGAGTGGCCAACATTTTGCCTCCACATGTATTTAATGATAGAGGCAAAAACCTCTATAAATACTAATAAAATTCTTATTGTAAAGGGAGGTTAGATATTTTGCAAGAAAACTCTCTAAGTTATTTGCATCAATAGAAGAGACTTGGCTTCTGAAATTTGCAAGCATTCTTATGTGTGTGATTTCCTTCCTTTTTTAAAAATCATTTCTATTTATGCTCATGTTCTTGCTGTTAAGTTTTGACTTATACTTCTGAATTCAAATGTTGCTGGTTAGTGAGTAGATTTTGAAATGCGATCCAGGGGTTATCTCTACAAAGGTGTGAGTTAAATTTTGTTGCTTTCCTTTTATTATATGTTGTTATAAAACTTGGTGGAATTTTTGTTGTTAGTCTACCCCAAATTCTACACTTTGACTTGTGGCTATATTTCCCTTTCTTTCAGTTATTTTTCAATTTCTTTCCTGCATCCCTAGTCTTCAAATAGTATAGAATTTAGTAAGGGAGCCAGCCCTCTCTAGAGATCGGTTCGAAGGAATTTTATTTTTCCCTCGGCCTTTCAATGTTGTCCGAGTCTAGGGTGCACAAGTGATGAAATATTGTACTGAGGCAGATTTGTGACAAACACATAGATGACATGAGGTAGATTTTGGGTGGAGGTCCTTAGTTTTAGGGAAAAAGAAGCCTTTTCCTCCAAAAATAGGAAGTTGGCTTTAGTCCAAACTCCTAAAAAATTAACTAGATACCGATATGGGTCAGAATCCCTAGTATACCCTTCCATCTATGGTATGATGACATTTTGAGAGGTATTTCCAAGGTTGTTGGTGATCTCATCATGATTGATTAAAAAAAAAGAGCAAATTTAAGAATTAATTTTGTGAGGATGTGTGTCAGCATCGATCTTGAGGCAGATCTCCCAAACTCTACCAATTTCATCTCTGACCTTGGTTCTTGAAGTCAACCTATAGAATATGAAAATAGACTTAATTTATATTCACTCTATAAGAAATTAGGGTATTATGTTGCTTCATGTCCCTCTAAGAAAAACCTGGAGAATAAATCCCATGTTGAAGGTAAGTATCATCAAGAAATTGTCTAGGAAGTTGAGGAAGGATAGGTTAATTCTATTATTCCTATGGATGCTAATGACCTACATTCTCTCTAGGAAGTAAAAGGAGTTCATGAAACCTAGGATTAGATTTCCTAGGAAATGGTGGAAGAAGAAAAAGCTATATTGGAAGCTCCATTGGTTGCTTTTTCCTCCCACACTTCCCGAGGAGCATCTGATAGTTAGAAAATTTTTGAAGTGCCTTCCTCTATTTAGGAAAGGTAAAAACAAGATCAGGTGATTCAAGTAGAGGAATCCTAGATTATTGAGACCTAGATAGAATATCCTAAGTCTAAAATAGGAAAATACTTTACCTCCCAAAGCCTAAAAACAAGAAGTAAAAAGGCTAATTTAATAAAAATGGAAACTGATACAACGATTAATAATGGATGACAATTGATCTTGAATTTGGAGGGAGGAAAAGTTATTTTCAAAAATCAATTGAGTTTAGCTCCCTTTAGGTCACAACCGTTTCCATTCGTTAGTGGGAAAAAGAATCCAATTCTATATTTTGGATTAAATATTCTATCTCAATTTCTTGAGGCATGCGGTCTCTAATTTTCTATTGCTATTTGGGTGATGGTGGTGGTTTATTGTCTAGATTTTCAATTTGGGAGTCCTTGTTTTTTATTGGACTCCTCATTTTAGAAAATGAATGGTTTTTTTTTGGTGCCTTTACTACCATCTTAAATTTTGAATTTCCCTGGTTGGTGGGAGGATGTTAGTGTCTTGGTTCTTTTTTCTTGTGATGCAAGTTGAATTTTTATTTTTTGCAACCCATCCTCTAATTAGCAACATAGGTAATATTCACTTCTCAGATTTTAGAATTTTTCTATTCTAGACCCAACATTTTTATTTTTTTATTCCATACTCCTAAAGGTATCTTAGGTGGGAATCACTTCTCTTGGTTCTCCTAATTCTCTACTTTCTCTTAGTTCCTATTTTTCTTTGCGTAGTTTTGTTGCTTCTTGGTGTGGGTTTATGCTTGGCTCTTGGGTCCCTTGAGTGGGACAACTCCTTTTATGAGCTTATTTGGTTCTCCTGTAGATTCCTCTACTTATTAGTTGTAAAATGGTTGGGGACCCTTTAAAAAGCCCTTATTTTACCTAATAAAAAATATCTATAAGATGTATATCACATTAAGTACAATATATTAAAATCCTATAAAGTTATTATTGAAAATCTCATATCTTATTTTGATCAGATTACCATTGAGGCTATCCCCCATTCCAGTCATTTCTATATAGATTCCATGGCAACAAATGCATCCATAATACCTTTAGAGTTTGAGGATGAACATGCTACCATTATTATTAGGTAAACCAAAGAGTCAACATTATTTATGTTGATACCTTACCTTATTCATATCCTTGGTACATTGACTTTCTTGCTTTCCTTAAATATATATCCATACCCAAGGGTCTTAATTGTAATGAGCATAGTAAATTTTGACAACATGCCTATCAATATGTTATTATCAGAGGCATTCTCTATCGATACTCCTTTGATGGCATATTGTTTTTTTTTTAACCTTTGAGGAAGATTAAATGACCATATGGGATGCCCATGATGGCTCATGCAGTGGTAATTTAGTGGAATTGTTTTTACCCAAAAACTCCTATATATGGGATACTATTAGCCCACCATGGAGAACTCCTATGAGTATGCTAAGAAATGTGATAAATGACAAAAATATGATAACTTAGTTCATGCTCCCTCGTAGGACCTTTATCTAGTGATTTCTCCTTGGTCTTTTTTCCATTTGGGGTCTTGACATCATTATCAAAATTAATTCTTCCTCCTTTGATGGCCATAAATTCACCATTACTACCACTAAATACTTCACCAAGTGGGTGGAAGCTATGCCATTATCTTTTTTTACCATTACCTAGTTTCAAAATTCCTACTCAACCAAATTTTGTGTAGATATGAAACACTTTGTAGTATCATATTTGACAATGGGACCCCCTTCAAGAATAAAAAATAACACAAGTTTTGAGCTAAATATAAATTTTAGCACAAATGGTCTACACCATACTATCCTCATGGAAATTGTTAAGTTGAAGCATCTAACAAGACCTTGATTAAATTACTAAAGAAACTTACCAATAATAATTTGTGAGATTGATATTTTTAGCTTTATCCCTCTTTGGGTCTATTGCACCAATATCCATGCTCCAACTAGAGCCATATATTATGATTTAGTTTATAGATCCAAAGTAGTATTTCCTTTCAAGCTTAAAATTTTATCCCTATGGGTGCTTCTAGAAGATTCACCTATTGGTGATGAATATCATGTAGGCTGCCTAGCTCAACTCAAGTTGCTTTATGAACATAGAATACATACATTGAAGCATTTAAGGGTGTACCATAATAGTATCCAAAGGGCTTACCATAAAAATGTATGACACCACTCTTTTGAAGTTGGTTATTTGATTCTCAAAGAGAATAAAAAAATATTCATGCTAAGGATGAACTTAAAGGTAAGTTTGAACCTAATTGGCTAGGTCCCTTTGTTGTCATTACTAAATTTGTATGGGGGCATACTACTTATCCAATCTTGATGGTATCAAGTTAAAATAACCAATCAATATAATGCATCTCAAAAGATATTATGCTTGAATTTACATTCTTTGCTTGATCATGTCCCTAATTACATGATTTCTTGAATGTATGATTATCTGCATAACATGCTTTCTTGAATTAATGTTCTTGGTTGCATGTTTTATTGGACTTGCATATTCATACAATGATGTTAGAAGGATCCTGTGATGAGGTAATGATGATCCTATATAGCATACATAAGCACTCACATTGCATTTGCACTAGGTCAATAAGCTAGCATACCTCCTTGTCACATATATCTCCTCTCGATTCTCTTGTTCTTTTGGAATCTAGAGGTAATCTTGAGATATTGGTGTTATACTTTCCTCTTGCAATCACCAATCATAGAATAAATACTTTCTTATATTTTATCTTGATTTCTTAATATATGACACAACACAAGGCTATGACACAACCAATCATAAAATGGCTCAAAGGTTTGCCTTTCCATACTGTAAACCCTCATTCCAAATTGCATATCTTAATACATGTAATAAAATTGTCTCCATGTTATGGGTATGAATCTATGCTATGGATTGTACACATGCTAAAAATATTGCTCTACCTTATGGATGTCCTTCATATAATATATTAAATATGTGCACTATAGATTGGATTTTTACTACAATTTTGGTTCCACGCTACAAAATGCTCTCCTACTTTTTAAATAAATACCCACATTTTTACTTGCCATATGTTTTACAATGTTTATTACATGTATTACCCCTTTTCCTATAATTTTTTTGCATACATATCATCCAACAACTTCACTCTTTCATATTTATTTTCTTATACTTTGATCCTTTGTCTAGTTGTGTACCTATATTGTATGTATTTTTAGGGGGTAATGGCATGATGTATTATAGTCAAACAAAGCAGTCATTTAGCATTCCTTATTTGTATACAATGAATTTAAATATAATTTCACACGTCTCCCTTGCTTGTTGAAAATATATTTCAATATAGACTGCATGCATCCCTTTGACATTTCTTGCCCCTTTGTTTACCCTATTTTTCTTATGATTTCGAGACATACCACTTCCTTGGCATATTATCACCTAATTATACTCAAGTTGTGGCCTGATAGGGCTACTTCCTAAACTCATAATTTAAAACATGAACTTGTCCTAATACCATGAGGGACATGACATTTCTCCACTTATGTGCTCTTGTTTGAGCTATCTAAAACACTTGTTTGGGTGAGATTTCTAAAACACCCATTTAGATGAGCTTTCTAAAAAAACCATTTGGGTGATCTTTATAAAACACCCATTTGGGTGAGCTTTCTAAAACACCCATTTGGGTGAGCATTTCTAAAAATCCTATTTGAATGGGTAAACTTGAAGCACCCATTTTTGTGAGCATACTATTCACAATACACATTCTTCATTCAGTCAATTTCTTAAATACTTTCTTGGAAATCAACCTTTTACCACTTAAGCACTTATTCATTTACCAGACTATCAAGTCATTGTTTAAGGGAAAAAAATAATTTGCATTATTTCAAAACTTTTATATTACCCATAAAAAGGTAAAATAATTGAATACATGTGAAAACTACTAAAATAACTACAAAAATTATATATTCAACACCTTTTCTAAACATTTCACTACACATAACACATACACAATGCCTTTCAAATAAATATACTCATTTTATTTATAAAAATTACATGGGTGCACTCTATACATTTATTTCTTTATTTTCTTGGTTGACCATTGGCAAGCCATCCAATCACTAAAATCATAGGCTTATCCTCTAGGCTCATCCATCCCCATGCAATATCTAAAAAACATGGTATTATTATGATAATCATCCCATACATCTTCCACATATTTCTTGAAATCCTTCTAGTAATTTGGGATTGGATACCATAACAAGGGAAATCTAAACTTCTGGCCTATCTAGGCTATATCTTATTCCTAAAGATCCACTGCTAGCCATGTCATCCTCATCTATACACCTGTCCAATTCACAGTTGATATAAGCTCTCTTATCCATAGTGACATGGGAAATTTTTTAAATCTTATGAGGCTTCCCCTTAACACCTCCTCTCCTAATGTGATGGTTACCCCTTGGTGTCACTATAGACACTATTGGATTGATTCTAAAATCCTTTTAATGTATCTAACATCTTCTAGTATTACATCATAACTCTAACTCAATTTTGTGGAATTCATATTCTCTATCCACACCATCAATTCTTTTGTTTTCCCTTGTTTTTGATATGCTTCTACTTGCTAAGCCCTATTTACCTCTATATTTAAGGAATATAAAAATGACCTCAACTATAATTTTCCCATTATAGGATTGGGCATCTATCCTATTACATGTTACAATGAAAAATTTAGAACATATAGTTTGCTTAATAAGTCTTGGTGGTGCATCAAGATAGAGTAGTACACATCACAAAACTTGTTGGGTAGGTCTAACTTATAGGGCAACCTAGAGATTATGATTCCAGAAAACCTATTTCTATCATCTACCTTTGGGATTCCTCTTTGTCTACTCATATATTTTCTCGATATTAATCCTTCTTTATTATTCATTTTATTTACATCTACTCTTTTTGAAGTATTTCTATTTTCTTTTGCTTATCCTCATAGTGCCTAGCCACTATTCTTCTTTTTGCTTTAACATTATCTTATTCTACTCCTAGGAGATGCTCAGAACCTCCACCACCTCTATGGGCTAGCCATAGTATTATTTCCTTTTAATTTTATCCCAACCACCTTATAAAGTTTGGGGTAGGTTGCCTCATCCTCCTTCCCTCTACTTTTATTTGGTCTTACCTTGTCACTACATAGCATAGTGTCCCTAATTTCTACTTCCCCTAGCTCTGAGTCACTCAAGGTCTCATAGCTTCTTTCTTCAATCAACATGACTATGTCATTACTCACATAGGATGACTCACTAAATGAGTAGTCAACTAGAAGGCATCCATCTCCTACCAAAAACTATACCATGTCAGATTTTCCATTCCAAACAATTAGGTTTTTCTATACTACTCTCTCTATATGATCACAATGCTTACATTTTTAACTTCCTTCTCCACACTCTATATGATTTATCCTATGTTTTCTATACACTCTTCCTTTATACTATGCGATTCCCTACTATGGATTCCTATATCCACACCTTTTGCATTCTTTCTTCCTTTGCTTTTGGCTTTCTCACTATGGACACCCAAATCCTTATCCTAAATATTATCTTCTCTTCTACCTCAAAATTTCACACTACAGATGCTTGACTATGGACCTCCTGCATAGTCTTGCCTATTGATTTAGGATTACATTCTATGGATACCCATACCCATACCTCATGCACCCTCCTATTTTCCATCCTAGACCTTTGCGTTACAGGTGCTCTCTTTGGCATCTTCTATGTCTATGTCAATCACACTCTGAAAATATACACTACTAATATCTACTTCTTTTCCTTTTGTTTTCTATTCCCATATAACTATTTTTTTTACCCTAGCATATTTTTATTTTATCCTTTCTATGTCTACATAAACAATTATCCCTTTCCATATCTCTAATAATTCAATGAAGTTGTCGGTTGCTTCTTGCCACCCTATTTTTACCTCTACATCTCCTACCCTTATATAGTGGCTAGTTGCCCCTATCTATTGTGATGGTTTATGTGCACCAACATGGCTACCCTTTCTCATACAACTCATATAATATGCTTCATTCCTCCACACTTCCTCCTCTCTTTTCAACACCACCAACTACAATTATAACTCCATAGTTTACCTTTATAGCTCATCTACTCATAAAACTATAGCCTTTAGCTTTACCCACACCTCTTCTAAAGCATCTATCATCCCTATCTTGTTTAATTCTTCCTAACTTCCTTATGGATCTATGACCACTATTTTCTCAGTCTAAGGCTGGCCTTCTGGCCTCTTTCCTAAGTTTCTCTACCTACTTGCCATTTTTTAAAGGGGATGCTCACTTTGTTGTCTATTTTAAGATAGGCTACTTATGGATTCCCACAATACACTTTTGGGTGGTCCCCTCTACCATGTGGCATCCTTGGCTAGTAATTCCATTAACCCATGATGCACCAATACTCTTTTATACCCATATCCAAATAAGTTTTCTACCCCTCAAGCCATGTTTAAAAACTCTTGGAAGTGTTATTCCTTACATTTAAACAACACATTGACTCTAGCTATCACTTCTTAGGACACTTCTACTTCTATTCCCTAGAACTTTGTTAGTCTATTTTCCAAATTCCCTATAGATTATGAGGCTACCTCATTACTATACACTCTTAGTATTAAGAAATATTCCATCCATCCTTATTACTCAAGGATATTCAACACTTTGGGATATCTCTCTATCTCCATTCTTGACAATGGATCTTCATTTTCATTGCATCTAAAATCATGTTTGTCCTCACATATTCTCTTTTTTTATCCCTACACCTAAAAACCCCACACTACTTATTTCATTTCCCTTCATTGTTATTATTCCTCTAATTCTCTTGTGCCTTCTTCTCTCTTTCACACCCCCTTTTAGTTCAACAACCCTAAGCCTTTACTACTTATTAATTGAACTTTGTGTCTCTCAATGCCATTGTCTAATTTTATTTAAATTTGGTATCTACCACTTATATTGTGTTGCTATTCTTCTACTAAGATTTTATTTTCACATATTTCTTGGGATTTTCACCTCCTTAGTTTCATACTTCTATATCCATTATCATGTGCTTTTTAGCTACTTTTTACCAAGTGCATTAATTCTCTTTATCCATTCTTGATTTTTCTTTAGTTTCTATTAACCCATAGTTTACATTCACACTTTTTGTATTTCACACCCACCTTATCTCATACCTCATATATACCGCTTTTTAATCCTATGTTTCATGCTCGATTTGACACATATCTTGTGTTATACTACCTATTGTATCTACTTTTTATATTTTTTAACTATTCTTTCATATTTCATGTCTTCCCTATCTCTAATATTTGCATTCCCTTCTACTTGATTAGGCTTAAGGGACTAATTGAAGTAATTCTTCCCATCCATTTTATTTACTATTCCATTTTTCATATTTAATTACTATACCCTCCTTATATCATTCTAAATTCACAATATCCCCCATGTTTTTTTGGCTTATATCGCATTCTATGTATCCTATTTCTCATGATTTGCATTGAAGATAAATAATACCTCGATAAACAAATTCTAGAAAAATATTAATTGCATATTCAAAGGAAAAATAGAGAAGAAGAACACATTACACAATAATTTATCCTGGGAAACCCTTTCAGGAAAAATCCCCATCAATAATATTTCCTTATTTTATAAACTTGAACATCTTCAATACAATAATATCCTTTCACTCACCTTTTGCTTGTGGTTACATTTCTTGCAAATTCATTACCAAACCCTCCTGCAAGTTCTGCTTTATATACCAAAAAAATAAGAAGGGGTTTTATAATACCATGGGTCGACATTACATTAACCCAAAAACACCCATATAGGTCTAAAAATAGATTAAACCCCCCAAAAAAATTATTGGGGGCTAATGCCCCAGACCCCCAAATGGGGGCTACTGATCCCATACCCCCACTCGGAGCTAGACCCAACCTCAAACCTTGGCAAGGAAATTTTATGGAGTGTCCAATCCTTTTACAGTTAACCCCTCCTGAATAACATGGAAAATATTCAACATAATTACAACATTATCCTACTTGTTGAATACTTTCCATAGGGGCTAATATCTACCATTGTCAACTTTCAAGGGCAACCATACCCATAGATATTCTTCACCAAGAAAATATATGAGTAGGTACAACCTTTGTTAATGAATCAACAACATTCTTCCCTGTATCAACTTTCTCCAATATCACCTAGTTCTCTTCAACAATCTCTCTCACAAAATGGTACTTGATATCAATACGTTTTTACCAATCATGAAAACCAAGATTGTTTACAACCACACTTTGACTATCACTATAAATTCTCATAGCCTTCTACTTAATGCTAACTATTGAACACAACCTCTATAGCCACACTACTTCTTTAAAGGTATGAGTTGCTACAATGTACTTTGCTTCTATAGTGGACAAAGCAATGACTAGTCACTATTTATTCATCCAACTTACTATCCATCCAAATAACCTGAATGTATAAGTACTCATGGATCTTCTCTTTTCAATATCTCTAGCCCAGTCAGCATCCACAACCCCTTGTAGATCTACAATATCTCCAAAATTTTCTTCCTAATAGATAGCATAATTTGTATTTCCATGCAAGTATCTAAAGATCCTCCTTACAACAGTCCAATGTTCCTTTCTTGGATTGGACATATATCTACTAACTACTCCCACTTCATGTGCAATATCAAGTCTAGTATATATCATTGCATACATTAGACTATCCACAACATTAGCATAAGGAACATGATGCATTTCTATAATTTTCTCATCTATTTTAGGACATTATTTAGTAGATAACTTTTGACCAATCGGATATGGAGTACATACCGGTTTACAATCATGCATCCTAAAGCTCTGTTGTATAAAATCAACATATTTTCTTTGATTCAACCACAAATTTCTATTTGCATGATACCTTATTATTTCCATACCCAAAATAAATTTTGCAGCACCCAAATCCTTCATGTCAAATTTAGAACATAATTGAGATTTTAGTAACTTTATCATCTTCTTATTGTTACTGTAGATATAGAAAACAAGTCTACCATATACAATTCTCAAGGCTATATCCACAAAGAGAGAGAAGACTTGAGGTGAACCGTGAGTGCTACGTTGTTCTCTACACTCAGTGTCAAAGGGAGGAAAGGGTTCACCAGGAACAACTTTAAGGACTCGCTCCAAGTCCATAGGATTCCAAGAATGTTTGATATATTCTATTCAAGAAAATCACCTATGTTTGGCCTTTCTAGATCTATGTTATGAAATATAAAAAAAAATGCAGAGACTAGAATGATTCTTTCTTTGAATGGTTTCTAACCCTAGGGCTTCAAGACAGAAAAACCTTTAAACAATGGCTCAAGAGGAGATGCACAAACAATATTAACCCTAAGTGCACACTATATGTTTTTTTATCCTTTAAATGCCAAAAAATTAATTAAATGTATTTCTTTTAAATCATAACTAACAAACACCCAACAAACAACCTAAAGACTAATTAGAGAACTTATCTTATCCGATGGTTGATCCTTGCTTTTTATTCTTTGTCTAACAATGTCAATAATTCATGTTCCTGTAAGATAACTTAGAAAATACTTGAAAATATGATTAGCATTAGGGGGCTACTTAAGCCATTGTATGATAATACTTAGAGGCACAACAATCTGTTATAATCACAGTGACACTAAGAGGGGGGGTGATTCAGTGTGATCTTTTAATATTTAAACTTGCAATACTTAAAGCTGAAATAAAGAAAATTTAAACTAGATAGAACAAAAGAGCATCACACACAACACAGATTTAACGAGGTTCACCAAAGTGGCTACTCCTCAAAAAGGGCTGCTTGGACTACCATCCAAATCTAGCATGTGCAAAGCAACAACTTTATAACATATTTACCAGCACCAACTATAAGGATCACCAACCCCTCAATTTTTTTGCACCAACAAAAAGGAGCACCTACCCCTGAATCACCAGCACCTACTGGAAGGAGCACCTACCCCTTATGCCAAGATGCAACTTGGACTTCAATAAAAACAAAGAAAATAACTGAATAATACCTTCACCTTATTACTCACAGTCTGCAGATTCTCTGCACTCTGCTTCTATTATGCAAATGCTTTGCACTATCAGTCTACTTCTGTGCAACAGCCTCTCACACTATGCGTCGTCACAATAAAACTATCGCTTCTGCTCTTGTGCACTTTTTTTGCTTTTTGTACTCTCTTGCTTCACACTCAGCTTAATTCGATACAACACGCTCTCAACTCTCTTTAGACTTCACTTGACTTAATTTGATACGATTCGCATACTGTGCACTACAGACTTAATTCGCACAAAATCAAGACGCACACTTTTTTAAAACTTCGAAACAGCTCTCCTTAAATAATAGAAATTTCAAACTTGAAATATAGTCGACTGTAACCCTAAATATCATTAGCTACAAAACCCTAAATTCTATCGGCCTAGATTCAACTTTGTCGACTTCAACTGTCTCTGCCACCTTTGTCACTTTCTTGTAGCTTCTGTCGTGAAACTACAACATGTCACGATATCGCGACACCTTTAACATCTGTACGCCTTCTTATCTTTGCTGTCACAAAATCGTGACACTTTTGGCCTTTTTTTGCTTTGACAACATTTTTGTCATGAAATCGTGACACTTCTAACTATTGCTGATGTCATCCTTACTTCTGTCACGAAATCGTGACGTTCCTCGCTTTCTCAACATTTTCTTGGCTTGCACCAGTGAAACTAGAACATGTCGCGAAATCGTGACACTTTTGCCTCCGAGCTTTCTCTCTCCTCTTTGGGTCACGAAAACCCGACGTGTCGCGATATCGCGACACTTTTCCTCCTTGGCGCTTTTCTTCCCTTCGAGTCGCAAAAACCCGACATGTCGCGATATCGCAACACTTTTCCTCGGCACTTTTTCTTCGAACATGTTGCGAAATCGTGACTGTTTTCTTCCTTAGTGCTTTTTCTCTAAACATGTCATGAAATCGTGACTGTTTTCTTCCTTAGCGCTTTTTCTCCGAACATGTTGCGAAATCGTGACTGTTTTCTTCCTTAGCACTTTTTCATCAAACAAGTCATAAAATCACGACAGTTTTCTTCCTTAGTGCTTTTTCTCCGAACATGTCATGAAATCACGACAGTTTTCTTCCTTAGCACTTTTTCACCAAACATGTCACGAAATCGTGACAGTTTTCTTCCTTAACGCTTTTTCTCCAAACATATCGCGAAATCACGACAGTTTTCTTCCTTAACGCTTTTTCTCCAAACATGTCGCGAAATCGCAACAGTTTTCTTTCTTAGCACATTTTCTCCAAACATGTCACAAAATCATGACAGTTTTCTTTGTGCCTTCTCTCTCCTCAGCCATGTCATGAAATCACGATAATTTTTTTTACGCTTTCTCTCTCCTCTAACATGTCACAAAATCGTGACAATTTTTTCTTGCCTGTTGAAAATGTCGCGATATCGTGACACTTTTCTTACTTGTCTTTTTCTTTGAACTTTTGCAAATAGGCAACTATGGTCTTCTTGGAAACTCACTGTCCATGCTCTAAATAACCTTTGAACTTTTGTCCTCTGCATCTGAATGACTTCTGAATTGCTTTTCCACTGCATCATTAGATCTAACTGCCTGTGTTGACAACAATGACAAAACTCTTGCAACACCTTGCTCAACAATCTCCCCCTTTGGAATTGTTGGCAACACCTGTGTAAATTCCTGTAACTCTTCTCCCCCTTTGTCAATAATACCAAATGGCTACTACAAACTCCCCCTGAGTCCATACACACAATTCTCAGGCACAATTTGTTGCACTTAGCACAAATTATGATCATGAGCAAAAGAATAGTCAAATACTCAAGTGCTCCCCCTGAGAAAGTGATCCCTGTAGCTAGTCACTTCTTGGGAGGTGTGACTACTCCCAATTTGTTTCGAAGGTACTCAAATGGTTTTGTAAAAATATCTGCTACTTGTTCTGTGGTTGGGACAAAATCCAATTTAACTTCTCCTTCTGCAACTTTCTCCTTCAAAAAATGATACCTGATGGCAATGTGTTTTGTCCGTGAATGCATTACTAGATTCTTGGAGATGTTAATTGCACTGGTGTTATCACACTTAACTGATATTGGAAATTAATACCAAGATCTTTCAGAGTCTGTTTCATCCACAAAACTTGTGTATAGCAAGTTGTTGCTGCAATATATTCTGCCTCAGTTGTTGATAAAGAAACTGACTCTTGTTTCTTGTTGTGCCAAGCAACCAACCTGTCATCGAGATAAAAAGCACCTCCACTTGTACTCTTCCTATCATCAACACATCCTGCCCAATATGCATCCGAATAAGATATAAGGGTGAAGTCTTTACCTTTTGAATACCATAACCCATACTCCATAGTTCCCTTGAGATATCTGAGAATCCTTTTTACTGCTGTCACATGAGTCTCTTTGGGACTGGCCTGAAATCTTTCTACCATGTAAATTGCCTATAGAATATCTGGTCTGGTAGCTGTTAAATAACGTAAGCTTCCAATCATTGATTTGTACATGGTTTGATCTACAGGTGGAGATTTGTCATCTTTACTCAACTTGCAGCCTGTCACCATAGGAGTGCTAACTGGCTTACAGTCCTCCATTGTGAATCTTTTTAGCATTTCTTTCACATATTTGACTTGGGAAATAAATATGCCTTTCTCATTTTGATTAACTTGTAACCCAAGAAAGTAAGATAGTTCACCAATCATAGACATTTCAAAAAAAAATTGCATTTTATTTGCTAAGTCTTTACATGATTCATCTTTGCTACTACCAAATATGATATCATCTACATAAACAACAAGAACAATGAGATGCCCATTTTTTGTTTTGACATACAGATTACTATCCACCATACCTTTCTTAAACCCCTGTTGAGAGAGATAGTTATCTAGCCGTGCATACCACGCTCGGGGTGCCTGTTTTAAGCCATATAAAGCTTTCTTTAATTTGCAGACAATATTGGGATATTTACCAATTTGGAAACCATCTGGTTGTTCAATGTAAACTTCTTCAAGTTTCTCATTTAAGAAAGTTGATTTTACATCCATCTGGTAAACTGAAATTCTTATGAACTGCTAAGGCTAGAAACATTCTGATTGCTTCTAATCTGGCCATAGGTGCAAAAGTCTCTTCAAAATCAATGCCTTCAACTTGTGCATACCCTTTACAGACCAATCTAGCTTTATTTCTAACTACCTGTCTGTCTTCATTCAATTTATTTCGAAATATCCATTTGGTGTCGATTACATTCTTATCTGTCGATCTAGGAACTAATTCCCAAGTTCTGTTCTTTTCAATATGATCTAACTCTTCATTTATTGCCTTCATCCAGCTATCATCTTTGCTTGCCTCAGCTATATTTTTGGGCTCAATGCTGGATAAAAGAGAGTAGTTACTTACTACTTTCTTTCTTGTCTGAATACTAGTTGTGGGATCTCCAATAATTTGATCTCTGGGATGATTCTTCTGCCAGCTGCCTGTTTTGAATTTCTTATTTTCTTCCACCTCTGAGTCATCAGTTAAGTCATCTGAGTTAAGATATGGTTTCTTTTTTTTCTTTTTTTTCTCTTCTCCTTCAATGAATTTTTCATAAATTGGGTAGTTTTCTTCATAGTTAACTGTTCTTTCCCTTCATCAAATTTAACATCAGCACTGTCCACAATTTTCTTGAGTCTCTTGTTGTAACATTTATAAGCTTTGCTCTTTATCGGATACCCAACAAAGACACCTTCATCTGCTCTATTTTCAAACTTCCCAAGATTGTCTTCAATTTTTTTGATGTAACACTTACAGCCAAAGACTTTGAGGTGTTTTTTTGTTGCCTTTCTACCAAACCATAGCTCATAAGGAGTTTTTTTTTCATGAGTTCTCAGCGTGTACCTATTTTGTATGTAAACTGCAGTATGGACTACTTCTTTCCAAAATCTGTCTGCTATTTTGTTTTTTTCTAGCATAGTTCATGCCATTTTTTGTACTGTTCTGTTCTTTCTTTCTACCAAGCCATTCTGCTAGGGTGTTCTAGCTACTGAATATTGTCTCCTGATACCATGTTGTTCATAGTATTTTGTAAACTCATATGAGATGAATTCTCCTCTTCTATCTGATCTCAAACATTCAATTTTTTTTCCTATTTCATTCTCAACTATATGTTTGAAAGATCTGAACATTCCAAAAGCTTCTATTTTATCCTTTAAGAAGAATATCCATGTCATTCTAGAATAATCATCAATACATAACATAAAGTATTTATCACCATTTATGCTTTGAGTTCTCATGGGTCCACACAAGTCTGTATGTATAAGCTCCAAAGGTTTACTGGTGTGGTATTCTTTTGTTTTGAATGAGGTTCTGGTTTGCTTTCCCTTTTGACATGAAGCACAAATACTATTTGAAGGTTTTCTAATGGTTGGAATGTCTCTTACTGCCTGTTTCGATTTGATTTTCACTAGATTATCAAAACTGATGTGTCCAAGCCTCTTATGCCATAGCCAGTTTTCTTCTTCCTGTCCAATGAAACAATTACCTTCTATAGTTTCTGAGAGTGTGTACAGGTTTCCAGATGTCCTTGATCTAGTAGCTATCAATTTTCCACTGTTTGATTTCCTGACTTCACAACCCTGCTTCTTGAAAACAACTTCATGTCCATTGTCACAAATCTGACTAACACTCAACAGGTTATGTTTCAGACCATCCACAAACAAAACTTCTTCTGACTTGATCTTCCCATTGCTAATTTGAACAGATCCTTTTCCAATTATTTTAGCTCCATCATTATTTCCAAATTTTACAGAACCACCCTCATATTTCTATAATTTTTCAAATTTCTGTTTATCACCTGTCATATGACTTGAGCATCCACTGTCAAGTATCCATGGTACCCTTTTACTCTATGCCTTGAAAGTTGTTTGAACTATTAAGGATTCCTTTTCTTCCTGAGGCTGCTCTTTCTATTTCCATTCTGATTTGGCTACCGTATTGGGCTCTAGTTTGGACTTTCCTTTTCCAGTATCTTGAGTATATTTTTTAGAAGGGTTTCTATTTTGTCTTGTCCTATTTGGTTGAAATTTTCTTTTTTGAGGTTGATTTGCAGCTAAAATACTACGACAGTTTTTTGCAATATGTCCAAAGTTGTGACAAGTAAAACATTCTACTGCATAATTTAACGATGAAAAAACATTTCTACTGAAGAGATTTCTTGGTCCTGCATTATACTTGCAATCTACAATTTTATGCCCATAACCATTACGCTTGAAAAAGAAACCAGAAAAGAAATGATTGAACCTGAAATATGGTTTTTTCTAGGATGTTGTAGGAGCCATAGATCTTCTTTTCTTTTGATGTGTGACCTTGGTAAATCCATCATTGTCAGTTCTCTTTTCGGGCTAGGCATTACTGCTTTTATTTGCCTGAGTTGTTTTTCTTTCATCAGTCTATTTCTTCTCTTCATTCCTTACAGTTTCTACATTTTTGGCTTTTGGTCCATTTGACGATTCTCCTTCCACAAAGCCTAGACCAAATTTGATGCCAGCAGGTCTTTGATCACTTAAAATTTTATCCAGCTTCATCGAAATTTCTTCACGCTTTTGATGGCAGCTAATTTTTCGATCTAGTTCTTACATCTGCATTCGTAGACTAACATTCTCTTCTTCTAGTTTACAGCAGTAATCTATCTTCATGGTTATCTGAACTTCGAGATCCTCAGACATTTTCTTGTATTCTTCTGTCTGTATTTTCAAGCTGGTTATGATATCATTTGCATCCTCAAGCTTCCTTGAAATTTTATAATTCTTTCTTTTCATAGATTTCCATTCTACAAGAGAAGATACCAGCTCACCTTCTAGATCTACTTTAGCCTCAGGATTTTTAACAGAATCTTTAGAATTCATTACTTCCCTATTTTTTGATTGTTCTACCTCTTTCGATATTTTTGATTCACATGCCATGAACAGAACTTCACCTGTTTCTTCTTTAGAATCCTCACTAGAGTTGTCTTCTGAAGAATTTGCATTCCTGGAGATGAAACTTTTCTTTTTGAAGTTGCCTTTCCTGAAGTTTGATTTTTTCTTCCAGTAATTTCTTTCTTGGTGTGAAGCTTCCTCTCCCTAGTTCTTCTCATTGAGAGGACATTTTGTCACAAAGTGCCCAATGCCTCCACAATTAAAACATTTAAAAGGTAGCTTTCCTCTGTATTTTCCTTTTTCCTTTCTCAATTTTTTGACAAAATTTGCTTCTATTTCATCAGATGCCTCCTCTTCTTCAGACTCTTGTTTTGTGTCTTTGCCTTTTAGGGCTTTAAAGGCTGCTTCTCTATCTGTGGGATTAGACCTTCCTATTCTCATTTCAAAAGTAGTCAAAGAACCATGCATCTCATCCATACTAAAGTGATTTAGATCTTTGGCTTCTTCTATGGTTGAGACTTTAGAATCAAATCTAGGAGGGAGTGATCTTAATACCTTTTTCACGATAGTAGCATCATCCATATCTTCGTCGAGACCTCTGATTGAATTAGTGATCCCATTGACTCTTTGCATGAAATTCTCTATGTTCTCATCATTGTCCATATTTAAGGATTCAAATTGAGCTCGATGTGTTTGAAGCTTGGCCTCCTTGATCCTATCATCTCCTTCATGAATGTTCTCTAGTTTATCCCATACATCTTTCGCTAATTCACAATTTATGATCTTGACTAGCTCATTGTCCACTAATCCACACATGATGGCATTTTTTGCTTTTGAATCATTTTCAAATTCCTTTTTACTAATAGTGTCTGCTAGAGCAGTGGCGGGAGCTTTGTAACCATTAACTACTGCACCCCATATGTCAAAAGCCAAAGCACGGAGATATGTCTGCATTCTAATTTTCTAGAACACATAATTAGTTCCATCAAACAATGGTGCTTTGTTCGAGGAGAAACCTTCACCACTTGCCATTGCGTCACTTCTAAGATCACCCTAGTTGTTTGAGCCTATTCAGGAACCTATCTCTGATACCAATTGTTATAATCACAGTGACATTGAGAGGGGGGGTGAATCAGTGTGATCTTTTAATATTTAAACTTGCAATACTTAAAGCTAAAATAAAGCAAATTTAAAGAACAAAAGAGCATCACACACAACACAGATTTAACGAGGTTCACCAAAGTGGCTACTCCTCAAAAAGGGCTGCTTGGACTACCATCCAAATCCAGCCTGTGCAAAGCAACAACTTTACAACATATTTACCAGCACCAACTGGAAGGAGCACCAACCCCTCAATTTTTCTACACCAATAGAAAGGAGCACCTACCCCTGAATCACCAGAATCTACTGGAAGGAGCACCTACCCCTTATGCCAAGCTGCAACTTGGACTTCAATAAAAATAAAGAAAATAACGGAATAATACCTTCACCTTATTACTCAAAGTCTACAGATTCTTTGCACTATGCTTTTGCTATGCAAATACTTCGCACTATCGGTTTGCTTCTATGCAACAGCCTCTCACACTATGCTTCATCACAATCAAACTATCGCTTCTGCTCCTGTGCGCTTTTTTTGCTTTTTGTACTCTCTTGCTTCACACTCAGCTTAATTCGATACAATGCGCTCTTAGCTCTCTTCGGACTTCACTTGACTTAATTCGATATGATTCGCATACTTTGCACTGCAGACTTAATTCGCACAAAATCAAGATGCACACTTTTTTAAAACTCTAAAACAGCTCTCCTTAAATAATAGAAATTTTAAACTTGAAATATAGTCGGCTGTAACCCTAAAGATCGTCGACTGTAAAACCCTAAATTCTATCGGCCTAGATTCAGTTTTGTTGGCTTCAACCGTCTCTGCCACCTTTGTCACTTTCCTATAGCTTTTGCCGCAAAACTACATGTCGCGATATCGCGACACCTTTAACATCCGTACGCCTTCTTATCTCTGCTGTCACAAAATCGTGACACTTTTGGCCTTTGTTTGCTTTGACAACATTTTTTTCACAAAATCGCAACACTTCTAACTATTGCTAATGTCATCCTTACTTCTATCGTGAAATCGCGACGTTCCTTGCTTTCTCAACCTTTTCTCGGCTTGCACCAGCGAAACCAGAACATGTCGCAAAATCGCAACACTTTTGCCTATGAGCTTTCTCTCTCCTCTTCGGGTCACGAAAACCCGACGTGTTGCGATATCGTGACACTTTTCCTCCTTGGCACTTTTCTTCCCTTCGAGTCGCGAAAACCCGACATGTTGCGATATCGCGACACTTTTCCTCGACGCTTTTTCTCCAAACATGTCGTGAAATCGCGACTATTTTCTTCCTTAGTGATTTTTCTTCGAACATGTCATGAAATTGCGATTGTTTTCTTCCTTAGCGCTTTTTCTCTGAACATGTCACGAAATCGCATTTGTTTTCTTCCTTACCACTTTTTCACCAAACAAGTCACGAAATCATGATAGTTTTCTTTCTTAGTGCTTTTTCTCCGAACATGTCACGAAATTGTGATAGTTTTCTTCCTTAGCACTTTTTCACCAAACATGTCATGAAATCGTGACAGTTTTCTTCCTTAACTCTTTTTCTCCAAACATGTCGCAAAATCGTGACAGTTTTCTTCCTTAACGCTTTTTCTCCAAACATGTCGCAAAATCGCGATAGTTTTCTTTCTTAGCGCGTTTTCTCCAAACATGTCACAAAATCGTGATAGTTTTCTTTGCGCCTTCTCTCTCCTCGACCATGTCACGAAATCATGACAATTTTGTTTGTGCTTTCTCTCTCCTCTAACATGTCGCGAAATCGTGATAGTTTTTTCTTTCCTGCTGAAAATGTCGTGATATCACGACACTTTTTTTACTTGTCTTTTTCTTTGAACTTTTACAAATAGGCAACTATGGTCTTCTTGGAAACTCACTGTCCATGCTCTAAATAACCTTTGAACTTCTATCCTCTGCATCTAAATGACTTCTAAACTGCCTGTCCACTGCATCATTAGATCTAACTGCCTTTGTTGACAACAATGACAAAACTCTTGCAACACCTTGCTCAACACAATCAAGCCCCCTAGGTCTTTTTAGTTGACATTTAAAAATAGAAGCAAAAGTTAACCTTTGGAAGATGAATATGCATAACAAAATATAGCAAAATATAATGGTAAAAATAGAGTACATAATACCCTAATATGGTCTATATACAGTATATAACATAGATCTAGGGTTTGGAGGTAGAATATTACCCTTAAACATGGTCTATGCAAAATTGCACCTCGTACAGAGTGATCATAATTTCACAGACTGATAAAATCACACCTCGGTATGTCCAAGCGTGATTTTGTAGAAGAAGATATAAAAGTATAGAAAGTGTAAATTAATAGTGCACAACAATAAATAAGCTAATATGCAAAAACAAATGAGTGAAAACAACCTGGTGGTAGCAAAAAAGCAAATCCAAGGAGGGAGACCTCCAAGTAGCAGAAATTCTCCTTAGGGATTCAACACTTGTCCACCAAGAGTAGTAATACACAATCCAATACAACAAAAAAAAAAGCTTTAATAGATTGCACTTCACACTTGCGAGTTATCTTTCTTGTGGAAGAAGAAGAAGAAGAAGACCTTAAAAAATAGAACTTGAATCAAGAATTGTTATTATTAAAAATGAACTTAAAACCTTACTTTTTATGGTGGATTTGAAATAATAATGGGTGTAAAAAACTAATAACAACTGATATTAGAAATATCAACTTTGGAAATTAGGGTTTTCTTAAGAGAAAACCCTAAAATGCAAAATCACACCCCATAAAAATGGACTACAATTTCATACCAGCTAGACCCCTATGCAGTTTTAATGCATTTTGGAGGGTCAAACGGAGTCAAAATGGGTCATATAATATATCGTTGGAAAGATATTTTCAATACTCATATAATGGTATAGGATTTAGGATAAATGGAGAATATTTTTTAGGGGAAAATGGGATCAAAGATAACCATACTTTTCTAAAGAGAAAATAAGGAATCTAGGGAAAATTACTCATTTTAGTGGGTCAATTTTTTGTGTCTACATTTTACCCACTCTTTGATGTATTTAAGGCCAAGTAAATGAATTAAATAAATATGTATACTCCTATGTAAAATAATACAACAAACACAGAAGAGGCGTGGCCAGGTTTAGACAAAGGGGTGGTGCAAAAGGGGTATCAAGAGGGACACTCTAGACTTTTGCACATAGGGTGAGACATTACTACCATTAATTCCTCTATGGATAGGGTGCCCCATAAATTTTTGAAAGGAATTAAAATTCCTTAATAAACTTGAAAAAGGTAAAAAGAAAGAGAAAAATATAGAAACACAGAGAACAAATAGAGCAAACAAACAGTAGAGAAAATATCACTAGGTACACCATGAATCAAATACAGCTCGCATGAAATGCATGGATGAATAGAAGAAAGAGAAAGAAATAATAAGGTAAGAGGAGAAATAAGAAGGGAACATGAAGAAGAAGAAGAACATAAACTGTCTATCCCTTAATAAAAATCATATAGAATTGTAAACATTCCATTTATCATGTGTTTTAACCATATATTGTTATGATTTTAAGAGTCTCCATAACTTTTTTTTTCAATTGGTTATATGGGATTGAAATGGGCCCCACCCGTATTACATCATCACCACATAGTCGTATCATAACAAAGATTAGATATTATCCATGTATCGCTTGGCAAGATTTGAAATTGGGTCTTCTTATTAAATGTTGAGGAATCTAACCAATTGAGCTAATGCCACTTGATAAGAGTCTCCATAACTTTTACATTTCAATATTTTAGGAATTATTTATTTAATTTTTTTTTAATGAGTTTACACATGTTTTTATGAGGGGTCTCGGTCCTCTTATACTAAGTGGGGTTTGAATCTTGGATCTCTCAAATAGAGGCCAAAGCCCTTAACTACATTAGGCTTGCAGATTTAATTTTTTTAATCTTTTGCATTGGCCATAGTCATAGAATTCCATCATACATGAAAAATATGAGTGGACAAGGGAAAAGTGTGGTTTGATGTATTGTTTCTAAAGCAATATCTTTAATCACTGAATAGTTCAATCATAAAACTACTTCCAACTATATTAAGAATAGGAAACATTAGGCTATTCTTGTCCTTCAATTTGAGACTCCTTTGTTGTGATGATTATATGTATATGCCTAAATCATAGTTGTGATGCACCTTGAATAGGTTATAGAATGTGAGTGTCCTATTGTTCTATCAAGTCTATTGTGTGACGACCTACAGAGACACCAAAATATTGAGAGGTTGAAATAGATTAAATCACTTAAAGAAATATACAATTGAACTCTATTAAGTAGATGTAATTAGCGCTTATAGGTACATAATACCTAATGGATGTAAAATGTCTTTTAAATATTATTTTTCCAAGACAACAACAATTGGCATGTGGTGTCATATTCATAAACAATTTTTTTATTGGAATTTGTATGCATTTAAAATTATTTAAAAAATTCTTTCAAAATGAATTGAAAATGTCGTAAAACAATTATATTTTTGTTTCTTAGCCCCTATGTTGACAAACCTTAGTAAGTAGATAATTTTTCAATGCATCCCACTTATGTGGAAGTAAGTTTGAAAGCTACAAGGTGTTGAAAATATAGCAAAATTATGTGCAAGCAGAAAAACACAATAACATAGGAAAAACAGTAACACATATTTTACATGGAAAACTTGTAATGTGTAGGAAAAACCACGGGGCAATGGCATCTTGATATTTTATTGATTTTGGTAGAATTACATTCAATCAACATTTACATGCAAGGGGTCATTCCCCTTTTATAGAAAAAACAAACCGTTCGTTTCCTCTCCCAAAGGAAAACTCCAAAAACCGTTTGTTTCCTCTTCCAAAGGAATATTCCAAAAAACTATTTGTTTCCTCTTCCAAAGGAAGACTCCAAAAAACTATTTGTTTCCTCTCCTAAAAGGAAGACTCTAGAAAACTGTTTGTTTCCTCTTCATAAACTGCACCACCATGCACCTCTTTGCTGAAGAACATTGGAGATCTGGATATTGACTTCACCTCCTAACATTCTCCCACTTGAAGTTGATATACAGGAATTATTTGCCTATGTTTTTCCATCCAAGTGCCAATTGCCCAATGCTGCCCTTATCACATTTTTAGCAAGCCTAGAGAAGTTCTGCACCACTCAAACTTCTCTATTTTGACTGGCTTAGTACTTCTTAAAAATCCCAGAGATGTTCTCCACCACATTTCTTATTAAGTGGTACTTGAAATCAATGTGTTTCATGTGATCATGGAATGTTGGGTTCTTCAATAGCTGAATAGCACTTTGGCTATCACAATGCAACGTAATTTTCCCCTACATTACCCTGAAGTCACCCAACAGTCGCTCTAGCCAAATTGCCTCTTTACTGGCATGAGTCGCTGCAATATATTATGCTTCAGATAAAGACACCACAAACTGCAACTTAGAAGCCCAACTCACGGCTCCACTAGCAAGAGTGAAAATATATCTTGTAGTGGACTTTCTCCCATCTCTATCTCCACCATAATAAGAATCCACAAAAACTTTAACTTGCAAACTATCTTATCCGTAGTAAATAGCAATATCTGAAGTGCCTCTTAAATATCTAAATATCCACTTCACCACATTCCAATGCTCCTTACCAGGATTTGCCATGTATCGGCTAACTACTTCCATTGCTTGGGCAATATCCGGTCTGGTGCTCACCATGGCATACATGAGGCTTCCTGCTGCTGATGAATACGATACATGAGACATGCTTGTCTTCTCTGCTTTTTTTCTAGGACACTGGTTGGAAGACAATTTTAAGTGTGAAAGAAGTGGGGTACTAACTGGTTTTGCATTCTGCATATTGAAGCGCTGCAGAATATTTTCTATATATGAATTTTGACTTAACCAGATCTTTCTTCCTTTTCTGTCCCTATGTATCTTCATCCCTAAAATTTGGTTTGCTGCTCCTAAATCCTTCATTTCAAAATTCCTAGTCAACTGAGCCATAAGATCAATGATTTTCTTCATGTTGGAGCTTGCAACCAGCATATCATCAACATGCAACAACAAAATAATAAAACTGCCATCATCAAACCTCTTTATGGTATCCACAATGGTCAGCTTCACACCTACTGAAACCTTGGCTCTTCATGAAGGTCTCAAATTTTTTGTACCACATCCTTAGCACCTGTTTCAACCCATACAAAGATTTCTTCAGTCTACAAACCAAATGCTCTTTGCCTCTTTCTTCATAGCCCTCAGGCTGATCCTTATAAATATCCTCCTCAAGATCACCATGCAGGAAAGCAGTCTTTACATCAAGCTGCTCCAATTCTAAATCTTGTGTTGCTACAAGTGCAAGTAAAACTCTAACAATAGTCATCTTCACAATTGGAGAAAAAAATTCATTAATGTCTATACCTAACTTTTGCACATAGCCTTTAGCAACCAAGCGAGCTTTGTAGTGTTCCAGCAAACATTGTTGTTTTTCTTTACTTTGTAAACCCACTTGTTTCCAACAACCTTTCTTTCAGGTGGGAGATACACAAGTTCCCACGTTTAGTTCTTGTGAAGTGCCTCGATTTCCTCCTCCATGGATTTCCTCCACTTTTCTGCATTCTTAAACTCTCTAGCTTCCTAAAATGAACTAGGTTCACCATCATTAGTTAACAAAGCAAAATAGGACCGATAAACATGAGAATACCTTTCCAGACACTTTTTTGGACATGTAGATCTTCTAACCCAATGATCTTTTGATTGTGGATCTCAGTATTGTGACTGTTGTGGCTGCTCTACTTGTTTTTCTACTTGTTGTTCTGCATGCTTGTCAAAAAATTTAGCATGCTTCACAACTTTCAGCATGTTGATTTTCATTTTCATCTTCGTTCATGTCTACTTCAAGTAGTACAACATTAGGTGTTTGTTGTACCTCATTGCTTTGCATGGATTTTTCATCAAAAATAACATCTCGTCTAATAATTACCTTGTGAACATTAGGATACCATAGTCTATACCCATTTACTGCATCTCCATAGCCAAGAAAAACACATTTGCTTGACTTCGAGTCAAGTTTGGACCTTTTTTCTTTAGGCACATGGGCAAATGCATCATAGCCAAAGGTACGCAAATGAGAGTAATCAAATGGCTTACCACACCAAACCTCCTCTGGAATCTATCCATCTAACGCAGTTGTAGGTGACATGTTAATGAGGTAAACAACTATATTAACATCCTCTACCCAGAACCTTTTATCCAACATGGATGCGTTTAGCATGCTTCTTGCACGTTCCATGATTGTGCGATCATCCGCTCAGCCACACCATTTTTTTGTGGAGTATATGGTATAGTTTTTTGGTGCTTAATTCCTTTTCTGCGTACAAAATGTATCAAATTCCTTGGAGTAATATTCACCCCCATTATCTGATTTAAGACATAAAACAAGCTTGCCCAAACTTTTCTCTACTTGAATTTGAACTCTTTAAATTTCTGCAAAGCTTCTGACTTCTTCTGAAAATAAACCCACACTCTCCTAGAATAATCATCTATAAAATTCAAAAAATAGATGGCACCATTTAAGGATTGAGTGGGGATTGGTCCAAATATATCCGAATGTATAAGTTGCAGAAAATCATAACTCTTACCAAGGCTTGTAGTAAACTAAACCCTCTTTTGTTTACCAAAAATATAGTGGTCACACAAGTCTAAATTTCAAGACTTAATCCCATAAAGCATGAAGGATAAGAGATTAAATGTATGAATAATGGGAACTTAAATTCTTGAAGGATGAGCCTAAGTGATTAAAATATTACAAAAATATTTTGGTATAATATTACCAAGTAAAATTATAAAAATTCTTATGACGCTATGGATTTATTTTTTGAAAAATAATTTGAAAAAACTTGTATTAAAACAAATATCATTTACAAGTTGGGATGAGACTTTTCCCAACCTTAGCCAAAGAGAACACATGTTTACAACAGTAAAAGAAGATTTGCATTGGAGCCAAATCTCTTAAACCATATTTCTACAATGACTGTTCACCTATTTACAACTATAAAAGAAGATCTACATTGAAGCACAAATCTCCTAAAAAGTATTTCTAGAATGGTTATCCAAATTAGCTAAGCACTAGATTTGCTCACCAACCTGCCTAATCATCTCATCCTCAATATCCATGCCACTATGCCACTGAACCCCTACCTCCTTCTCAGTACCCATATTAGCCAGGAATTCTACCACTTTATTTAGATATCTACTCACATAAACTGGAATCACATCATCTAATTCCTTCTATAATTCCTTAATTTGAGTGACAAGAATCCTCAACCTCCATGTTTTCAAAGCAAATTTCCTCATGCAATCTAGAGCTCCAACCATTATTTGAGAATATGATTCTAGGATTATCCTCCTGTGACCTTGTTTTACTACCTAAATAGAAGCATATTTGATAGCTAAGGCTTCTACTTCATTGTTTATGGCTCTTCCCAAGCCTTGTAGTTCCCAATAGAGCACTTTTGCAACATGATTTCGACAAACCACTCCAATTCTAGCTCTACCCGAATTGCCTTTTGCAGCTCCATCAATATTAATTTTAATCCAACCTTCTGGGGTTGGTTTCCAACTAGCTCTAGTTTATCCCTATTGCACTTCAACTTCCTTATCCATTGCCCCAATTACAACCTAAGTTTTCTCTTTAGCATAGACTACCACAATTTCTGTGACTGTGCTCCAAATGACCTACCAAACTCCATCTAAAGAAGAAAATTTTCTCTAAAAATTTTGGTATTTCTCTCCAACCACACTTTCCACCAAATGAAGTTTAATCCAAGCTCCCAACCAATACAAAGAGCTTTAGATTTAAATCTACCCCTCTTCCATATTTCCCAAATATTAATCTGATTCAAATCACCATTAACTTGAATTTTATAATATAAAAACCATCTCTCCCAAATCTGGCACGTGAATGGGCACTCAAACATCAAGTGATCAGTTGTTTCCTCACTTTTGTAGCATAAAACACATTGATATGGACCAATTATTCCCCTACATCTGAGATTATCAAAAGTAATAATTCCATTATACATGAACTACCAGGCAAAAAAGTTTACTTTCAGCCAACCCTTGTACTGCCAAATCTTTCTCCAATCCTCAACCTGATATGTATGAGGAGGAGGCTCTGGAAGGATCTTATCATATCCATCCTTCACTGTGTAGAAACCTAGGCTCCCATAGACCCAAGCTAATTCATTCTCCTCATATCTACCTATGAGAAATATTTCTACCAAGATTTTTGTCATGATGGGTGTTAAATCCGGAGGGATTGAAATTGGCCACTCATCCAACTTCTTAAACTTCTTAAACTTATAATCCCCCAGCTAACTAGTGTTGAAATAACTTTCAATTTGGACCCACCCCCTAGTTTCTATGGCTATTTTTATTGGTTGCAGTTCATGAAATTCAACAATGATAGGTGGGTATTGATCCCGTGAATCTGTCCAAAATCGTGCCTTCTCCCCTCTCCCCAAATCGTGGGTATTAAGCAAATCAATAGCTATTTTTCTAAGGCTACTGGGTAGTTGATCAATGAAGATAAATCTAAATTTATTTTCTTTCACTGCTCTTATAGACAGGAATCCATGGTCTTGGATAAATTAATATATAATAATACCTCTCTTCCAATCACTTATTTAGGTATTCCCATAAATATTCAAAGGCAGAAAAATAAATATTGGAATTGGTTATTGGACAAAGTCAAGAAGAAAATTGGAAAGTGGACCAACAAGTGGCTTTCTTCTAGGGCTAGAATCACCTTGGTAAAAATAGTCCTTCAAGCTATTCCTATTTATGTTTCTTCCATTTTGAATATCCCAAAGGCTGTTCTTCGAGAATTGGATCAAATCAGTCATCGTTTCCTTTGGAGTGGTACTAAGGAGAAAATAAAATAGGCCTTGGTGAAATGGGATACTTTATGTATTCCTAAGAGTGAATGGGGGTTAGGATTTCGTTATTCTATTAATAACAACAAATCTTTAGCTGCTAAATTATATTAGAGGATGTTGCATAACCCCAATGCTCTTTGGGCCAATAATCTCCGTGCTAAATATGCTGAGAACAAAAGTCTTGAAGACCTTGTTCGCTATCAACTTCCTACCAAAGGTTCTCCCATTTTAGCATTTCTTAAGACTGATGAGGATTTTATAAAGAAAAAATTATTTTGGATCATTCATAATGGTCAACAGGCAAATTTTTGGATAGATTCTTGGGATAGTCACAAGCCTTTGATAACTTAGTTTCCCGATTGGAGGCCTTGGATGGAGGAGCTTCATCAAGCTAATTGGATAAAGGTGGCTAATTACTGTCGGTACCATACTGTTAATTCAAAGGTTGGTAGATATTGGATCCCTATTGAGGACTGGCCTATTCAAATACTAGAAAGGCAAAGACAAGAAATCCAAGGCATCCTTCATATGAGATCCCTCTCTTGGTCCCATGAAAAATATTATTTTGGATGGAACAACACTACTAAGGGTGAGTATTTAGTTGCTCAAGGTTATTTGACCTTATGCCATAATAATCCCGACCATTCTTCTGACATATTTTCTCGATTGTGGGCTCAAAAGCTCTGGCCTAAGGTGAGGTTCTTTAATAGGCTTTTATTGCATCGTAGGGTACTTACTGATGAGCAACTTATGAAGCATGGTTTTCATGGCCCTTTTAGATGTGAAATATTTGAAGAGAATGTAGAAAATCTCAACCATATTTTTAATGAGTGTAATTTAACCTCTAAGCTATGGAGGAGAATGGCCACTTTACTTGGCTTATAGTGGTCCAATTTTTTTACTTTTGAACAACTTTGGAGGGATTGGCCTAATCAAGAGGGTGTTGATCATTTTATTAGGCGATTAGTTTGGATGGGTTCTACCATTCTTCTTTGGAATATTTGGAATGAAAGGAACAGCAGCATTTTTAATCAAGATAGGAAGGATATTCACTATATTTGGCAAAATACCATAGCCAACTTAGTTGAATCAGTCCATGAACTCCTTAATCACCCTCAAAACTCCCACCAAATATGGGATCAAGTGATGCAAATATTGAAGATTAAATCTTCTAAGGGCAACCAACTTAAATGGAATGTGAGTATTAGTAATATGGATAGGACTAGAAATTGGTAACCTCCTCCTAAGGATTTTGGAAAATTCAATACTGATGGAGCCTCTAGAGGGAACCCTGGAAAATCTAGTGTGGGAGGAATTGATAGACTTTTAGATGGCTCCCTGGTTTTTATTTTTGTTGAGAATTTGGGTATTATTTCCAATAACCTTCCTGAGGGGTATGGTATCCTTAGATGCCTTCAAGATGCTACTAATATTGGATAGTAAAAGGTGTTAGTTGAGTCTAACTCTCAACTTATGATTAATCTCTTGAAGACTCCTTCTAAGAATCATAAGGTGGATTGGAGAATAAAAAGAATTATTGAGAAGATTCAATTAATCCAGATGGGATTTTTGAAAGTTGATTACAATCATGTGGTCAAGGATCATAACAAGAGTGCTGATGATTTAGCTATTTTGGCTTTGGACAAAGGTGATCTTACTTGTTATGGCCACCCTCCTATATGGTGGGCTTCTCAAATTAGGGAAGCTCTTCTTTCTATCATTTCTTTGGATGGCTCTAGTTCTGAAGGTGCCTTGTTTTTTTTTTTTTTGCTTATCTTTGGTTCATTCAGTTTTTTTTAGTTCCCTAGCTCATTCTATTTTTTATTTTGTTTCCTCTGTTGATTCTTGCCTTAATAGTCTTCTAGTCTAGATAGGTCATTGTTATGTTCAATTTTTTTTTTTTTTTCTTTTTTGTTTTTTGTTTTTTTTGTTTAGTTTTTTAAGGTGGGTGGGTTCTTTTGTTTTGTTTTGTTTTTGTGTTGTTTGTGTTGTTTTTAGTTGTTCATGTGTTTTTGTTGTTTTGTTTCTCTTTTTTATGTTTTTTGTTATTGTTCTTATGTTTGTTTCGTTCTTGTTCTTGGGTTTCTCTTTGTTTGTGTTATTTTGTGTTTTTATGTGTGAGTGTTTTCTATGTTTTTTGTTTTTGTTTATTGTCTGTTGTTGGTTGTTTTTTATTTTTATTTTTATTTTTATTTTTATTTTTATTTTTTTTATTTTTTTATTTTTTAGGTTTTGGTTGTGTTTATTTTTCATGTTTTTTTTGGGTTATGTCTTTGTAGTGTTCTTTTGTTTTTGTATTGTTTGTATTTTGTTATGTGGTTCTTGTGTTTTTCTATGTGGTTTGTGTTGTGGTTTATTTTATCTTAATGTGCGTGTTTGGTTGTGCTTTTGTTTTTGACACACTCAAGGAGCATGTTTTTTATTTTATTTTATTATTTTTGTTTTTATTTACTTATTTTTAAATTGGTTTTGTGTGTTTGTTTTATCCTTGAGTATGTCAAATGTGGTAGGCCAGGTCCGATTCCTAGGCATTTTTGGTGGAATGGATACCCCCACCTCCTTGGGTCTTACCCAAAAGTGGCATCCCTTTTGGGATGTTTTCCACAAATAAAAATATAATAATCTTGCAGTTTGCTATTGTATTTACTATTCTTAAAAAAGGTAGAGCTATGTCAAATTTTATTGATTATAAGCATATCTTTCGACTAGGTAATGTACACAACCTTCCTAATACTCATTGGTTAGATCGAAGTGGTTGGAAAATGGTAAAATATCTATCTTTAGTTGAGATGAAGGATGTGAAAGAGAATGTTAAAAATTATAAATTCATTTCACTTTCTATTGATGAGGTAACTGTAGTTGAAAATACATCTTGGATTTACATGTATGTTATACACCTTTCAAAATCATGTAAGGCAACCTCATTTGCTAGCAATACATAATATGGTGGAAAACTGTAATGCTGACAATATTTACAATGTTGTTGTTACTAGCTTAAAGGATATTGCTGGAATGAATGATGCAGAAATAGCTAGTAAATTAGTATGTGTTGGAGCTTATGGTGTTGTTGTAATGCAAGGTAACAAAAATGTCTTTGTGTTCGACTTCAAACATCTGTTGCCCCATATTTGATCCTGATTTGCTACATGGCTCATAGAATGAATATTGCATACAAAATTGTGAGCACATTTCAAAATGTTGCAAGAGTTGAAGAACTCATCCGGGAAGTACATTCATATTTTTTGTGCAGTCCAAAAAGGTTTGCAGAGTTTCAACAATTCACACTAGGACTTATAGAAAGTAAAACATTATTGCAAGATATGGATACCAGGTGGATTTCATTGTTTCAATCCACAATAAGAATTTTCAAACAATATAAATCTTTACTAGGCTTTATGTATGAAAATCGAAGGGCAATTGATAAAGTGAAAGATTTGTTATATTGTATGAGAGACCTGGAAACACTACTCACTTTATGTGGTATTATTTTTATGCTGCATGAAATGAATACATTGATAAAACTTGCACAACAAAGATCCATTTATATAGTTGATTTCATTAGAGTTAGAAAACATATTTTTGTGCATCTCGATATGTTATAATTATCAAGTGAGAATTTTATGGATCCTGTGTTTGATGATTGGAGAACTCTAACAAATGTCAATGAACAAAATAGTTTGTTGCAGTTCAACATTCATGATCATCTTTGTATTAATTTTCATGGAAAAGAGATACCTTTATATTATTTTGATAAGCGATTGGACATAGTTAGTGAATATTTTTAACAGATTCCAAAAGGATACAATAGATTTGAAGAAGTTTTATAGAATACAAGGATTAAGTTGAGAAAAATAGCATAATCATTGACAAAAGAAATTAGAAGTCATTTTCAAAGGGATGAGTTGCTAGAAGAAATGGGTGTGGTTAACCCTGCATTTTGGGATTCAGGAATAGATTATAATAGCAAAAAAAACTTGTTTATAAGATATATGGGTAAACTTATCGAATATTTTTCCAAAAGTGTGGAAATCAACCATACTGAGATCAATGGTATTTTGTATAAAGATATTTTGACCAAACAATCCTCATATTTTGGAAATACAATGCTTGATAAAATTTCACTTTTGACTAATTCAAGTGATCCAGGTTCTATTATATGTTTGTGGAAAAATTTATACCCTAGTATTGTCTTATAGCAAACGATGAGCGAATATTTTCACTTATATGAATTGTGTCAAACAATGGTTTTGGGATTAGTGAAAGATGAAAGGGTTTTTAGTGCACAATCTTTTATGAACTAAAAAGTTCGTAACCGACTGGATAAAAATTTAGAAAATTGCTTGAGAATATATGTCTCTTATTATGAGGTGCATGATTTTCCTTATGATAGATTTATGGCATATTGACAATCTATAACAAGTAGAAGAGGTATCATGAATATTGATAATGATGATGATGAGGAAATTGAGAACACTGATCTGATTGTTGAGACACAAAGATCAACTACATCTACAAATGATGTTGAATATTGGAATTATTCATTTCAACTTGCTTCGATGTAATATTTGCAATATTTTTGCAATATATGTCCCTTTGATAGATGTAATTTATACATATTGCATGATATTTATATATTGCTAATGTGGAGAATCAATATTATGAAGTTTTTTTTGGATTAATGTGTTTGCATATTTTTACAACATGTCACATACATAATTACATTGCATGATTTTGTTTTGGAATGATGTTACAAGATTTTGTTTTCCTTGGATGGATATAATGTTAAATATTTTGTTCAAAATTATAGGCTTTGCCCTATTGTATATGAAATTTTCCTTAGATGGATATATTTTCAAATATTTTGTTCAAAATTATTGGCTTGCTTTGATGTATTTGCTTTGTAATGCCAAATATTTTGTTCAAAATTATGTGTTTGCTTTGTTGTATGAGTATTTTACTATTGTTAATGATGGATATAATGTCAAATATTTTGTTCAAAGTTATGTGTTTGCTTTGCTGTATGACTATTTTACTGTTGTTAATGATGTATATAATATCAAATATTTTGTTCAAAATTATGTGTTTGCTTTCCTATATGAGTATTTTACTATTTTTAATGATGGATATAATGTCAATTATTTTGTTCAAAATTATAGTCTTTGCCCTACTGTAAATGAAATTTTCCTTGGATGGATATAATGTCAAATATTTTGTTCAAAATTATTGGCTTGCTTTATTGTATTGGCTTTGTAACATAGGATTGCTTTGTTGTATTAGCTGCATTGGCTTGGGTCATCCCTTGAATGAAGCCTGCTGACTCACTTGGGTCATCCCTAAATCACCTAGGTCATCCCTCGATTGAAGCCTACTAAATCACTTGGGTTGTCCCTCGAATGAAGCCTACTTATTCACCTGGGTCATCCCTTGAATGAAGCCTACTGATTCACTTGGGTCATCCTTGATTCACCTGGGTCATCCCTCAAATGAAGCCTACTAATTTACTTGGGTCATCCCTCGAATGAAGCCTACTGACTCACCTAGGTCATCCCTCGAATGAAGCCTACTAATTTACTTGGGTCATCCCTCGAATGAAGCCTACTGACTCACTTGGGTCATCCCTTGAATGAAGCCTACTGACTCACTTGGTTCATGCCTCAAATGAATCCTACTGACTCACTTGGTTCATCCATCGAAAGAAGCCTACTGACTCACTTGGATCGCCCTTGACTCACCTAGGTCTTACCTCAAATGAAGTCTACTGACTCACTTGGGTCATCCCTAAAAAAAACCTATTGACTCATTTTGGTCGTCCCTCGAATGAAGCCTATTGACTCACTTGGATCATCCATAGAATGAAGCCTACCGACTCACTTGATTTGTCCCTCGAAAGAAACCTACTGACTCACTTGGGTCATCCATGACTCACTTGGGTCATCCCTCGAATGAAGCCTACTAACTCACTTGGTTCATACCTCAAATGAAGCCTACTGAATCACTTGGGTCATCCCTCGAAAGAAACATACTTACTCACTTGGGTCATCCATGACTCACCTGGGTCATCCATCCAATGAAGCCTACTGACTCACTTGGGTCATCCATCAAATTAAGCCTATTGACTCACTTGGGTCATCCATTGAATGAAGCCTACTGATTCACTTGGCTCGTCCCTTGAATGAAGCCTACTGACTCACTTGGATCATCCCTTGAATGAAGCCTAGTGACTCACTTGGGTATTTCATGAGAAACAAAATGTATTTCATTCATTCAAACAAGAGCTATTTCAAACACACATTCATCAACATTTTTTTTTTTTGAATTTACATGGTGGAATCGGTAGCTGCCACGAATCTTGGTAGGCTATCTAGATTTTATGGCTGCAAAAGTATTCTGTGATTTCTACCCTAGAAGCCACCACACAGATCTTCATGCAGTCCGCCCCTATAACCACCATGCCACAATCATTTTAAACCTTTTACATCACTGAAAGCACTAAGAAAGGGACAAGCGTTCAGTTCGGAGAGGCTCGAGATTTAAACCTTGGACCTTCGCCCCCCTTATGGGGTTTGGATGAACCAATTGGTCTACACCTCGGACCTATTCATCAACATTTGCATTCATCAAACCAAGAGTTGTATTCAATTCTCTATAACTCAAATATTGAATATTTAATAAGAAACAATATGTATTCTATTCATTCACACATCAGTTCATTACAAAGTTCATAACCAAATGTATTTCATGAGAAACAAATATATTATATTCATTCAAGCCAAGAGTTATTTCAAACACCTATTCAACATTTGCGTTCATAAAAAATAAGAGTTGTATCTAGGTTCAATTCTCTATAACTCAAACATTGAATATTTCATGAGAAACAAAATGTATTCTATTCATTCAAACATCAGTTCATTACAAAGTTCATTCCATTCATACATCAGTTCTATTCCATTCATTCATCAGTTCATTCCATTATAACTCAAACATCAGTTCTATTCCATTCATTCAAACAAGAGCTATTTCAAATACACATTCATCAACATTTGCATTCACCAAAACCAAGAGTTGCTTTCAATTCTCTATAACTCAAACATTGAATATTTAATAAGAAATAAAATGTATTCTATTCATTACATTATAACTCAAAAATCAGTTCTATTCCATTCATTCAAACAAGAGCTATTTCAAACACACATTCATCAACATTTGCATTCATCAAAACCAAGAATTGTATTTAATTCTCTATAACTTAAACATTGAATATTTAATAAGAAACAAAATGTATTCTATTCATTCAAGTCAAGAGTTCATCAAAACAAATATTTGTATCAAACACCTATTCATAAACATTTATATTCATCAAAACATTTATTTAAAATATGTTTCATTCAAATATTAGTTCATGAGAAACAAATTTCATTACAAAGGACTGTGCGTCCACTTCCAAACTATTGTGTTGAAGTGCCTATTTCAAGTATTTGCATATAACCAAATGAAGGATCTAGTTGTTTTTCATGACCTTTCCCAGATGCCACCTCTAGCACTATTTCTCCTAACACACCAGCTCTCCGTAGGTTCTCTTCACTAGTCTTCAAAATTTCTACCAATCCCCTCTCCTCTGTATATGGATCATCTTTTGGAGGCATTTTGTTCTCTTGTTCTGCAAAAAAAATATTTGGATCCAATTTATGTTTGATGATAATTTTTTTGATGGTATCATTCTGTCTAACGTTCTCATAGAATCGTTCTTTGAATGCAATTACATTTTGTATAATTTTCTTTGCGATGCCCAAAAAGACCTTCATGCTTTCCACTTGATTTTTGATATTCTCAAAATTGGACTGCAAAGTAGAATATTTAAAATGTTAGTTAATGAATATCAAAATATTATAAAAATAAATTAATTTAAAAAAATATTGTTGACTTACCTCTGCAACAACCTGGGTAGCCTTTGCCACTTTAACTTTTTTTTGTCAATTATCCACTTATTGAAATAGGCTTGAGCTTTAGCATTCATATTCTCAAGCATATTCAAAAGGTGATTTATAATTTAATCACCATAAACATTAGTGCCAATGGCCTTTACAATTCCTAAGGTTGCTTCATATAACAAAGTGTAGACACCAAAACAGCACCAATCTGATTATGTGACTACAAACACTGATCATATTGACACACAGCCTTCAGGCAGCCCTTAGAGGTCAAACAGTGGCCCTAGCCACTTACACAGCAATTTTGGAAGGTACCAATCCGGTTACATATCCTCCAAGTTCGGTTCAAGCTTTTAACACTTAGGCAAAAACTGTTTGCAACACTTAAACAAATGCTACACTCAAACAAATGCTACACTCAAAAAAATGCTACACTTAAACAAATGCAACACTTAAGCAAAGTTAACACTTAGGTAAATCTAACACCTAGGCAAAGGCTGCCTGTCGCTATATCACGACGGTCGCGATATCACGACGGTCGCGACGTCACGTTGTCACGATATCGCGACTGTCATGATATCGTGACAGTCGCGATGGTGCGCTGTCATGATATCGTGACAGTCACGACGTCGCACTGTCGTGATGTCATGACTGTCACGATATCACGACAGCTACGGCCACAGAGCCCTGTTCCCCTGTTGGTGTCGCGATATCGCGACGTCGCGATATCGCGACAAGAACTCTCATCTTTACGCCAAAGCGGATTTTAACCAAGAGGCAGATTTAAGGCGGATTTCAAACATTTAAAGCAAACAATAAAGCAAAAACAAAGCAAACATTAAACCATTAAAAGCAGACATTCAACAAGTGGCAGCCGAAGACAGTCATTTATGGCTCCTGCCTTGCATGCGTGCGTAGGTGGGTAGGTTGGCCGTTGGAAGACTGTCACAAGGGCAGTCATGTAAGCCCAAGTCGTGGAGGACTTTCCTCCCTCTTGGGAAGGCATGGCCGCCATGTGGCGTCATTGCGTACCTTTCAGAGAGACCCCGTGGGTCTATAAAATGGTGGATTTTCCCACCCAAAAGGAGGAGAGGCATTTTTCAAAGCAACGAAGTGCTGTCCATTAAAACACCCGATTGCATTACTCGACATTTTACCACAGTAACCCATCAATTCGATGACAACCCATTCTAAGATATTTCGGGCTCATCCCTAGTGGATTGGTGCCGAAATCGAGTCTCAACGACGGGCGGCCCACTCGGGAGCCCTATACTTTGAAGCTTCATTCTAATTCGTTCTGTCATTTTATTAATTTCTCATTTCATTATATGCGGATCATATAGCTTATATATATTCGATTTCATAATGCTTTAATGAGATTCCATCATGCTTTTGCGGCTTCTGCTATCCCATTAATGTGCAGGTAACAGCGATCGGAGTTACCAATTGTTTTGCTGGCGGCAACGTTCTGGTGAAGTTGTCGGTTTTTTGTCAAATATGCAGATCGTTTAAAATTATTCTGCTCACCGATTTGGCTAATATTTTATGTGCAACAGGTGCTACTAACCATGTCACTGTGTCTCTGAACGCAGGATAAACAGCGAGAAGCAAGGATTCACCAAGCATAAGCGGCGGCAACACTGGCCCGCCCGTTTCTAATGTGGGCATGCGGAAGAAGATCAATATTCATTTGTTGTAATGGAAACATGTAACTGAAGAGACGTATTGTAACCGAGCGGAATCACATTAATAAAAAGGGTTGTGCTCCTACTTTTAATTTGATCATATCCGTGTTATTTCATGCATCAATCTAGTTCTGTTTTCATTGCATCTTAAGTGTTTCTTTTATTTTTGGAATCTCATGTAAGGGATGACCGCCACGGACAACTGAGTGTATGACTAAATGCGAGGGATGACATCCAAAGAAACTTTACCCGAGATGGCCTGGCTATCTTCCTCAACATCGATGGCATGTTGATGTTGATATGAAATAGAAGAGGGAGCTAGACATAAAATAGTATAGGGAGATGGATGAACAAAAGTAGATTTTGACTATCTAATACGTTTTGCAAACCTTGTTAGCGGACGTTCTAGTGAATGTGTGTCAGAATATGCACTACCCTCTAGGTTTTTTCCCCTATTTATTACTTCTCTTCTATTCAAAACTGAAATCACTCTTCTCTACATTTAAACAAACTTAAAAATTAGAAATATGAACACTAAAAAAATTTATTATAATTTTTTTTTTGTAAAAAATTACCTACATATGTTCGGTGGTTAAGGTAAGTGACTTCAATGTTGCATGGAGGGAGGTGACCACGGTGGTATTTCTTACATTATAATATTATTCATAATAAAAACAATCAAGTAATTGCAAGTAGAAACAAGTGGAGCAGTGGTCGTAGCATTTGTGCACTCATTTTGAAGTTCATTTTTAATTTTTTTGGAAACATATGAGGACCAGACGTATTTGTTTTTTCTGAGGCAATGCACAATATACCCCATAGCCCATAAAGGTATGTCTGATGTTCTTCCCTATAAAATAATACATGACTGAAATAAATCGATGATGGCTTTAAGTAACCTATTGTTAATAGACTAAAAATGGAGGTCCATTCTGGTTTGAGTTGCATCCACTACAAAAACATTATAACAAAATAGAATGCTTAAATTGAAATGCTATGTTTAAGATATTCAACATATATAGTGTAGTAATATAATAAAGCAATAATGTGCAATGAGATACTACACTAGATTTGAAAACAAAAGATCAATCATATGCACTTCTGCTTGTTATAGATTGCCATGAGGGAATTGAGTTTGGGGCGTCATCAATGTGTCCATCATCCATAAAATGAAGTCTACTGACTCACTTGGGTCGTCCCTCATCGAGGGACGATCAAAGGTGAGTCAGTCAACATCATACTAGGGATGACCTCCAGGGATGACTGAATATGAGGGATGACCTCCAAGGATGACTGAATGAGAGGGGTGACCTCCAGGGATGACTGAATAGGGTTTTCTCAAAAATTTTAAGTTTAACCACTATAATACTATTTCTTAGCAACAATCAAGGGACGACCTGGGTGATTCCATTGACAACATGCAAGGGATGACCTCAAGGGATTACTGAGTACAAGGGACGACCTCCAGGGATGATTGAAGGGGGTTTTCTCAGTTTCTAAGTTTAGCCACTGCAATACTATTTCCCTAAATTACTATGAAAGGTAATTCCATGATAAGAAGATGTAGTTGAAAATAAATAAATTAAAAGCTTAAAAAGGGAAGATTTATTTCTTTCATGATAGTGACAATGTATAATATCCCATCCATGTTCATGCCATATTCTACTGCAATCACTTACAACTGTATTTTTCAACCAAAATAAAAATAATTACCCCTAAATTTACCTATACATAAATTTACCCCTCAATTTACACCTAAATATCCAATGCAAAAATAAATGACTCATTTCAGTGTGCCTATCATCCCTCGAATGAATACTACTAACTCACTTGGGTCATCCCTCAATGAGTCCATCGACATCATGCGAGGGATGACCTCCAGGGATGACTAAATGTGAGGGACAACTGAATATGAGGGATGATTGAATGTGAGAGACGACTGAATGTGAGGGATGACTGAATCAGGTTTTCTTAGTTTCTACTGCTATCAGTTACAACTGTATTTTTCAACCAAAAGAAAAATAATTACCCCTAAATTTACCCCTAAATTTACCTCTAAATTTACCTATACATAAATTTACCCCTAAATTTATGCTCAAATATCAAATACAAAAAGAAATGACTCACTTCAACATGTCCATTGTCCATTGGATGAAGACTACTGACTCACTTGGGTCATCCCTCTTCGAGGGATGACACGGGTGAGTTCGTCGACATCATGCGAGGGACGACTGAATGTGAGGGACGACTGAATGTGAGGGACAACCTCCAAGGATGACTGATGGGATTTTCTTAGTTTTTACTGCTATCAGTTACAACTGTATTTTTCAACTAAAAGAAAAATAATTACCCCTAAATTTATGCTTAAATTTACACTTAAATTTACCTACATAAATTCTAGTTTGTTTGGATAAAATGAAAATGAAAATTTACAATTTGGAAGACATACCTTGTAATGTTGTACATAAATTTACCCCTAAATTTATGCCTAAATTTACCATTTAATTTACCCCTAAATTTACCTCTAAATTTACCTATACATAAATTTACCCCTTAATTTATGTCTAAATATCCAATTTAAAAAGAAATGACTCACTTTAGTGTGTTCATCGTCCCTTGAATGAAGACTACTGACTCACTTGGATCGTTCCTCATCAAGGGATGACCCAGATGAGTCCGTCAACATCATGCAAGGGAAGACCTCCAGGGATGACTAAATATGAGGGATGACTGAATGTGAGGGATGACCTGTAGGGATGATTGAATCAGGTTTTCTCAGTTTTTACTGCTATCAGTTACAACTATATTTTTCAACCAAAAGAAAAATAATTACCCCTAAATTTACCCCTAAATTTACCTCTAAATTTACCTATACATAAATTTACCCCTAAATTTATGCCTAAATATCCAATGCAAAAATAAATGACTCACTTCAGTGTGTTCGTCATCCCTCGAATGAAGACTACTGACTCACTTGGGTTGTCCCTCATCGAGGGATGACACGGGTGAGTCAATCGACATTATGCGAGGGACAACCGAATGTGAGGGATGACTGAATGTGAGGGATGACCTCCAGGGATGAATGATGGGGTTTTCTCATTTTCTACTGCTATCATTTACAACTGTATTTTTTAACCAAAAGAAAAATAATTACCCCTAAATTTACCCCTAAATTTACCTCTAAATTTACCTATATAGAAATTTAACCCTAAATTTATGCATAAATTTACCCCTAAATTTATGCTTAAATTTACACCTAAATTTACCTACACAAATTCTAGTTTGTTTGGATATAATGAAAATTAAAATTTGCAATTTGGAAGGCATACCTTGTAATGTTGTGGATGAGAGCTCATAGTAAGCCTCCAGATAGATTTTTCATCATCCGTCAGAGAAAAATTTGATGAGATGTGTTCATAGTTTTGATGGGGAAGGTTTGTTAATTGATGCACATCAAATGGTTTCACCGTAAAAGAAAGGGTTTTATTGTCGATCGTCATTGTAACAACTGACCCCTAATTTTCATAGGATTGAACAATTATATTTGGAAAATGAACATCCATGTCAAATTGGGGCATTAGTGCTAGCCCTAGAAGCCCAAATCCCCTCATCCATGTTGAATCATGGTTGGTATCATTGATAATTTCTGAGATGAGTAGGCAAACCAGGTTTTTGAATGTAATTTTACCTTGATTGGAAGAAGATGGGGCCATTGCTGGTAGTTTGGAGGCTTGGAAACAATTTTTGAAGGTTGGATTTTTTACTATGCATAAAAGGATGTGAGTGCATTTTTAAGGGTTTATATAGATGTTTGCATGCAAATTCAGTGAGATGGTGACACGTGGAAATGGGTACAACACATGGCACAAAATTAAGCTATTATTCCTCAAATGTTGACTTCTTTTGGTCATCTCTCGTATGATGTTAGTCATCCCTAGTTTTTATCCCTCGCATGATGTTTGGTAGACTCACCTCGGTCATCCCTCGATGAGGTATGATCCAAGTGGGTTCATAGAATTTATTCTAGGGATGAAGAACATGATGATGATGCCATGCATGATGTTTATGAGGGACGACCCAAGTGAGTCTATAGACTTCATTCGAGGTTCATCCCTCGAGTGAAGTCTACGAACTTACCTAGGTCATCCCTTGAGTGAAGCCTATTGACTCACTTGGATCATTCCTGACTCACTTGGGTCATCCCTCGAATGAAGCCTACTGACTCACTTGGGTCATCCCTCGAATGAAGCCTACTAACTCATTTGGATCATCCTTGACTCACATGGGTCGTCCCTTAATGAAGCATATTGAATCACTTTGGTCATCCCTTGAGTGAAGTCTATGGACTCACCTAGGTCATCCCTTAAATGAAGCCTACTGACTCACTTGGGTCATCCCTCGAATGAAGCCTACTGACTCAATTGGGTTATCCTTGACTCACCTGGGTCATCCCTCAAATGAAGCCTAGTGAATCACTTTAGTCATCCCTCGAATGAAGCCTACTGACTCACTTGGGTCATACCTAACTCACCTAGGTCGTCCCTCGAATGAAACATACTAACTCACTTGGGTCATCCTTATGATCATGCATGGGAATCAAAGTATGTTTAGTGATTATTTATATCTTATGGTATGTATGTTGAAAATTTTGGTGAATTCGCCTACTTCTATTTTTCTTGTAAAAACAAATCACCATAGCCTCTACATGACTTTGCACCATATTTGCCTTGGTTTTGAAATTGATTTACCTTAAATTTCTATATATATTTTTGGGCATACCTCTTATGCATAACCCTACTCATATACGACTAAATCACCCTAGTACAAAACTCCTCTAAATCCTTCCAAGGAAGCATTAGTACAAACTAAAAAATACCCCTAAGGATCTAGAATTTTTAGAACAGGTGCAGTAGTAAGCTTCTACTTTAGTAGCTCAAAAGTGGCTTCACACTTGTCTATCCACTTATATTCCTTTCCTTTCCTTTGAAGGTTAGTGATAGAGTAGGCTATTTTGGAATAATCCTTCACAAAATACCTATAATACCCTATCATGCCCATGAAGCTCCATACTTTAGTCACATTAGTGGGTGGTGGCCAAATCAAAATGGCCTCTATATTCTTGGGATCCACTATAATTCCTTCTACAAATATATAATATGCCCTAGATATTGCACCTTTGAGATAGATATAACACTTCGACAAGTTTTTATAGAGTTGGTTCTTCTTTAGCAACTCAAGCATGGCTCTCAAGTGCTTGTCATGCTCTTCCTTATTCCAAGAATATATCAGGATATCATCTAAAAATATGAATATAAATTTATCCAATTGCTTCCTAAACACACTATTCATCAAATTCATAAAGGTCATCGGAGCATTGGTCATCCCAAAAGGTAATATTGTGAAAATTATAATGCCTATATTGAGTCTTAAAATTCATTTTGTGAGTGTCCTTGTGAGTTTTTAATTAATGATACCTAGATTTCAAATCAATCTTGGAAAATATAGTAGTACCCTTAAGTTGATCAAACAGATATTCAATCCTAAGCAAAATATTTCTATTTTTTTGGTTGCTTTATTTGATAGTCAATGCATAATCTAAGTGAACCGTATTTCTTTTTAAAAAAAAGAATGAGTGCACCCCATGGTGACACATTGGGTTTGATCAACCTTTTTCTAGAAACCCTTGAAGTTGCACTTTTAATTCTTGCATCTCGATAGGATTCATCCTATAAGGAGTTCTATGAATAGCACTACACCAGAAAGGGCTTTAATAACAGTTTTTAACCACCCTTAAATACTTTTAAAGGCGATTATTCAACTGTCGTCTATGATGGTATTGTTAAAAGTCTGCACTCATACAACGATAGTTTTAAACCACCTCAAAAATATAACTTCTTAGGGTCTAAGAGGATGGTTTAAAATCACCCTCGTAGGGTAACTTATATATATATATATATATATATATATATATATATATATATATATATATATATATATATATATCCCTAAGAGGGCGGTTTAAAATTGTCCTATTAGGATGTTTTTAAAAAAAAATTATATATATATAATATAAACCTAGCATTCTAAGTAAAATATAAAAATATAAAAAATAAAAATATAAAATTATAAATTGCAGATTTGAAGCACACAATCTGCTCCTAAGTAAAATTCATTTATTGACTAGCATCCTAGAATTCATATTAACAGTGTTGTTTATCAAAGTTGAAGAGAATTAATAAATAAGAGTTAAATTCATAGCCTCTTCCTCCAAAGGCATTGCTAACATTATTAAACAACAATAATATGAACTGTTACAAGAAGATATAGAATCCAAAGACTTTGGCTAAGAAAAAATAATATAATTTACAAGGATGGCCAGTAAAATCACATAACATCATGCTTCTATCATCTATGGATGGACTGTTTTTTTAAATTCCTAGTAAGTCCAAACAAAGACATTCCTTTTGTTATCACGCTCATTATATACAATTCATATTGACAGAAGCACACTAAGCCCTCTATGATTTAATTGAGATGGTGATTACATAATCCTCAACCTCCATAGTCAAACAAAAGAATTAGCATCATAATACAACAAACTTGACCAACAAGGAATAATGTTTGTCCTAATGTTTCTTTTGATTTTGGGCCAAAGAGAGCAATTGCCTAACACCTTCTATCCATAGTTGCTACTCTTTCTCATTATGGCATTCAAACTCCATTAGTCCTCGAGCATTTCTAAGACCAAAATAGCATTTATGTTCCCCTCCCTCTAATAAGTTTTCCCAGGCCAGGCAAGGATGTCACTGCAAGCATCATAAACAATACTTGCCAATATATTCAACAAGTACATCCTTAGACAATGTGGTTATATAATTTATTAAAATTGCAGCCATGCTCACCATCCAAACAGAGAATATCATAAAATAAGTTTCTTACTCTTTTTCTTCTTTGAAAATGTACCACTAATGTGTTTTCTCTGAAGTTTCACAACCACCTGCATTACATCTAGGAATGTTAACAAGAAAATATATAACCACTAAAGAAAAATACAAAATAGAGTTTCATTTAATTCCTACCTCTTGAAACAAAAACATGCATATACGATACCTAAATAGGAAATATAAAACAAAATTATTGTTCTCCTGTGAACTCTTGTTAATATAAATAATGAACTATTTCTAGTGAATCACACATGTTACCAACAAACACAATATATTAGGTCAAAAATTATTTATTCAATTACCATAATTCCCCCATATGGATAATCCTTTCTAAAAGAAAAACTACCTTTTCTTGTACGCTTCAGAAGGTCACCTCCTCTTGCTAGAAAGTCTTGAGAGCATATATATGATTCATTATCCTCTAGAACTGACTCACCACAAAACTAAGATATTGGATTTGATCATTTATCATAAGGAATAATTATGGCATAGCTCCGATCAAGTATTTACTTCTATTTTTTCTTTTTTAGTGTACATTATATGATGGATGGTGATGGCTAAGGAATAGATTGATTCATTAGACATTTTTCGTAGGACTGCCCAAAATTCCAAACTCATTTTGGCCATATCTCACTCATCCGAACTTGGATTGAGCTAAAATTTTGAGGGTAGATGCCTAAAAATCCCTAAAACATCTCCACTAAGTTTCATATCATTTGGAGCAACATTGATCCTAGTAAATCCCTATGTGTGAATGAGATATTTTGCAAGTGGCTATGCGAGGGTTTCATCTGGGTTGAGTGCAAGACCAATCAATATCATATGGTAAAAGAAGGTGAAAATCTTGTAGAGGAAGGTAATATTAATGCCATTCCCAAATTTTTTAGCCTTGGTATTAATGAAGATCATCACTTGGAATATTAGAGGACTCAAAGGGAGTCTTTCAAAATAAAATAAAATTAGAAGAATGATTCAGATAAATCATCCACATCTTGTTTTCCTTCAAGAAACAAATATGTCAATGGAGGATATGGACTCAATTGCCAGTAAAATTTGGCCAACTAAAAAAGTGGTTTCCCTCAGTTCCCAAGGGCATTCGAGTGGCATTGCTTGTATTTGGGACCCAAAAGAGGTAGTTATTCACCATATGGTTGGCAGTTGGGGTTTGTTGGCTATAGCTATTCAAAGTAGACATTCCAACCAAATTATGCTCTACATTATTGTTTATGCTCTGACTTCTTTGGAGGAAAAAAGAAGACAGTGGAAGGATAATACTCATATTATCTCTCATTTTCCTAAATCTTGGATCTTGATCGGAGGATATTTCAATACCATCCTCTCTTTACATGAGAAAATTGGGGAAAATAGAAATTTGGACAAAATCATTGACCTCATGAGTGAATATATTGCAAACCTCCATCTTGTGGATATCCAACTAGATAATGGACTTATGACTTGGTCTAACAGAATGCAAGGATTAGCTTGTATAATGGAGAGATTGGATAGGTTTTTGCTCTCTGAAAATTTCTTAATCCATGGTCACATTCCTAAAGTGAAGACTCTTAATAATGTTGGTTCGGATCATTGGCCAGTCATGGTGGAAATGTGGAAAACCAATGTGAGTTTCTCTCCTTTTTGTTTCCAATTAATGTGGCTTAGAGACATTTCCTTCAGACCTCATGTGCAACAATGGTGGAAGGAAGGTAAACCTAGGCATGGGACTAAGATGTTCCATTTTGCCAAAATACTGCAATACATTAAATCCAAAATCAAGACTTGGAACTGGAAAGAGTTTGGGGATGTTCATAAAAAAAACATGAAGTTATTGCTCATCTTGAAAATTTGAATAAGAAAATCCTTTTAGATGGCCTCACAGAGAAGAGAAGTGCAGATGAAATTAAACTCACAACTCAGTTAGAGGAATGGGAAAAAATAGAAGAAATATTATGGAAGCAAAAATCTAGAATTCAATGGCTCAAAGAAGGAGATCGAAACACAAATTTCTTCCACAAATATCTTCTAGATCAAAGATCTCACAACTTTATTTCTTCCTTAAAATCAGATTCTGGAGATGTTGTTTATACTTGGGATGGCATGAAATCTATTGTTGTTGATTACTTTTCCAATATTTTTGCTGCTACTCCTCTTGACTCAGCTTCACAACAAAATGTTCTTCAAGCAATCCCTTCTCTTATCACTTCTAAGGAGAACTCTATTTTTACTGCTCCTATTACTATCAATGAGCTTCAACAAGTAGTTTTTAAAATGCAAAAATGGAAAACCCTAGGTCCTGATGGTTTTCCCATTGAGTTCTACCAAGAGTTCTAGGATATCCTTCATGTTGATTTATTAGAGGTGGTGGAAGAAGCCAAGAAAGCCAAAGAAATTTTGAAGGTTATCAATAAAACTTATATTACTCTTGTTCCAAAATCTCAAGAGGTTGATCATATCTCAGCTTTTAGACCTATTGCTTTATGTAATGTTCTTCTAAAAATCATTACTAAAATCATGGCAGAAATGTTGAAGCCTCTTTTGCATAAGATTATTTCCCCAGAGCAAGGGGGTTATGTGGAAGGACGTCAAATAGTAGATGAGATAGTTCTTGCTCAAGAAGCCATCCATTCCATGGATATGCAAAATTCTCCTTCCATGTTCATTCGGTTAGACTTATCCAAAGCTTATGACAAAGTGGATTGGCACTTCCTTATCAAAGTTTTGAGGCAATTTGGTTTCTCTAAGGATTGGATGGATTGGATTATGGGATGTATCTCTTTAGTTTCCTACTTAGTTCTTATCAATGGCAGGCCTTCTCAGTCATTCCCAACTTCCAGAGGTATTAGGCAAGGTGGCCAACTATCCCCTTATTTATTCATCATTCTTGTTGAATGCTTGGGTAGGACTATAACCAAAAAGATGGAAAACAAAACCCTTGAGGGAGTTACCATTGCTCATGGAGCTAGACCTATCTCTCATATTCAATTTGTGGATGACTCTACTCTTTTAGGTAAAGCTACAGTTAAGGAAGCTTCTAATATTAAGCAAATCATTAGCTATTTTTCTAAGGCTATTGGGCAGTTGATCAATGAAGACAAATCTAAAGTTATTTTCTTTCACTGCTCTGCTAGACAGGAATCCATGGTCTTGGATAAATTAATATATAAGAAGACCTCTCTTCCAATCACTTATTTAGGTATTCCCATAAATATTCAAAGGTAGAAAAATAAAGATTGGAATTGGTTGTTGGACAAAGTCAAGAAGAAAATTGGAAAGTGGACCAACAAGTGGCTTTCTTTTGGGGGTAGAATCACCTTGGTAAAATTAGTCCTTCAAGCTATTCCTATTTATGTTTCTTTCATTTTGAATATCCCAAAGGTTGTTCTTCGAGAATTGGATCAAATCAGTCATCGTTTCCTTTGGAGTGGTACTAAGGAGAAAATAAAATGGGCCTTGGTGAAATGGGATACTTTATGTCTTCCTAAGAGTGAAGGGGGGTTAGGATTCCGGTCTTCTATTAATAACAACAAAGCTTTAGCTGCTAAATTATATTGGAGGATTTTGCATAACCCCAATGCTCTTTGGGCCAATAATCTTCGTGCTAAATATTTTGAGAACAAAAGTCCTGAAGACCTTGTTCGCTATCAACTTCCTACCAAAGGTTCTCCCATTTTAGCAGTTCTTAAGACTGGTGAGGATTTGATAAAGAAAAAATTATTTTGGATCATTCATAATGGTCAACAGGAAAATTTTTGGACAGATTCTTGGGATGGTCACAAGCCTTTGATAACTCAGTTTCCCAATTGGAGGCCTTGGATGGAGGAGCTTCATCGAGCTAATTGGATAAAGGTGGCTAATTATTGTTGGTACCATATTGGTAATTCAAAGGTTGGTAGATATTGGATCCCTATTGAGGACTGGCCTATTCAAATCCTAGAAAGGCAAAGACAAGATATCCAAGGCATCCTTCATATGATATCCCTCTCTTGGTCCCATGAAAAAGATTGTTTTGGATGGAACAACACTACTAAGGGTGAGTATTCAGTTGCTCAAGGTTATTTGACCTTATGCCATAATAATCCCAACCATTCTTATGACATATTTTCTTGATTGTGGGCTCAAAAGATCTAGCCTAAGGTGAGGTTCTTTAATTGGCTTTTATTGCATCGTAGGGTGCTTACTGGTGAGCAACTTATGAAGCATGGTTTTCATGGCCCTTTTAGATGTGAAATGTGTGAAGAGAATGTAGAAAATCTCAACCATATTTTTATTGAGTGTACTTTAGCCTCCGAGCTATGGAGGAGAATGGCCACTTTACTTGGCTTACAGTGGTCCAATTTTTTTACTTTTGAACAACTTTGGAGGGATTGGCCTAATCAAGAGGGTGTTGATCATTTTATTAGGCGAGTTAGTTTGGATGGGTTCTACCATTCTTCTTTGGAATATTTGGAATGAAAGGAACAACCGAATTTTTAATCAAGATAGGAAGGATATTCACTATATTTGGCAAAAGACCATAGCCAACTTAGTTGAATCAGTCCATCAACTCCTTAATCACCCCCAAAACTCCCACCAAATATGGGATCAAGTGATGCAAATATTGAAGATTAAATCTTCTAAGGGCAACCAACTTAAAGGGAATGTGAGTATTAGTAATATGGATAGGACTAGAAATTGGCAACCTCCTCCTAAGGATTTTGGAAAATTCAATACTGATGGAGCCTCTAGAGGGAACCTTGGAAAATCCAGTGTGGGAGGAATTGGTAGACTTTCAGATGGCTCCCTGGTTTTTACTTTTGCTTGAGAATTTGGGTATTCTTTCCAATAACCTTGCTTAGGGGTATGGTATCCTTAAAGGCCTTCAGGAGGCTACTAAGGTTGGATGGGAAAAGGTGTTAGTTGAGTCTGACTCTCAACTTATGATTAATATCTTGAAGACTCCTTCTAAGAATCATAAGGTGGATTGGAGAATAAAAATAATTATTGAGAAGATTCAATTAATCCAGATGGGATTTTTGAAAGTTGATTACAATCATGTGGTCAAAGATCAAAAAAAGAGTGTTGATGCTTTAGCTAATTGGGCTTTGGACAAAGGTGATCTTACTTGTTATGGCCACCCTCCTATATGGTGGGCTTCTCAAATTAGGGAAGCTCTTCTTTCTATCATTTCTTTGGATGGCTCCAGTTACGAAGGTACCTAGTTTCTTCTTGTTTTTTTTTTTTTGCTTCTCTTTGGTTCATTCAGTTTTTTTTAGTTCCCTAGCTCATTCTATTATTTATTTTGTTTCCTCTGTTGATTCTTGCCTTAATAGTCTTCTGGTCTAGATAGGTCATTGTTGTGTTCAATTTTTTTTTTTCTTTTTTTTTTGTTTAGTTTTTTAAGGTGGGTGGGTTCTTTTGTTTTGTTTTGTTTTTGTGTTCTTTGTGTTGTTTTTTGTTGTTCATGTGTTTTTGTTGTTTTGTGTTTTTTTTTTTTTTATGTTTTTTGTTATTGTTCTTGTGTTTTTTCATTCTTGTTCTTGGGTTTCTCTTTTTTTGTGTTATTTCATGTTTTTATGTGTGAGTGTTTTCTATGTTTTTTTTTTTGTTTATTGTTTGTTGTTGGTTGTTTTTTATTTTTTTTATTTTTTTTAGGTTTTGGTTGTGTTTATTTTTCATGTTTTTTTTGGGTTTTGTCTTTGTAGTGTTCTGTTGTTTTTGTCTTGTTTGTGTTTTTTTATGTGGTTCTTGTGTTTTTCTATGTGGTTTGTGTTGTGGTTTCTTTTATCTTATTGTGCGTGTTTGGTTGTGCTTTTGTTTTTGACACACTCAAGGAGCATGTTTTTTATTTTATTTTATTATTTTTGTTGTTATTTACTTATTTTTAAATTGGTTTTGTGTGTTTGTTTTCTCCTTGAGTATGTCAAAGGTGGTAGGCCAGGTCCGAGTCCTGGGCATTTTTGGCGGAATGGATACCCCTGCCTCCTTGGGTCTTACCCGAAAGTGGCATCCCTTTTGGGATGTTTTCCACAAATAAAAAAAAAAAATTGTGGCATGGATCCATAATTCTCTCTATGCTCTTGCTTTCAATGTTGCTGCTCCATGTAGAGCTAGTAGAACAGGAAGAAATTATATGAGATTCAAGGAGAAAATATATTTATGGTATAAAATTCCAAGTTTTTTAGTTAAAATGATAAATAGACATAGTATCCATCTGAGAAGTTAATAGGCCTAGAACAAATAGAGAAGATGAATTTTATGAAAGAATTCAAAAAAGCAAAAACTGATTACTGTATGCAATATCCATGGAGGTTTTATTAAAATCCACCTTTGGGCTGGAATAAGCACAATCTAATCTCACTATGTAAGAAAATATGACAACTGAAAACATTCCTTGCTCTAATCACAATTAGCAAAGTTCATTCTAGAAAGCTATGGTCTTTACTTGATTCACATTGTTCTCTAAAATTCACAAATGAAGTCCCAAGGTGATTTTCTAGAAATATTTCATAAAAGACACCTGAAAGTATGTTTAAGAAGCCAAAATTTCCCTCACCTTACAATTGAAAGTTAACCAGCCAAGAATTGATAAGTCTCTGGATTGGTAGCTCATGTTAAGCATATGGTAGTTAAGATAAATAAGAGTATATGATTTTATAGTCCAAAGTCTTAAGAAGGTCACACATAGTCACCATGTACTCATTAAGTTTTTTTAGAAAGTCAAGACTCCAAATACAATTGTTGTAAATGCAATGCACAAGATAGTCTTTAATGCTTCCTACTTGGAAAGAGAAGGGTAAATTTTCCTTTGCACTTTACGTTTCATAATATTTTCTAATTTTTTATCTACAAGATTTATAACATGGCCTTGCAAGGTTTGATGCACCAAGGATTCCTCATGTACAACTTGAGATACATAAATCTCAACTTTGGGTGCATCACTCTCATGTGCAAACCAAAAACAGGCCAGGTATGTGAAGCTCAAACAACATAATATAATCACAATAATTTAAATATATGCTACTATAACACAACATACACCTCCTCTAATAACTAGATAGGTTTCAAGCAAAAAATTACAAAAAAATAAAAGAAATTTTAAAAACCAAGCTAAAGTCACCATAATTTTATAAAGAGAAGATGAAAGCAATCAATCAAAAGAGATAAACCAAAAAAAAAAAAGCTAAAGTCACCACAACATGTTAAAGAAAAAATAAAAGCAATCTACAAATAATGTTAAAGACAACTACATAGTTCAAAGACAATGGCCAACAAAAACTTGGAAACAATGTTGGGGCACAAATAACTGCATAGCCTTTTTACCACTTCTTACCAACTCAAATCCTATAAACCAATAAAATAAATTAATTAATTAATGAACTATTCAATGTCCTAAAATGCAAAAAATGTACCTCCTGGTTTTTCTATATTTCATAGAATTTATAGACATGTAAGATGCAACATGCCACTTGTGATTTTTCTCCATGATTCTAAGACGTCTAAAGAGAAAAAAATATAATTAACTAAAACAAATTTCTTCTTGAATGGGTTTAATGATAAAGAGGTTTGCATACTTCAAATAGGAGGTTCAAGGTCTAAATCTAAGTGAGGTTAGGGTACGTACAATTTCTAAGATAGTTGACTCAAATTTCTTCTTGAATGGTTTAATGGTGAAGAGGCTTGGATACTCCAAATAAGATATTCAAGGTCTGAATCTAAGTGAGGTTAGGGTACATACACTTTCTAATATGGTTGACTCAAAGAATTCCATGGTGGAATTGATTTGTCTAATGTTCATAGCCCTTAAAAGTTACTTAAATGCATTTTACACAAGAAAAATATATTTTTGGATATTTGTTACCTTTATTATGCATGATAATTATAAATAGGAGGTCATATCTTGATCTGCACAAAAAATACAAACCAAATTAGATCAGAATCAATTGCATAAGCTAGAGGCCTTCAAAGGACCAAACCTGAGCAGATGACAAATTCACTCAGTTTTCAATTTATATATTCTATTTTCCTACATCAAAGTAGTTTACCAACAATTAAACCTTTTGATATTTATTGTGCATGATAATTATAAAGATGATTTTATATCTTGAGTTGCATAAGAAATATAAACCAAATTATATCATAATCAAGTGCATAAGCTAGAGGTCTTCGAAGGACCAAACCTGAGAAAATGTCAGGCTAACTCAGTTTCCAACTTATGTCTTCTATTTTCCTACATCAAAGTAGTTTACCAGCAATCAAGCCTTCTTACATTTGCACATTTCATATGGAATACACATAAATCCACACACACTTCACCATTGATATAGAGCACCTTGATAGATGATAAAAACAAAACTTTAAAATATTTTAGTTTCAAGTAGTTTAGAATGAAGGTGTCAAAATGATAAAGCAAAGTTCAAATTCCATAGGTAAACCTTAATGTTTTAATCTAAAATTTATTATCTTAATATAAACCTTGGTGTTTTAATCAAATGGCATTAGATTAACTGACCTTCCAAGAAGACCAAGATTAAAACCTTGCCAAGTCATACAAGCATAATTTCTAGCAAAACTATTGTAATACTACTAATGTTTTAAAGTCATACTTACATGGTACTTACATATGATGTAAATTAGGTTGGGCATTTTCATTCCATATAAATATACTATACAAAATGGATACTTAGGATCATAATTGAGAAAATATGCAAAAAAACCTGATTTTTCCCGATTTATAGACTAGCCGATTTTTTCCCAAAAAAATATGATATACATAAAAAATCTTTTTTTTCAATGAATTTTTGCATTTTCTTCGATTTTTTGCTGATGTTCCTCTCAATTTTTTATGGATTCCTAATTTTTCTCAATTCTTTTCCATACCGATTTCGATCCAATTATGATTTTCTCAACTATGCTTAGGATAAATACATAAAAGTTCATACACTCGATGCAATTTTATATAGCATGAACATAAACTACATATACATAAATCTATCCAAACAAGGATTCACTTTTTTATCTTAAGAGTCAACTTGCCAAATTAAGCCTCTCAAAAGGCAGACAGTGCATAATACTGTGGCAGCCATAAAAATATGGATAGCCTACCCGGATTCGTGGTGGCTACCGATTCCACCATGTAAATTCAAAAAAAAAAATTAAGCCTCTCAAAATTATTTTCCTAAAATAAATATGTCACAATATATTGCACTTCTAAAGCTCACATATACTTCAATAAATAAATAGATAGATAAATAAAAGAAGAATGTTCATCATCAGATTCAACTTTCTCTCATCCACAAACCCAATTCTATGTGTGTAAAAAGGTGTCCTAAGATAATGTTTATCTTCCTCATTTGATGAACCATCGTATTGTACAACAATACATGCATATTCAAAATACTAATCATTATAATATAAATACCTCAAAAATAATTTTGTTTCAAGAAACTAATCCTCTTCCCACATAACCGATTCAAATAAGGTTACACAAGGTAATCAATATCAGATGAAAACAAAGGGTAGCAACATGACAGTTTGTAATCCTCCTTTCAAATTTTAGTGAAAATATGTAATCTTCTCAATATTTAAATTTAAATAATAGTTGGGTTCTTCCATTTATCAATATCCTGACTCCAATCTAGTAATGACATTTTGTAAAGTGCAGATTCTAAGGTCAAGTACAAAGTATATTAAGTTAATATTTAGTGAGAATAGTTAGATTTATATATGCATGATACTAATAATAATGAACAAACATGGTTACTAGATACTATATCTTTGACATTATGGACCATACGGATCTTAAGTGGATGGCTATAAAAGATCCCCATTACGTGTTTTAATTTGTACAACTCTTACTAATTTTTATGTTCAATTATGACTTGATGACCATGTTTTCCTTATAAGGGCTCCTGCTAATCTTTTGATAATACCTATTTATGTTAGTTTGTATACTGTATTTATTATGCTCTTATTGGATAGGCTTCTATGCTGATTTTTGTACTCTTTTATTTAGTATTCCTCCTATATTAAAAAATGACTACGAAAAAGAAAATTAAAGCATATGCTCAATTAGTACATAATATTTTCAATGCAACATCAACATCATTCTAGGTCATAGTTGAATAAATTGCACCTATCTCCCAAACAAATTACAAGTTTTTCTTCCCTGTTAAGACACAAGATAAATATGCGTAAAGCTAAACTTTCTTGAATATGTGGTTCTTTTAATTTTGTAGTTAAATTAAAGTGGCAATTCCTCCACTGAAATCTAGAGACCTAATTTTTTGAAAGGAATATTATTGCAGTGGAAATGTGGATGTAATACCCTATTGATAACAAGATAATATTTTTATGACTTGCAATATTGGCATTTGCATAAATGTAATAACATACGAAGATTGCAATGTAATATAAGGAGCATATCCAATACCCATAAAAATTGATAAAATTATACTTTATCAGCTCCTAACATCAAATATTTAATATAGAATGATGTAAGGATAGGGGATCAGATTGGGTGTTATGAAATTCTAATTTGATACACAAACCTTCATAGAAATAATGCACAAGTTAAGACCTATCTAAAAAGGGTGGTCACAACTCAGAATTCATTGATTTCAATGTTTAGTATGGTTTACTCTTCCTGAAGGTAATTTCTGTTGAACCAAATATTTAAACAAATTTGAATGACTCTTTCTACCTTCAATTTTCTAGGGTCATATGAAAGTAATCCAGTGCAATTTGAATAATTTTGAACCTTGAATTAATTTTATTGTATTTCCATCACAACACCTAGAACTTTCTTATTTTTAAAAGTTTTTTTATAAATACAAATGTTACCACTATGAAGGTACTGTAGACTCTAATATTTAACTTTTTTATAACAAGTTCGTATTTAGACCCATTTACTCTCAAATGTTAATGAGGCTAAAACCTTTAACCTACAAGTGTTTATTGAAGAAGGCAAGGAGAGATAAAATGGCTTCCTTCTAGTAAAAACATGATATCAATATTGGGCATATTAGCCTTGAGCTTCTTGCTACCAACATATGCTTTTAGACCTAGAAACTTGAAGATATAATCTTTGGTACCCATAATCAGCAAAGTGGGAGCTTTTACAACAAAATATATTAGATAAGATATACACTCCCAAGTCCTACAAAGGAGCATCCAAAATAAAAAGAAAAATCATTTAGCTCTATAGTACAAATAAGCTTTGTGGCAGTTCAAATATCAAACTATAAATGGGTTTAGTAGACTTACCTCTCTTTACTTCGATATGGAATTTGGAGGGCTAATCTAAACCTAAATTTTTCATACAGGATAATAAATATTGAGGTCATATTTAGTGAACCACAATGGTAGAGGAGTGGAAGGGTTACAAAGGTCCATTATCTCCTTACCCTCTTCTACCACAAGTAGCTCAATCCTAGAAAAAAATACGTAGATATTCCTCACCACTATCTTCACATTAAAACACCCAAAATCTACCTCTGCTCTCCCAGGATCTTGTAAAAGTAACCACACAATGAAAAGGTTTATGTTAAAATACAAATATATTCCTATTCTACTCTATAAAAGAGTATAGAATGCTTTTCCACTTTCCCCTAAATTTACCTACTAGTGATTCAAATTAAAATCCTTTTGGTAACAAGTGTGACTAACTAAATAAGACAACAGGTTTGTTGTATGGGATTCCCAAAGTCTACATACCAAAATACATGCCTAAATGCATACAACTACATGATTTAACAACATAAAATCTCTTCAACTCAAAATAGGATCACTTGGCCATCCTCATAGGAAGAAAATTTGCATAATCATTCTCGTGTTCCTATGGCAAAATAAAAACATTAAAATCATACAATAAAATGTTGTAATTTATGAACAATTTGGCTTAATTACTCCAGGTCCCATCATACACATTCTTTCCAAGATCTACGAGAAGAGGTAAATACCATCCCACACATCCTTTCTAAGAGAAATATTACAATTCGATTTTCACATGCCTTCTTTAATTTTTTTAAGTAAAACAAGCTAAGAGGGCGGTTTTAAACCACCCTAATAGATCCTAAGAGGGCGATTTAAAACCACCCTCTTAGGGTCACCCTAAGAGGACAATTTAAAACCACCCTCTTAGGATCTATTAGGGTAGTTTATTACTGCCATAAAAAACCACCTTATTTTAGTCACTGTTAAAGCCCTTTTTTGGTGTAGTGTAGGTTTAGTTCCTAGCATTAGTTTAATAGTGAAATCAAACGCTCACTTTGGTGAAAGTCCAAGAATATCTTTAGGAAATACATCCCTAAATTCTTGAAAAATGGGTGTTTTCAAAAAACCTCTTCATTTTTATCATCCTCAATCTTTTGGTTCAACTTAATGACATAGACCATACCTCTTTTATAATATATTTCTATAGCTACATTATTGAAATCAACTGAATCTTGGAAAATATAGTGGGACCCTCAATTTGATCAAACAGATCTTCAATCCTAGGTAAAGGATATCTATTTTTTATGGTTGTTTTAGTCAATAGTCAATACATAATCTAAGCGAACCATCTTTCTTTTTAACAAAAAAAATGGTTGCACCCCATAGTAACACACTAATTTGATCAACTTTTTTTTCAATACCCCTTGAAGTTGCACTTTTAATTCTTGCATCTTGATAGGATTCATCCTATAAGGATTTCTATGAATAGGTTTAATTCCTAGCATTAGTTCGATAGTGAAATCAAACTCTCACTTTGGTGGAATTCCAGGAAGATCTTCAGGAAATACATCCCTAAATTCTTGCAAAATTGGGTGTTTTCCAAACACTTTATTTTTATCAATTTCAATATTTTGGTTCAACTTAATGACATAGACCATACCCCTTTTCTAATAGCTTTCTTTAGCTGCATTGTTGAGATCAACTGAGGTTGAAATAACCCTTGCTCACTATAGATTCTCAAACTTTGTTTATCTTTATTTGTATAGTCTAGCAATCTATCTTGGAAATTAATTAAGTCTCCATGAGCCTTTAACCAATCCATTCCCAAGATAATGTCAAAGGTATGCAATGATGCTAAATAAATATGCCAAATGGTAGAGTCATTGGGTAAGGTTATCTTGGCTATGAGAAAATATTGATCCACTAAGTAGGTTTTTCTACATTTATACTCAAATTTCTACCCTAGTGCTAAAAATCTTGGTCTTTTTGGCATATCCTTAACTATACTAGAAGAAACGAAACTATCAGTAGCTCCACTATCTATCAAAATTTTAACTTCCTTATCAAAAACTTTACCATTCAAGAGCATAGGTGTGGCTTGCCTATGGGGGGTTCACTCTAAGAAAATGTAAATATCACGTGAGTGCATACAGGGGGTATTTTTAATATCAGGTTGAACCATTAGTAACTTGGTAAGTATCTTATAGGGGAGGGATATTTAAAATTCAAGCATTACCTAAATATAGTATTTACCAATAAAAAAAGAGGGTTGGAGAAGAGGAGGTGGGGGTTATATTTGAGTTGCATACCAAATATTTATATCATTTATAACATGAAATAGTTCTAAAATAGTAAAATATATAATAAAACAAACCATGTAAAATTTGATTAGAGTCACAACACTTGCTTCCTACTCACACTCACAACACTTGGTTACTTTCTAACAATATTTCAAATTTTTCTTAATTTAATCCACAATGTGAAATAACAACAATGTTAAACTACAATATTATTTAAAATTTTGGGGGAATATTAAATCATTCACCATACTCATCGAAGATAACCAACAAATACCTATGTATTTTATCTTTACCAGTAAAGAGCTTCCAAAACTGTTCAAAATGAACATCAAATACCAACCCTACAAAATATCAAGTAGCTATAATTATAGAAGCAACTTTTTATGTATTCCACTTAAGGGGAAATATATCCATAGAGTTATTAGATACCATTTATATGGGTTGAAAGGTTTGAGTTTATTGTCATTGTGTAGTATTGTCAATGTGTATACGAAACATCAAAAAAAATTATCCATGTCATCGTACAATAATTATACCTATCATATATGGCACTTGAACTCAAAATATTCAATGGATTTTACCCTAAACCCTAACAAAAGACAAGACAAGTCTGTTCACTTTTTTTTTGTAATATGGAAATTTTAAAAGTGGATAGTCGCAACTTGCAATCATATTAGTTGATAGTTGCAACTTGCAATATCATGCACTTCCATCAGCTCAGCCCCACCCACACTAGATATGGAAATGAATCCTAATTACCAAGCACTTATGGTAGTGAACTGTGGTGTCCCTTCAATTTAGAATAGGTATTGTACTATTCACTCCTTGTTATGCTTAACTTTTTGAAGTGAACTCATACATCCTCTATATTTGTAATATCTTCTCTTTTCTACCCTGCAATAATAATAAGTTGTTCAGATGGTGGGGAAAATTTTATGGCATGGCTAATTTTTGAATCAAATGCATCTACATATTTTTTTACCTATGGTGTCCCTTCAATTAAGAATAGGTAATGTACTATTCACTCCTTGTTATGCTTAACTTTCTAAAGTGAACTCATACATCCCTTGTATTTGTAATATCTTTTCTTTTCTACCCTACATTGACAATAAGTTGTTCAGATTGTGGGGAAAATATTATGGCATCGCTAATTTCTAAATAAAATGCATCTACATCCTTTTTGGCATTCATACGCAACTTTTATAATTGGGAGATTTTTCTTTTTCTTATGAATAGGATATTTTTGGCAAAGGGATTGCTATCGGGTACTTATTATCATCCATTCGAGTATTTATGTAATGGGTCGCTTATGATTTCTTAGCTTTTTGGCTTCAAGATTCACATTATCATAGGTTTTTTCAAAGACCCATCAACCTTACTTTCATGTTTCTATATCTTTTTAGTTTCTTATCGTTGGAATTTCTAAAACTTGTTGTTTTTTATCTGCATTAACAATAAGTTATTCTAATGGGAGAGAAAATTGTATGGCATGTCTAATTTCTGGATCAAATGCATCTATATATTTTTTGACATTCATACACAACTTTTATAATTGAGATATTTTTCTTTTCTTTATGAATAGGATATTTTTGGCAAACGTGCTGCTATCAGGTACTTATTTTCATCTATTCAAGTATTTATGTGATGGTTTGCTTATTGTTTCTTAGATTTTTGGCTTAAAGATTCAAATTATCTTAGGTTTTTTCAAAGATCCATCAACCTTGCTTTTATGTTTCTATGTCTATTTCATTTTTTTTTGTTGGAATTTCTAAATCCTACTATTTTTAATTTGTATTATCAGTAAGCTATTCAAATGGTGGGGAAAATCATATGGCATGGCTAATTTTTGAATCAAATGCATCTATGTATATTTTGGCATTCATATGAAACTTTTATAATTGAGATATTTTTCTTTTCCTTATGAATATGATATTATTGGCAAAGGTGCTACTATGAGGTACATAATTTCATCCATTCAAGTATTTATGTGATGGGTTGCTTATGGTTTCTTAGCTTTTTGACTTCAAGATTCACATTATCTTAGGTTTTTCAAAGATCCATCAACCTTGCTTTCATGTTTCTACATTTGTTTCATTTATTTTCGTTGGAATTTTCAAATCCTACTATTTTTAATATTCAATGTACACAAACAATTTTATAAGGAGATCACTAGAATACTGAATAAAATTATTAAGCACAAACAATTTTAGTAAAATATCATTAAAATATTGATTGAAATAGTAAAATGTACAAAAAATATTAATATTGCATGAATCAAAGTGGAAATTTAGATGCCCTTCAAAATTTTATCTTGTAGGTAAGTAGGTGAAACAAAGGAATGGCCAGAAAGAAGAAACTTAGGATTTGTTCAAGCTATATATAAAAGAAGACTCATAGATCTACAAAAATATTGCATCTGTATGGGAAAAATATTTTTTTAGAGGGAATTTTGAATTACTATGGAATATAAGTTTTCTATGATATTATTTATGGATAAAATTTTGTAATATTGGGTTACTTTTATTAAAATATTACATTTGTTATAGTATTAATTAAACTATATCTTAATTTTATTTTTAGTAAGGTAAGTCTCATTTTTTTCCTCTTTAATATATATATATATATATATATATATATATATTTATATATATATATATATATATATATATATATATATATATATATATATATATATATTGAAATAGAAAAAATGCATTTCAATGTGTTTATTGTAATTTTTTAAATGATCTTATAAATCATATTATAAAGGATTATTAAGTCCCAAGGGTCCGTCCTCCTACAGGTTGCTGAAACTCTCAAGTCTCAAGGGAACATCCTCCAGTAGGTTGTGAATGACCTTAGTGTTGTCCACGTGCAACTCAGTGTTATCCTCATGGATGCAGAGGAGGTTTGCACCATCCCTGATGACTTTTTATGGTGCTGCCCTATTTTATGGTATTCTACCCCGGGATGGGATTGACCCTTGGGATGGGACCATCCTTGTTATTTTGCAAATCATCTATTTTTTGTATTGTGGGTTTATCATTATTTTTGACAGAATTTTTTGTGTTGGTTGGTAATCTTGATGTAATCAAGTTTCATTTTGAATGTACAAAGGTTTTGGGGTCCCTTCCAAAACCCTTACATTAATGCAATCTATCCTTTTTACCGACCAAAAAAAAATATTACAAGGGATTATTACACCAAAATTATCAAAAATATTATATCTCCTTTCATAGGAACCAATATAATGAAGGTGACATTTTATCTCGTTTATTATGCTCTTCCTTTTTATAAGTATTCAACCATAGCCAAAATATCACTCTTTAATAAAACACAATAAGTTTAAATGAAAATTGAAAGAAATCTATTGAGGTCATGTTCCTTGTTAATATGGAAAAATAAAAATGCCTCATGTAGCTCTTCCATATATATATATTTCTCATCATGCTTTCATTTTATCCTTTTGTGATGATTGATGGAATATTTTGTAAAAGCTTACCTTGTTCCTTCTTATCTTGTCTAGCATCTAAAAAAAAATATTTAATTGCTTCCTTCATGATATTTTTTTCTTCCTCAATGTTTCTTCCATCTAGAGTTCAAATATTTTTTGATGTGATTAAAAGAAACAAAAATATTGCTGCCACAACATGTAATAATATTTTTTTTTCTATCTTCTTCCTTGAACTATTTGTCCCTAGATTTTTGGAACCAATGACTCATTTTTCAATGCATTATGATAAAAAAAAAAAATTGTTTTTCTTACACATAAAAATCGTGGTTCATTCCATTGATTTCTAATATCTCTTGTAATGTTTTGAGCTTGGATTCAATTTCCTTCTTTTTTTGAATATATGAAAAAAATATTTAGCATTCCACATCTTCATTTACACCTTAAGATATTTCATATTTTGAATAAACATGTATATACATGATCATTCAAAATTTGCTTCATCCCAACATAGCATGACCATCTCTAACCACTATTGGGTAAACCACAAATTAAAAGAATAGGTTAATGATCTAATTCGAATCACAATAAAATATATGAAAATATTGTATATTTTATTTGCAACCATATTGGATAAAACAAATCTATCCAATATTTCTACTATATGAGTTTTTCCAAGGCATTTATTATCCCATGTATATTGAAAACTAGAAGGAATGGAATCCCACTGAGCATTTGAATTATCAAATGAATCAAAATCTTGTATTGATTTAGACCATCCAGGAGTCCCACATTTTTTTTTCTAAAGGAGATAAAGCTATGTTGAATTCACCCTCAATAACACATAGGTCACAATTATGAATCATAGTTATAATTGATGAAAATATGTTGAGGTCCTTCCACATCTTTCATAAGGATTTTTCATCCCAACTTTTATGTTTTCTTATTTTATACAAAATAGTTTAACCATCCAATTAATTTTTTCTTTTAACAAATGTCCTTTCCATTTGAGTTGGTCCCATATTGTTGGAATACCCCTTGAAGCTCCTATGGAAGAAACTTCCACACAAACCCCCATCTTCCAAATATTTTCTAATACACTTTGTACTACTTTCATTTTTATTGTAAGGAGAGAATTTTATGCTACTTAAGGAAAATGAAAATTTACCTTGTTTATCCTTGACCTCTTTCAAGGAAACTTGATCTCTTTCACGTCATTTGATTTAAAATTTTCCTTACCATATTCCTTTACTCCTTTAAATATTTTTAAATTTAAACTTATGTATTTCTACTTCCTCATCCTTTGTATTATTTTTTCATCAAACGGTCAATTTGAGTAACCTATAATGACCTATATCATTTGATGATGTAGAGGTATTTTTTGCCACTTCATTAGGAGTGAAAAATATTTGATTTGATTGAGCTTCTACTATGATACGATATTCTTTTTTCATATTGAATTTTATCTCATGCCTAATATTTTCCATTTCTCTCTCCATAATTTTCACTTTGCAATCTCTTGCCATGTGTCTTGTCTCATAATATTTTTCATAATGCAATGTTCTCATGATCTAGTTGTTGATCCCATTCTCTTGATTTAGAATTAATTCTAATGGACTATAGTAAAGGTTTTCAAATATTTATGGCAACACATATTTGAGTGTATACAACATGCCTTCTCTCCTTAGTAGTTGGTCCCTTCTAGATTAACTCCCTTAGAGTAGTGCTAATATTTTTTGATACCTCCTTATTGATAAGCTAATAAGAAGGCTAATCCATAATAGAATTCTTTAAATAGTCCATCTCCATAGAAAAATCCTCACTTCATGGTCTTAAATATTATATATTTGCCCCTAAACCAATGGCCACCATCCATTATTTTATTCTTGATTTCTAAATTAGAGATGATAGGGAAATTTTATTTTGGAAGAAAAGTTAAGGATAAATTTACATAAAGTAATTTGAATCACTCCTCACTTCCACTTGGTCCAATTTTGAATATGTGAAAGACCTTGTCAATATCTATGGAACTTAATATTAACCCTCTACTTTGAAGAACTATTATATCATCCTCTATCATCTCATCCTTGAAAATCACTTATCTTTTTTGGATATGGCAAAAGAGGAAGGTATGTGACAATTCCAAAACTATTTCTAAGGTGTAACAAATGGAGGAATTGGCATGGAGTATAAATGAGATACTCATGACTAAAGTTTCCTAACATCTTGTGCCAAGTATAGTCTTCCTTACAAGGATATTGTTATGTAAACATGATTTAATTTGATTTTGTATGATTATTTTTCATGTTGCAATGAACCTTTATGACACATTTATTTAAATTAAATTTCCTATAGGTTGTAAGAATATCGTGAAAAAGGGTATGTGAGACATAAAATTCTTTGTATATGGATGTGTTACTTATTGGTCATGGAAGTAGACTTAGCTAAACTAGATGAATGTTTCTTTGTTTATTGTTCAAACAAGAGCTTTATTTAATGTGTGGGATCACCTTATTGATGAATTAAGATGAATTTCTAATTAACAGATATATCATAGGATTGGGGTAGACCCCTTTTGCATTGAAACACAATGCCAATTTAAAAATATATATATTTTTGTATTTTTTATTATTACTATTTTAAAATTATAATTATTATTTTAAGGGGTAAATTCAAATGATTTCTAGTGATTTATTATAATGTTGTAGTATAGATTTTATTCCCAACAATAGAGCAAACAAATCAAACAAAACAAGCCACAAGGAAATGACAACAATGACAATTTAGGAAAAGAACCATTTCCTTATGTGCAATTTGATATGTACATTACTTACAATAGTAGGTTTTCTGTACTCAACAATACCAAAAACAGGGTTATGCATAAGGACCATCAAAATGGTGACTGACAGAAGTGAATGTCACAAGGTGATTGATAGAAGTTACTGTCACAAGGTGACCATCAAATGCGACTATCACAAGGCGACTGCCAAATGCGACTGTCACAAGGTGACTGACAAAAGTGACTGTCACAAGGTGATTGTCACCAAGCGACTGTCACAAGATGACTGTCACGAGGTGACTGTCATGAGGTAATTGTCATGAGGTAACTATCATGATGTGATTGTCATGAGGTGACTGTCATGAGGTGACTAACATAGAGTGACTATAACAAGGTGACTGTCACAAGGTGACTATCATGAGGTGACTATCATGAAGCGACTAACACAGTGCGACTGTAACAAGGTGACTTTCACAAGGAAACTATCACAACATGACTATCACGAGGTGATTTTCACAAGGATACTATCACAAGGTGACTGTCATGAGGCAACTGTCACATTGTGATGGTCACAAGGTGACTATCACATGGCAACAGGGAAAAGTGATCGCCAAAGATCATCAATAAGATGTTGCCACGTGTCCTCTCCTCTTCCACGTATCACGCATCTATCAACTTTAGCCATGCAGACTTCTATAAATAGAATAGCAGGGTTATTTTCACCTTTCGTACGATGATTTCTAGATCATTTTCTAACATTTTTAGAGCATTTTCTACAACATTTTCTGATCATTTTTAGGGCGCTTTCTAAGCGTTTTTAGAGCATTTTCTGATCTTTTTCAAGGTATTTTCAAAGCTTTTTTCCATGAGCTTTTAAAGTATTTTCTAAGCTTTTTTAGAGGGTTTTCGAAGAATTTTCCCAATATTTTCCCAACATTTTTAGAGTGTTTTAAGAGAATTTTTAGATCTTTACAAAGGGTTATCATAAATGGCTAGCGCTTCCTCTCCTCTCCCTTCCAAGGTATCTTTCAAGAGCTACTATTTTTTGAATGTGAAGAATATTTTTAGCACTCTTGGGAGAGATTCAAACTAGCTTTACATCTCCAGAGTTGCTGGAGTCATGAAAATACTACAATTGGATGTCAACGTCTCCCTGATGCAACGTATTGTTATTTCCTATGACCATGATGTGTCCACTATACAAATAAAAGTTGATAACAATGATATTATTTTTATCATGAATCCCTTGGATGTGTAGCGATTACCAGGGCTACAATTTTTGGATGTTCTCCTTGTTAACAACCAGTATGTGTTGATTGAATCTGATAAATCAACGTTGGCATCCAGATATGGCTTGAATCCAGACCATTTGAAAGGTAAGTTTTTTAAAAAATTATTTTTGTTTATCCTTAATTTTGATGTATTATTGTTTCCAATGTCCATTCTCTAATAATGTTCTCTCTATTTTGCAGTTAATTATTCTAAATCGAAAAGGGTTTTGAACATTTCCAATGTTACAGATAAATTTCTTTATGTTTGTATTGAATTTTTCTTGGGAAGACTTATTATGCAGTGCCAACCCATAGAAATGTCATTTTGGGATTTGTCATTGTTGGTTCATTGTATTGATGGAGGTAGATATGATTGGTACACTCACATTTCAAACTGCTTGAAACAAGACCTTCTTTCTGCGTAGAAAATTTAATCCGCGTATATAGTAACCTCCAACAACTTCATTCTTTATCTTTTAAAAGAAGCATATTACAATCTTCAACAAAAAAATCCTCCAACTACATTGCACCCAGATTTTTTGGCTATTGGGATCAATGAGAATGAAATATAGGTAAAATTATATATTGGAATAGTCTCTCTTTTTTGTATTTTCAATCAATCTTGTTATTTTCTAATTTTATTTTGAAAATAGAGAAGAGCAGCTCACTCCTCTAGTAAAATGGATGTCGCCATCAGGATTCAAGAAACTTCTATTGATTCTAAAATGCAATTGTTTTCAGAGAAACGACTAACACTTGCACCATGAATGACAATGGCTGTAGAGTCTGAGTCGGGTATGTTTAGTTAATATTGATATATTTTAATTGCATTGTTTTAAAACTAGTTTTAATTTATAATTTTCATCTAAAATTTCACAGAGGAACCGACTAGATTTAAAAGACTAAAAAAATAGATGCCTCCATCGGGTGCACAATACAAAAAGAATCCAATCCTCCCATAGCAATTCCATCCACAACAAGTTCATCTACAAGAAGTTCAAAAATATCCATAGCACGCACCACCGATGAGGAACCAATCTTGCATGCATGGAAAACAGTTCCTCACACCGCCACAACAACCGCTTTAGGGAACTAGCAGTTAGTTTCAGACACAGACTCAGACTATGGGTTAGTCGATTGTTTTAGGGACACCATTCCCAATTTTAACACTTGATAATTTATCAAATGTAGAAAGTGCATCTCAAATGCCCCCTCCAAATGCAAATCTGGAAGATAATTTTATGTATCAGGATATGAATAATTTGAATTTGCCACTTAAGACAAGTTATATGCTTCATGGTTTAGGGATCGATGATGAAGCAAAGAAGAATATTGAAGAATATACCATTGATTTTTCCTCTTACCCCCACCAGCAAGTCGACACCCATCATCATCCAACTAATGATGATAAAATAAACTTTTCAAAAAATGTTTTATTGGCAAACAGATGTAGGGCTACTATTATAAATAATCTTCTTTTAGATATTGATACGTTAAGAGAATAGGAATATTAGGCCAAGGTTATGATCAAAGCAATAAATAGCCAATACAAGAAATTTGCACATAGAAAGAAGTTGTTTTCAAAGGTGGATAATGAGCCATAAAATCTCGATGCTCTATTACATAAAGCCGAATCTGGCACCGTCAAGGCCGATTCTACAAGTAGTGATGAAGTTTTAGCCATTATACTTGACCGATTAGAGAACCTAAATTTCAAAGCCCAAACATATTTTAATGAATGAAAACTTGATAAGAAGAAAGTAGTAGTAGTAGAAGCAGCAAGAATTACAGCAGATGTAAGTTTTACATTTAACTGAAAATCATTTTTTTCTTTAATATATTTTTTAAATTAATATTAATTTTTTTCTCTTGTATTTTGCAATATAATTATCAAAATTTAAAGTAGTAGGTGTTAGCCATGAAAATGTGGATCAAAACAACAAAAATCAGTGTGACTAATACTATTGAATTGAAGAAGAGACTACAACAAACTGTTCGAGAAAATAATTGGTTGAAGAAGCTTATCAAAGATAAAGGCCTGGATGTGGATACTACAACAAAATAAAATGATAAAGAGCTAAATACACCATTTAAATAAGATCCCATGAAGGAAGAAGATTTATTACTATCAGGGATACACACTACATATGAAATTTTGGTATGGGCTGGTGCATTGGAAGCAAAGGATATTGAGGTAGATGCAGCTGACACTTCAGGCACTTTGTAGGAAGAAAATGTAAAAAAGTAGAACTATTGTTTCATTATTTCATGATTCAAGAATATTGTTAAAAGAAACATGTTTTCAAAGACTCGTATTTTAACATGTTTTCAAACATATTATTTTATATTACATAAATTTTATAAGTTTTATATTACTTTTTCATAGTTTATTTTCAATATTGTGATGTTTTGATCAGTAGTGTGGATGGAATAAATAATTTTGAATTATGTGGATGCAATAATGGAGCACCAATATTTAGTTTCCCATAAATAGTTTACTCAATACATAGTTTTATTCTATAGATGATTTATTCTATACATAGTTTGCCATACATTGTTTTCAATACATTGTTTTCAATACATGGTTTCCTATACATGGTTTCCTATACATGGTTTTCAAAACATGGATTGTCATACATTATTTATTTCAATACATGGTTTGAACTTTGTTATACATGGTTTTCAAAATATATGAAATCATACTATACATGGTTTATTCAATACATGGTTTACCATACATTGTTTTCAATACATGGTTTTTTAAAACATGGATTGCCATACATTGTTTATTTCAATACATGATTTATTCAATACATGGTTTTAACTTTGCTATACATGGTTTTCAAAATATATGAAATCATAAAATACATGGTTTTCTATACATGGTTTATTCAATACATGGTTTGCCATACATTACTTTCAATAAATGGTTTGCTATTCATGGCTTTCAAAACATGGATTGTCATACATTGTTTATTTCAATACATGATTTATTGAATATATGGCTTATACTTTATTCAATACATGGTTTGAAATTTTCTATAAATGGTTTTAAAAATATATGAAATCATAATATGCATATTCTGTTGAAAACTTATAGCATTAAATATGAAATCAAAATACATGTGAAAAACAATAATATATGTGATTTTGTAATCAATATTCTGTTCCAAAATCAATGAAAACATGTCTCAAAATATAATCAAATATCAATATTAATATGTGAAATCAAATCAAATAAATGAATCAATCTTAATATGTGAAATCAAATCAAATAAATGAATCAAATCCCAATATTCTATTGAGAAATGATAGTTTAATACGTGAAATCAATCAAATGAAAGCATATTTGCATCATAATGGCAGAAGCTGGAACAAAATCCTTTCAGATTGTGTAAAATATTCTGCACTCATACCAAAAAAATTTGTCATCAGTGTTACCATTATCCTCATCATATTGAGTATCCATGACACCTCTTATGTCTGCCAAATATTTCCAATATGACAAAGCTCTTTCATAAGGAAACAACTCAACCTCATAGGTCGACACATATACTCTCAAACAATTTTCCAAATTTTTGTCCAATCTATTTCGAAATTTAGATTTCACATATGATAATGCACTAAATACCCTTTCATCCTCAACAAATCCTAAAATCATCATTTGGAATAATTCATATAAACTTAAATATTCACTCATAGTATGTTTTAGGATACTACTGGGATATGAATATTTCCACAAACGTGAAATAGAACCCCTTTCATGGTGATTAGTGAATTGTGAAACTTGAGCAGACATTGTTGTTCCAAAATAATTTGATTGTTTTGTCAAAAGATCTTTGTTGAGAATTCCATTGATTTCAATACCATTGAATACCACAGGTTTAGTGAAATGGCTAGCAAGCTTGCCCATGTATTTGATAAAAAAACCATTTATATTATAGTATTCATTACAAGGATTCCAAAATATCAGGTTAACCACACCCATAGCCTTAAGCAATTCATCTCTTTTAAAATAGTCTCTGATCTCTTTTGTCAATGATTCTACTATTTGTTTCAGATTAATTTTTGTATCTGTTACAACTACATGAAATCTATTGTATGTTATGGGCATTTGTTCAACTTCATTTGTAGCTATATCCATTCGTTGATCAAAACAATATAAAGGAACTTCCTTTCCATTGATATTAATACAAATATGATCATTTATATTGAACTTCAAAAACTTATGAGGATCATTCATGTTTGTCAATGTTCTCCAACTCTCAAACATGGGATCCATAAAATTTTCACAAGATGCGTACATAATATCAATATGTAAGAAAATTTGTTTTCTCACCCTGATGAAATCCACAACATAAATCAATATTTCTTGTGAAATTTTGATCAAAGTATTCATTTCTTCCAACATTGGAATAATACCACACAATGTGAGAAGTGTTTCAAATTCACTCATTCGAAATAGAGAATATTTAGCCTTATCAACTGCACTAGGATTTGCATACATAAACCCTACCAAGAATTGATATTCTTTGAAAACTCTATATGTTGGTTGATACATCAAAATCCACCTAGTATATACATATTTTAAGAGTTTTTTTACCATCAGTAACTCCTAGTGCAAACTACTGAAACTCTAAAAACCTTTTTGGACTGCACGAAAAATAATCATGAATTTCACAAACAATATCTTCCACTCTCACTACATTTGTAAATGTATCCATAATTTTGTATGCAATATTAATTTCTATGAGCCATGCAATTGGGGATCAAATATGGGGCAACAGATGTTTGTAGTCTAACACAAATACCATTCCTGTATCCTAGCATTGTAGCAGCACCATCAGCTCTAACACATATTAACTTAGTAGCTATTTTTCATTCATTCCTATGATTTCATTTAAACTAGAAACAACAACATTGTAAATGTTTTTTACATTACAATTTTCCACCATATTGTGTAGTCCAATTAAATGAGGTTGTCTTAAATGATTTTCCAATGTGCAAATATGAATGCAAATCCAATATGTGTTGTCAACAACAATCACCTCATGAATTGAAAGTGAAATGAATTTGGCCTTTTTAATTTTCTCTTTGAGGTCATCCTTCTCAACCAATGATAGACATTTTACCATTTCCCAACCACTTCGATCTAACCAATGGGTGTTGGGTAATTTATGTACATCATCTAGTCAAAATAGAGATTTACCATCAATGAAATCTGACATAGGTCTACCCTTTTTAAGAATAATGAGTACAATAACAAACTATAAACTTTTTGAAGCTAAAATGAAATTTTCCATTTTTCAAAATTGGGCTTGAATCGTTGCACCTTTCTCAACCAAAGTTTACTTTTATTCCATTTATTTATCATATTCTTGTGCATTTATGATATAGGCACACTCTAATGCATCCTTCCACCTATAATTTTTTTGTATTGGTCCATCACTTTCTTTTGTTTTTATATAAACCTTTCCACAATGTTTTTCTACTGTATCTTTCTTAACTTACAATCTATGATAATTTTCGTGTTTCTAGCTATAAATTATGCATCTCAATTCTATTATTACCTCATTACTATTCTATAGAAGCACTAACTCAATAAATGTAAAATCTAAAACCCAATCAGACTGAAATGATCTGTTGATTGTCCATCTAGATGACCTTTCATGTTTATGTTTTTTAGAAGAAGATTCTCCTGAAGTAGGTACTACATAAGAACTATTAATTTGTTTTCCATTTTGCGTGTTTGTTTTAGGAATATCTTCATATTGTTGTTCCATTTATTTTAAAAAAAAAAACCATTTGTGGAATTTTCATTATCGTAGTTATGTGGAAGTGGATTCATACCAGGGTCAACAGTGTTTTCTGTAGAGATAATACTAGGGTTAATACTAGGGTCATTATCATTATTCTTTTTAGAAGCATACCTTATTTTAAAAAATAGAGATAAACAATGGACAAAGCCATCCACCAAAAATTACCCTTCTTAATGAATGAAGACATTATATATAAAATTAATAATGCACAAAAATTAACTGGTTAGTAAGTAAAGGTGCTCATACCTTCAATTTGTGCAAATGTTGATGGCTGACTAGATTTCGAAATATTATGAAAGTATTTGAGGATACTCCTTTTATCGAAATTGGAAGACTAGCCTTCCTTCTTTCCACTACCAATAGGTGACATTTTACCTATATAAACATAAGATTAATAAGAACATTATTTTGAAAAATGGAAATAACTAGTAAAAGAGAGAACTGCTATTCAATACAACATAATATCTGACTAAAGGAAGCTTGAGATTGGTGCCCAAATAATAGAACCTCCTTATTGAATTTCAATGAATAAAAAATGTATAAAAAATAAACATAAATGGTAACAAAAATTTACTAGTAAATGGTTGGCGTTGTATGTCAGTCACCTTGTGTTAGTCACCTCGTGATAGTTACCTCGTGATAGTTACCTTATGATAGGTACCTTATGACAATCACCTCATGACAGTCACATTTTGTCAGTCACCTTATGACATTCAACTTGTAACAGTCGCTTATTTTGATCACCTTATGACAGTCACCTTATAATATTTGCCCTGTGTCAGTCACTTCTGTTGGTCACCTTGTGTAGGTCACCTTGTGATAGTCACCTTTTGTTAGTTGCTTCTATCGGTTGCCTTGTGTCAATTGCCCTGTATTAGTCACATTTTGTCAATCGTATTCTATTAGTCACCTTGTGAAATTCCCCTTCTATCAGTCACCTTATGATAGTCACCTTGTGATAGTTGCCTTGTGATAGTTGCCTTCTATCAGTCACCTTGTGATAGTCGCTTCGTGTAAGTCACCTTGTGATAGTCGCATTGTGTCAATCACTTCTACCGGTTTTCTTGTGTCAGTCACTTCTGTCAGTCGCTTTTTGTGGTTGCCTTGTCTCAGTCATCTTGAGACTATGAGTGGCGCTGTCAGGGTTATTTAATATATAGTGGGGTGCAGGAGTCAAATTGGGTGGGATAATTTTTTTAAACAATTTTAGGGCAAAAATTAGGTGAGAAAACATATTTTACCAGGGTTAATTTACCCTAAAAAAAATTAACTCCATAATTTTCGAGCGAATGGGCTGACCTCTAGGGTCCCAAAATTAGAAAAATAAAAATTGTTAAAATCCTAAAATTTGCTATAAATTGTAAAATTCACCCTTGTGCATAACCCTGACCACAAATATGATCTCAGTAATGGTACCATTCAATTACCATCCAATGGAATATATAAAATTTGAAAAGGGGATGGATGGTTACAACCTAATCGTCACCCTCTCAAGTTAGAGCTCAAACCACTAATTTTTGTTATGCTCATAAAGACTTGATAGTTCAATGGAGTCAAACATGCTCAATGGATATACATTGATAAAATGGTAAAACTACCAAGGGATATTAAAAATGGATTCAAATTATTTTTGATAAAATGGTAAGTTTTGAAAATGGGTTATTAATAATTATATAAGGGTTTACCACCAGGAGTTTAATAAATTAAAATGGGAGGCGATAAATTTAAAAAATAAGGGGTTTTTTAAGAATCTTGTGAACGCACATGTTTTGAAGGCTTTCAACTAATTGACCCCCCCATGAGGTTGGATGAAGTTAGAGCATATAGAGCACAATTAGCCACCTAACTCAACCAAAAGCTAGCAGGAATAGGACTCTAGGATAGAGAGGTAGTGGTATAAAAAGTACTCAATGTACTTAATTAAGAATGGATCATGCAACAATGCTAAGCTTAGATCAATAATTTGGCCACCACTACTACAAGTTTGAAGATTCATATTGGCTCATTAATTTAAAAGGGGCTTTCCTACACTTGGACCATAGATAATGAACCCCTCTCTAAGCAAGAGTATTTTTAGTTGTTCAAGTAGCAAAAGAAAGACCAAGCTAATTGACTCATGGCTAGATTCCCCCACTACAAGTGATATAGCCCAAGCTATCATACCCTTGGTATAGCTAGAAGCATAAATTCAAGAAGTCACAAGTAAATTGAGAAATTTATCTCATGAAGACTAAGTAGATCTCTAGATTTGCTACTCTCAATTCAAGAAAAGGAAGCTAATATCCGAAAGCAAGTGGAGAGATTAAATTTGTAATTGACAAGTTATTCTTGTAGTGATTTGACATTATTTATTCTTTCATTATTTCTTCAATACTTCCATATTCTTCATTATTTGATTTAACTTCATACCCAATGGATGAGATCATTATTTTTCTAATTGTTTTATCTTCAACAAGTAGAAGATCCCCTATGAGTTTCTATAATTATAGTAAATTTTAATACATCTAGGAAGATTTTTGTCTTGTCCATTTTGCAATTCGACCTCAATGGGAGGCAAATTGGTGAAAAGGAATATGAGAGTAAAATTGCATCATCAATTTTATAATTTATATTAGGCACTAATTTTGTAAATGAAGTCTCCATAAAAAAATGTGATGCTACAAGGGCCATCCAATTGCATCGATCAATGGTGGGTGATGATTCAAGAAGTTGAAATTCATATAAGCTCCTAAATCCATGTAGGCTATTATGTTTATTGATCTAAGGTGGGCATATATTTATAGAGAAAAATAATTTGTAGGGGTAGTAAAGTAATGCATACCATCAATTTTCTTGATCTACAACAAGAATTAGTCGTACAAGGAAAATGTCCATTAAAGTTTTGATGATACATGAGTTGTCTGATCTTGTTGATCAATGGAAGACACTAATTTAAAAAATTTAAAACCCATAAAAGTCCCTCGAAAGCATGTAGTTCATTTATTTAGTAGATCTTTAGTAAATTTTGATTCATAAGAAAAAATATTGGTAGAAGCAACCAAGCAATGTGGGTTATCAATTTTTTTATTAACAATGAGCATCATTTCCTAGTAAGGTAGTAAAAAATAATTTTTCAAAGCCCCATTATCCATTTATTACTCATCCAATGGCCCATGCCACTTCATAAGGTTTTCAAATATGTTATTAATGAAGAAAATTACCATTGGTTGGCATGAGACATGTTTTAGATACATCAAAATCCGATGGAGAAATAACTAGCTATCCCATAAAAGCTTATTCCCAAAACATATCTAACATTGATATTGGAAATATGCTAAATCTAGTAGTCCATGGAAATTTAATAAAAATATCGAGACATTGAGATCATAAGGTTTGTGAGTCGTCTAGTCTTGATGATCAACAACCAGTACCATTTTAAGAACCAAACCATAAAATTTTTAGGAGAAGCCCCAACCATTGGATGATACCAAAGACATGTGGCAGTCATATTGATAGCTTACAAATATTTAAGTTCAAAGCTCGCATCAAAGAAGATCCATCATGAATCTGGTATCGATGGTAAATCTAATTATCTATGAGGTTTTGAAGAAAAGGTTAAAGCATTTGTGTCACAAAGTCATGCGAGCCATTCGATGTTAGTGATCAATGACATAGGTTATCTCTAAAAGCCTTTTATAAATAACAAGATAAGCCCTACCATTAGTTGAATCATAAAAAAGTAAATAGACATAGACTAATTCTTCCACATTTATCCAACTCATAGTGACCATACACATGGCAGACATGATCTCTCCACTCCATATTCAGAATAAACTAGTGGTCGAGATCAAATCAAGGTAAATCTAATGGGTCACACGAGTAGAGAAAAGCTAAAGGTAATTCAACATTAGGGAATCATACCAACCATTCAATATTAGCAATTGGCAACCAAGGAAGGAGAATACATGTAAAAGAGAAGATCAAGAGAAGTTATGCTAGCCATCTGATCAAATGGGAACTAGACTAATATAATGGGCAACAATATTTAAAAGAAAGCAACAACATTATTTTAAGGTTATTTACTATAAGTAACATCTACCTGTAATCTCTTAAAGAGGGCATTTTAACTCATTAAGGCAATGGTTGTAAAAAATCCTCAATTCCACTTCGTTAAAAAGCCTTAAGTCCACTTACTTGAACCACTCAAACATGATATTTTAAGGAATTGGTTAGTATATAAAAGGTGTTATTAGTGAAATCTCTAGTTTTAGAGACCTTGAGTCTAGCAGCATTGATTACAAATGGATCCTACACTCAGTTATTAGGGAATTTCTAGTAAAAAGTAGTTGGTGATGGCAATGGAGGCTCCAATACCAAAGGCCTTAACTCCTTCAACATTAATATTTATAGATCTAGAGACCTTCAGCCTAATAAAATTGAATGTAGATCAACCTCTCGATGGATTTTAGAGAAAAGTATTGGGTCACTTGTATAGTTTTGGAGGGGAGAAAACCTAGCTTTGGCTAATAAATAGGAGTTTTATTCTATTTAAGGCATTGAAAATTTCTTACTAATACCTAATATTTTTCCTTGTGTATATTTATTTTTATTTTCTTTGATGTATGAGGCTAGACTCAAACATTGAGTCATTGTGCTAATAGCATTCAAGCCTCTTTTGATCTAGCTTTTCTATAAATGAAAATTATGATATATATGTGTGTGTGTGTGTGTGAAACTATGGCTAATTTTGTTTTACCCTATTTCTTATATGCATCTCTCATTTATAAATTTCTTATGTTATATTATAACTATGTTCTCTTAATTGGTTATTAGTAGATTATGCACGTGTTTATTTCATTCTAGTAGTACATAGAAGGATATTTTTATCTTGGCACATCACCAACATCAAATTAGAATAGGTTAAGGTTTTGTATTTTTGTATTTCTCTCTTTTCCTTTGATATATGCAATTAATTATGAAATAGTGCATCAAATATCAAATCTAATAAGGAGTCGACCTTAGTAAAATCAGGTTGCCATGTGAGATATGCTCCACACTCATAAAGCTTATGTTTTTTTACTCTATGTGAGATGTAAGTGTTGGGTGCATTTGACTACTACAGCAAATGGACATGACATTATAAGCAGAAAATAAAATCTGCTACATAGCAAATGACAACATTTAATCTACAAACCCAACTCAAAATATCTAACAAAAATATTTATACAGAAAATGACAACACTCGATTTGTAAATCCAACTCAAAATCTTAGAAATAAACCTCTACATAGCAAATAACATCACTCAATCTACAAACCCAACTCAAAATATTTTATAGAAACTTCTAAACAATAAACATCGCTGAAACTACAAACCCATCTCAAAATATTTGAAAAAATCCTTTAGTGTATAAAAAGATTATATATTTTACTATAATAGTAAAAAACTACTAAAATAATACTATAGTTGAAATAAAAACTAAATATAGTAACTAACAAAATAAATATTTGCAATAAAAACCAAATATAACAATTAAAAAAATGATTTTTAAATTATAATTAATTCTTTAGGTTTTGTATTTGGTCCATTGTAAGTTCCCTTCAACATAATAATGAAAATGAGTCTCCTTAATATTTTAGTAAATTCTTCTTGTATTTTCTGTGAAATGTGGTGTTACTTTAAAATGGAGATGAACACAACATAGAAAGGAGAAAATAGAGAGAATTTTTTTTCAAATACCCTCCAATGGACACCTCGTTACTCTTCAAACCTATACATACTACTTCAATACAATGCACTATACTTATATCTATATAATTAGATATCTCTTGGTTATATCAAGAGACTCTTAGTGCTTCATTATCTTCAAATATAGGTGAGAATATTTAATTTTTCTTCTTTTTCTTTTTATTTTTATTTGCAATTTCAATTCTATCCTATTTTGATTTTGTATCCTATTTATATCCTCTTCTAGATTTTATTTTATTATCTTATTCTATTTTTTGTCTCATTTAATATCATAGTTTTCAATATTCTCCCCCTTGAGATTGAATTGAAATATTTTTATTTTATCTTTGAGTGAAATAAATTGATTCTTGGACAAGTATGAAGCACTTCACATAAAGGATGGATGTTGCAATCAAGTCTCTAAGAAGGATTTGCTAACTTTTCATGCACCAATTGGCACTAGCAGCTTGTATGGATTTAGGAAGGAAAGTTAATTAGGGTTTGAGTACAATGGAAGTAGGAAAGATAATTTGGTAGGATATAAACTCTTTAAATATTCTATAATTACCTAAAGCTCTGAAGTAGTCTCTTTCAAGAAAAAATCATATCACTTGGTGCTCCTTTTGCACCAAAAGAGGCAAATCTTGAGCTATCATATCAATCAAATGAATAAAAGGAGAATATTTATGAATATTTTAATAGGTGGGTAGAACTTTAGTGGAAATTTTTAAAATCAACCAATCCCAAGGAATGACACACAAACCAAGTGACCCCACTATCCAAAGAAATATCATGATCATCCCTTGCATCCAAACAGAGACTGAATATCTATAGCTACATTAATAGCAAAAATTAAGAGTCAACTTAATTTGAATAAAAAAAGAATTAAAGATCTATCAAGCACAAAGTAAAAATCATAATTTCTCTAAAATTAGAAAATCTAGAATGACAATAGAATCCAAGAAGAAGAGTAATATTGTTTCCACACTATCAAAATTTGTTGCAACTACTACCGTAGGACCAAATAGGTTAACATCTACTCAAGCCACAATAATTGAGCCCCTAAAATGCATATAATATCCTAACCTACCAAAATATACAAATATCTATACCAATGTTTTGGTAATATGCTCACCAAAGAAACTTAAAAAGCAAAGGAGTGTCCTTTTTTGTAAGAATCTAGATGAGTTGCTTGGCCCAATACATGATTCCTCAAGTCCATCCTTGCTATGAATTGGTAGAGGCATGCGAATTGCACTATGAACCTCATTTAAATATGTTTTTTTTTATCCATAATAATCTCTTCATGGTAGCTATGATAGGAATGACTACAAAAAATGCTGTTAGTATTGGTAAGATTTAAGATAAGCCCAAAGATTATAAAACGGTATTATGTCAAGATTAAAGATAAGCGAAAGTTCTTGTATCTAGATCTCAAAAAATCTAAGTATATGATAGAGTTTCTCTTAAACCAATATATATTTAATCAAGAGGCCAAGGACACCTTGATCATGACAACATTCATTTTTGGTTTTGATGATGACAAATAAGTAGCACAAGAAGAATTGGGTGTCATTCATATGCTAAGGAGTAACTCAAAAGGCAAGCCTCTAATCCTTGAATTTAGGAAATTTATAGCCTAGTAGATTCGTGAAGGTTGACTAAATTTAGGGATAATTAGACCTTCATGTATTGTTCATTCTTATACCATTTGGTGTTATATAAAAACGTCTAGTTGTTTGAGCATTTAAACTTAAGAATGAAATATGAATAAGGAAAAGCAATACTTGTTCTCTTCTAGATAGAAGTTCTATGTTAGAGCTCATCCTATTGCCATTTAGCAAATGACTTCTTAATTCCAATGGTGAGTGCAATGAAAGGAGAAAGGATATGATGTATCTCAGAAGATACCATCAAAGTCCTATAGTTGCATATTAAAGGGGACTAGTACTTCTTAGAGGATGCTACCATTTTATGTATTTTTGGGGTCGACAAGATTGTATATCTATTACCAAAGTATGTGTTGAAGATATTAGCATATATCACAATACTAAGGTAGGTATACTTAATTAATGTTACTTATGAAAGTGAGAAGACAAAAAATATATTCTATAAATCCCTAATTTAGCTAGGTCATCTAGGAAGTATATCACAAAATAAAAGGAAGGCAACCAATGAATTGGAGGCTAAGATAAAGGTGTTAGTGTTAGATATTTTGGATGATACCTGGGATTATGATCTGGATGGGAAGTCTATTGCATGGTTGAAAAGTCCTAGGATTTCCAAAAACTATCATTCATGAACCTAGGTCTAATCATTAAAGGTGGTATAGAAGAAGCTTTCTTGCCACTTCAAAAATAGTAATTATTATTATGCAAGCCCCCCTAAAAAATATATGAAATCTTCTATATGAAATTAAAGTATGTTGACCTTGTACTTAAAATTAACACAACCAAGAAGAAGTTTTTATGGAATAAAATATGGAGTAATAATAAAATTAGACCATAGTGGAAACTATATCAAGAAATAGATAATGTTGAGGTGCCTTTTAGAAAATTGGATCCAAATGAATATGAAACCTTCAGTTAGTGCTATGGCATGGAACACCTAAAATAAGTATCCTTCAATGTATAAGATAAGATAAAATAAACCATGAAGAAAGGGCTTTTGGTCACAAATATTATTCTAACACTTCCAAATGAAGCCAAAATCATACAACCAGAGTTTCTAAGCAAGAAAGTAGCACAAAAAAATTTCAAAAAAATGGTACCCCTCCAAGGAAGTAGAGGTTGAAACTTGAATTGTAATCACCAAATGAATAAGAAAGGATCAAATTTCTATCTCAAATTACTTCTCAATATCTTAAAGAAGTTACTAAATTGATTTTCCAAATATAGGAGGAAGTGATACCATTGAACAAAGATGCAGTTGTAGCATTGGTCTACATTTTTTCCCTGATATCTTGTCCAAAAATAATGAGAGATAAAAAGGGTGATGCTACTAAAATTGAACCACTCACTAGTGAAACCTCTCCATGAATTTTTGCATCCTTCTTAAAATTTTGGTTTCATGAAATATTTTGGTCCCACTAAACTAGATGCCCAATGTTATAGCTACATTGGTCAACATTCCTTTGAATTTACTTACATAATATTCCATTCAAGAGACAATAGTCCTATAATCCTTGATTACCCAAATATCATAAACCTTAGTTACCTCAATTTATTCACCTCTAGCAATCCCACTTTTGAAACCTTTGACTATATTTTTGCTATCTCTAGTGTAGCAAGAAGGCTTGCAAGTACCATGCTAGTTTTGAATACTTTATAGGATTTTTAAATGGTTAAATAGTAGAAAAAAATACAACTAGAAGAAATAGGCCATGCTAGCACAACTATTTACTATGACTCATATAATTATCCACTTTTTTCCATAGAAATGGGCATTATTGCTTACACAAAAAGAGTAGCTAGTGTCAAAATCTAAAGGAGAGATGATAGAGCAAGATTGGTGGGTGGTGGTAGAAAGTATTAACCTCAAAAATTCCTAGGTTAGAGATAAATTACAACTCATATAAGAAGCCAAAAATGTACTCTCATGTGATTGTGAATCATTAAGTTTAAAATTGATGAAAAAGGAGAAACCATTGGAATATGTGAAGAGTACCTTGAGTGTTGAGATATATTACATTATTTGGTACATGCTAATGTATCCCAATGGTACCTTTATTGTATATTTGTAAATATGTAATAGACTAGGGTTGATTCTAGTTTAGAGTGTGATTTATATTTCCCTTTTTATGTAAGTGTCAATCTGTAGGAAATGCACAAGTGTCATGTAAAAGTATCAATGTGTAGGAAATGCAAAAGTGTCATGTAAGAGAGAATGTGCATAAGTGTCTTGTATGTAAGAGTGAAAATATGTAATGTGAGGATACAAGTGTTCTAAATTAGGAGTGCATGTAGAAGTGTAAGAGTCATGTATGCAAGTATCTTAGAGTCAAGTGTCCATCTAGTATGCAAGTGGTAAGTTGATAAGCCAATAGTCATGAGACTTGGCTAGACCCCCAATTTGTATGGGGGTCTTATAGGACTCCTAATATCCAATATTGGCTTGCTTGGGAAACCAATATCAAGATCCAAGAGGTTGGATCAGTTGGGATGAAAACTCTTGAAGCTTCCCCACCCAAAACTGTTTGAATCTTCGTTGCCCAGGCCATTGTAACTGAATTTTGCTTAGCCCGGGATTAAAAATAGTTTTGATGCTAACCGTAAATTTGAGGCACAACCAGCTCTATTATCCATGGGTTTCAGTCATGGCTAAGGCTGAGTTAGCCAAATCTACCCAAATTAAGTGGTTAAAACAACTACTTTACCTTGGAGTTATCCAAGATCATTCATATGGTCTATTAGCATGTCCCATATGAGTAGTCACCTTGACATGACGTGTTTTAGGTGTCTACACACAACTACTTGAAATATTTTTGAAAACATCAACACATTGGACTAGCAAATCATCAAGATTAAAATTGTGTTGAAAGCCTTGAGATAATAGTATAGTGCCTAGGCATTTGTTAGCCTAATTTTATGTGGCACTCTTTATCAAGTTCTACTAAATCTAATGTTAAAATATATTACTATCTCTTGTGGATACCTCTAAATGGTGGTGATTTGGGTTAAGAGAGAAAAATGATCTACTTGCTCATTGAATTTTTGCACCAATATACTAGAAAGTTATGCCCAATAAATGATGCAATCATCTTGAAGGGTATGATACCAACACAATACCTTTCCTTTTAGTGATATTATTAACAACCTCTATTTTTTTAAGCAAAAAAAACCCTTGCAAGGCTGCCTTGGTCTGATACACCACGACCAAGGGATTCTACACCATTAAAGTCACCCGAGAGTCGTGTCTAGCCCTGCCAGCACCAAAATTATCAATTGGATTTTGGGTATTTAATTCAAATTTTTGGTAGGGTGGAGATTCAAACTTGGGACCTCCCTTGGAGGATTGCCCTCTCATATCCAAATCACATACAACACCTAGGTCTATTATTAATAGCCTTATCATCATATCTTCCTCATGAATATTATGGATTGTATCCAATGATGCCATATCTTATCAGTGTTCATAGGTCATTTTCCCAATACCATCATACATTGGCAAAGGTTTAAGAGTAACAGTGGGAATGAGATTCTGGTTTGGAAGATTTAGTGGACCTATATGATTCTAATTAGGGAATTTTTTTAGAGGTTTATTTTGATCCATTTGTGTGGATGTGTTTGAATGAGTTAAAATATGAGATGCAAAGTGCACAAATTTTGGGCTTTCTATGGAGTTTACAAAAGAAGGAGATGGATGGATGATTGGGATTTATTTATTTTGAATATCATAGGTGGTAATTCTTTGAATATTAAAGTTCCATCTAGTTTTTTAGCCATTTCTTGGTTGAGCATAAGCTTATGGGATAAATGGTAGTTGGGTTATTGGATTCACTAATTTCTTAGGATCCCTATTTCTCAATGGAGTTTCCAGGTGAACATATAATTCTCTACAAATAAGGTCAAGACTATTCACCAATATCTTGAGTCCTTTAGGTGTTTTAAAAAATATACGCATAGACAGATAGCTCTTGAAATAGATATTTTAACTTTTCCTAACATAAGCATGCTACCTAATTAGATATGGTATTTGGGTCCCATCGGGAATGCCACAAATACTTATGGTTTTGAAATCTTCTTAAGTGAATGAGATGTATACTCAAGGCTTTGACTAAGATATTGGATGGCTCAAAAATAGGGGTCTCTAAGTCAACCTTCATAGAAGGTCGATTCCTATGCCTAGCTAATATATATAAATAGGGGTTGCAAACTAAAGTAATAAATGCAAAGGTTTATAAAGATGAGCTAAAAGTGGTATAGATTTGACAAAATCAAGAGATATGGTGTAGAGAGTCTTGTAAATTAAACTTAAATTAAACCACCTAACGAAAAAATCTATTTTCCTTATGAATTTAAAATATTTATCATTAATAACTCTAAGATATGCTAAATCATTCCAAAATTATAATGATAAATCCATGTAGAAATATAGAATGTAGAATAATTGTAGCAGGATTACTTGTTCCTAGCTTTAACATTAAATCATTAGCTACTTAGTAGGACATACATACATGTTATACACAAGATGTTAGTAGGAGTCCGAACAAAAATCTAATTATTATTCAAGGTGTATAGTCCTCAATCAATACAATCATGCCAATTGTAAATGCCAAAGAGTTGACCATCAAAATGGCTTACATTCTCATATATATAGATTTACAATTACAATTGGTTATCTGTCATAATAGTTCAGAGAATGGATTACAGGTCTAACATGCTACTATAGCATGCATGCTCATTCCTCCAACTTATTTTGTTGCAATGTATTTGGCATTATGGTGTTGATGTGGCTCGTTCTTGTTTGATCTAAGGGAGTGGTGGCTATCATGCCTTCATCTAGTGCATAGGATTCTCTAACATGTCCATTATGCTTTTATTTGCCTCACTACCTTCCTAGATGTTAGAGCATATATGTCAACCAGATAATTTTGTGAGTTTGGTAAGGTTCTATAAAAACATATCCACTTTTCGAGAGCACATCTTGGGCGGTTTGGTGCATGCTTTTATTTGATGTCTTTTTCAGCTCTTATTTTATCAAGTATCAAGCTCTCAATTCATTTCTACCAAGAATCTTAGTGTCCCTTGCTGACATTGACACTTAAAATCATTTTACACTTCTTTGATTTCTTAGCTTGGTGAAGTGCTTTGTCGAATGTTAGGTTCAATTTATGCCTTATCCAATTTTGCTATATGGTCAGCTTTTATAGTGTACTTGTTGACATAAGCATTCTAAAATGTCTAACAATGAGGATGAATACACCTGAAAGGCTCCATTATTATGTCAGATGTCGAAATATCATACTTAGCTAATTTCTTGTTTCAAGGGGTTGGGTGTATTTCATATATAGCCAAATACTTTACTCTCTCTTACTAATGTCAACATCGTTATCCTCCTATGTTGTTGCATACTAGATGCTAGATTTAAATTGCCCATTTGTTGACCTTAACATCCCAATCCATTTAGCCATATTACTTAGTCAAAAATTATAGCCTAGGTCTATTTGATACTTGGTTGTCAAATGCCAAATATTTTTGCAACACATGCTGACATCAAGATTCAAAATGTTTGGCATTGCTTCTACACTCAGTAAAAAGTGCATTTCTCTACTTGTAGTCTTTGACTTGGCCTTAGTTCTAAACTATTTGACAAAATTTTATAGTAAATATGTAGTATTTTATATTGATAAAACTCATATCCCTATCCAAAGATGAATGTGGGTGAAAATTTCATCTACAAGAGGATCAATTTGCTATATTATTTTTACCTTCCCCTGAACCTTCCTTTAACGTGATCTTATAATTTTTATTCAAGTGCTCCCCTTGCCCCACACCTTCCTAGGCTACCTTGGAAAACTCCATCAAATAAGGCCCATGGCTTCATAGGTTCCACTATTAGTGTTCCTATATGTTTGCTCAATTTTGGTTTTGGAAAAACTTTTAGACTTTCAAAAATGAATTTAATCTACATTTGCACCTAAATCACTTAAATATCCTCACCTTTAAAAAACTTGGCATTCCTATAAAACTATAATCCTCATGCCACTATCAAAGGGATATATCTATACTCCTTTAATCATATTTATTTGAACCATTGTTGCATGTTAGCCAAAAGGTTTCTAGCAGACCATTGTCCTTTCCCTTAAGTCAAAGTAAAATAGAATTCCAGACTTCTCTTGTGAAGGGGGAATGAACTAGAATATGGTCCATTGTTTCTTCTTCCTTTCTACACATGATATACTAACTTGGTCCTTGCAAAGTGTTGAGCAAGGTGCAGCGACAGTATTGTCATTGTTGTCAACACAGTCAGATAGATCGGTTGATGCAGTGGATAGGAGTTCAGAGGTTACTCAGAGTATGTACAGTGATGTTAAATGCTTATGAGGATGTTTACCCACCTTTTTGCATATTTTCCAAGAAGACCGAAGTGGCCCATATGCTAAAGATCAAAGAAAAAGCAAAACACCGCAAAGAAAAAAAGTGTCGCGATATCGCGACATGTTGCATTTTTGCGGTCCAAAGCAAAGAGAAAATGCAAGGAGAAAAAAGTGTCACGATATCACGACATGTTGCATTTTCACGACCGAAAGAGCAAAGAGAAAAAAGTGTCGCGATATCGCGACATGTTGCATTTTCGCGGCCAAAAGAAAAGAGAAAAAGCAAGGAGAAAAAAGTGTCACGATATCGCGACATGTTGCATTTTTATGGCCAAAGAAAAGAGAAAGAGCAAAGAGAAAAAGTGTCACGATATCGCGACATGTTGTATTTTCATGGGCCAAAGCAAAGAGAAAGAGCAAGGAGAAAAAGTGTCACGATATCGCGACATGTTGTATTTTCGCGGCCAAAGCAAAGAGAAAGAGCAAAGAAAAAAGTGTCGCGATATCGCGACATGTTGTATTTTCATGGGCCAAAGAAAAGAGAAAGAGCAAGGAGAAAAAGTGTCGCGATATCGCGACATGTTGTATTTTCATGGTCCAAAGCAAAGAGAAAGAGCAAGAAGGAAAAAGTGTCATGATATCGTGACATGTCACATTTTTGTGACTCAAAAAGGGAAGAGAGAAAAAAAGTGTCACGATATCGTGACATGTCGCATTTTATGTGACGATCAAAAGGGTAGAGAGAGAGAAACAAAAGTGTCACGATATCGCGACATGTCACATTTTGTGACTCAAAAAGGGAGAGAGAGAAACAAAAGTGTCAGATATCGTGACATGTCATTTTTGTGACTCAAAAGGGAAAGTGTGTATGTAAAAGGCAGAGAAACAAAAGTGTCACGATATCGCGACATGTTGCATTTTTGCCAAAGGAACAGAGTAGTTGACAGTGCGTCTGATATTAGTGATGAACACCAGGATGGTGAAACTAAAGACTGCATAGTGACGTGGACCCATAAGGAATATTTAATGATTTGAAATCATTTAAGATGGTCGTTACACATGGAAAGAAGTGGATGCATGCCCATGTGGAGAAAAGGAAATGAAGGGCCTCAAAATAGAAATGAAAAGCCTTTTTGGAAACCAAAACACATGCATGCATAAGGGAAAGAGAAAATGAATAGTCATCGAAGGAGAAAATGAATAGTCATGAAGGAGAAAATGAATAGTCATGAAGGAGAAAATGAACAGTCATGAAGGAGAAAATGAACAGTCATCGAAGGAGAAAATGAACAGTCATGAAGGAGAAAACGAACAGTCATGGTAGGAGAATATGGTGTCAATTATTTGCATGTGACGTGTTTGATGAAATGCCTTCTCAATATATACAAAAGGAGTTACATAAAGAAGGTGTTACAATTGACAAGTGGCATATGAGAATATGAAAGAAGGTGTTACAATTGACAAGTGGTATGAGAATATGAAAGGAGTTACAATTGGAGTTACAAAGAGAAAGGATAGTTATAAAAGGAGTGTTGCTTGGAGAATTTTTATAGGGGATTTTATTTTGTGAAGTGCGATGAGTGTGTGTGTTTTGTGAATTGTGGTAGACGTTGGGTAAGCAATAGACCAGTCAGGGTCTTGTAAAAGTGAAGGCATTTTTATGTCAATCTTCTAGTTTCAAAATTGAAGTCCAAGTTGGTGCTTGGCATCAGGGGTTGGTGCTCCTTCCAGTTGGTGCTGGTAAATCAGGGGTTGATGCTCCTTCCAGTGGGTGTTGGTAAATTGATTGTAAAGTTGGTGCTTTGCAAAGGCTGGATTTGGATGGGAGTCCAAACAGTCATTTTGAGGAGTAGCCAAATCGGTGAACCTCGGTACATCTTGTGTTGTGTGATGTTCTCTTGTTATACTTGCTTTATTTGGTTTTAAGTTTTCATTGTTTTGGCTTTAAGAGTTGAAGATTTAAGTTATAAAGAGCTACACTGATTCACCCCCCTCTCAGTGTCATTGTGAGACTAACAATTGGTATCAGAGCCGAGGTTCCTGAACAAGCTTAACCGGCTAGGGTGATCTTGGAAGTGACACAATGGCAGGTGGTGAAGGCTTCTCATCAAACAAAGCACCATTGTTTGATGGAACTAATTACGCATTTTGGAGACTCAGGATGCAGACATATCTTTGTGCTTTGGGATACGACATTTGGGATTCAGTAGATAGTGGATACACAATACCCACCACTTCTCCAACCGATGCTACCGATAAGAAACTATTTGAGAATAACTCAAAAGCAAAGAATGCTATCATGTGCGGATTAGTGGACAGTGAACTGGTAAAAATTATGAGTTGTAAAATGGCAAAAGAAATATGGGACAAACTGAGGAGCATTCATGAAGGAGACGTTAAGATCAAGGAGGCCAAGTTACAAACACATCGAGCTCAGTTCGAAGTATTAAAGATGAATGACGATGAGAACATAGAGGCATATATGCTGAGAGTTAATGAAGTCATTAATGCGATTAGAGGACTCGATGAGGAAATCGAAGATTCTGTCATCGTGAAAAAGGTATTAAGATCTCTTCCCCAAAGATTTGATTCTAAAGTTTCAGCTATAGAAGAAGCTAAAGATCTAAATTCTTTTAGTATGGATGAGATGCATGGTTCTTTGACTGCATATGAGATGAGAATAGGAAAATCTAAACCCATAGATAGAGAAGCTACTTTTAAAGCCCATAAAAATATGAAAGCAAAACAAGAATCCGAGGAAGAAGAGACATCAGATGAAATGGAAGCAAACTTTGTTCGAAAACTAAAAAGGGGAAAAGGAAAATACAGAGGAAAGTTACCGTTTAAATGTTTCAATTATGGAGGCATTGGGCATTTTGCAGCTAAATGTCCACTTAATGAGAAGAACAAAAGTGATGAAGGATCGCACCAAGAAAGAAGTGACTGGAAGAAAAAAACAAATTTCAGAAAAGGCAACTTCAAGAAGAAAAGTTTCATCTCCAAGAATGTCAGTTCATCAGAAGACAGCTACGGTGAGGATTCTGAAAAGGAAACAGGTGAAGCTCTTTTCATGGCACTCAAAGAAGAAAAAATAGAAAAAGAATAGGAATGTGATGAAGAAGAAATTGATGCAGAAGTAAATTTGGAAGAGGAACTAATTGCAGCTCTGGATGAATTGAAGATAGAAAGAAAAAAGAATAAGAAAATTTCAAGAAAGCTTGAGGATGCAAATGAAATCATAACTAGTTTGAAAGTACAGATAGAAGAATCCAAGAAAATATCTGAAGATCTCGAAGTGCAAATAACCATGAAAATAGATTATTGTTGCAAGCTAGAAGAAGAGATTGTTGGTTTAAGGATGCAGATAGAAGAGATGAATCGTAAAATTAGTTGTCATCACAAACGTGAAGAAAGTTCTATGAAGCTGGATAAGATCATAAATAACCAAAGGACTACAGGCATCAAATTTGGTTTGGGCTTTGACGAAGGAGAATCATCAAATGGATCAAAGAATGAAGATAAGAAACAGGTTGATCAAGAAAAATTGACTCATGCAAAAGAAAGCAATAATGCAAGGCACGAAAGGAGAATTGACAATGATGGATTCACCAATGTCACACATCAAAGAAGAAGAAGATTTATGACTCCTACGACAACATGGCAAAGACCATCACCCAGGTTCAATCATCTCTTTTCTGGTTACTATTTTAAATGCAATGGTTATGGACATAAGATTTCAGATTGCAAGTATAACGTAGGACCAAGGAATTTTACCAATAGAAATGTTTTTTCACCTTTGATGGATTATGCAGTAGAATGTTATAACACGTCATAATTTTGGGCACATTGCAAGAAATTGTCGAAGTACATTTGCATCAAATCAATTTCAGGGAAGAAAATTTCAACCAAATGGAATGAGACAAAATAGAAAATTTCTCGAAAAACATGCACAAGCTACTGAAAAAGAAAAGTCAAAACAAGAGCCCAAAACTCGTAATCAAACCAGAGTGGAAAGAAAAAGATCGATCTAAGGAAGAAAAGGAATCCTCGATCGTACAAACAACATTTAAAGCATAGAATAAATCTGCACCATGGATACTTGATAGTGGATGCTCCGAGTCATATGACAGGTGACAAACAAAAATTTGAGAAGTTACAACAATATGAAGGTGGTTCAGTAAAATTTGGAAATAATGATGGAGCTAAAATAGTTGGCAAAGGATCAGTTAAGATCAGTGATGGAAAAATCAAGTCAAAAGAAGTCTTGTTTGTGGTTGGTCTGAAGCATAACTTGTTGAGCGTAAGTCAGATTTGTGATAGAGGTCATGAAGTGATTTTTAAGAAGCAGGGTTGTGAAGTCAAAAAAGCAAATAGTGGAAAGTTGATAGCAACTGGATCGAGGACATCTGGCAACCTGTACACTCTCTCAGAGACTTCAGAAGGAGCTTGCTTGATTGGACAGGAAGAAGAAAATTGGTTGTGGCACAAGAGGCTCGGTCATATCAGTTTTGACAATCTAGTAAAAATCAGCTCAAAAAAGGCAGTGAGAGATATTCCCACCATTGGAAAACCATCAAATAGCATTTGTGCTTCATGCCAAAAGGGGAAGCAAACTAGAGTCTCATTTAAAACAAAAGAGTACTACACAAGCAAACCTTTGGAACTAATACATACTGATTTATGTGGACCCATGAGAACGCAAAGCATAAATGGTGACAAATATTTTATGTTGTGTATAGATGACTATTCCAGGATGACATGGGTACTATTTTTGAAGCATAAATCAGAAGCTTTTGAGATGTTCAAGGTTTTCAAAAACCAAGTTGAGAATCAAACAGGAAAAAGGATTAAATGTTTAAGATCAGATAGAGGAGGAGAGTTCATTTCAGAGGATTTTACAGAGTACTATGAAAAATATGGTATTAGAAGACAGTTTTTAGCAGCCAGGACACCTCAGCAGAATGGTGTGGTAGAAAGAAAGAATAGGACAATGCAGGAAATGGCATGGACTATGTTGATTGAGAGCAAAGTAGCAGATAGATTTTGGAAAGAGGCAGTCCATACTACGGTATACATCCAAAATAGGTGCATGTTGAGGATGCATGAAAGCAAAACTCCTTATGAGTTGTGGTTCGGTAAAAAGGCAATAGTAAGATACTTTAAAGTTTTTGGAAGCAAGTGTTACATCAAAAGAACTGAAGAAAACCTTGGTAAGTTTGAAGATAGAGCGGATGAAGGTATTTTTCTTGGCTATTCGTCAAAAAGCAAAGCTTACAAATGCTACAACAAGAAGCTAAGGAAAATTGTGGATAGTGTCGATGTTAAAGTTGATGAAGGTAGGGAACGAGTAATTAGCTATGAAGAGAACTACCCAATTTATGAAGAGGTTATTGAAGGAGATGAGGAAAAGGAAATGGAAAAGAAACAAAAAATTGACTCAGATGATTCAAACAGTGATTCAAAAGTGGAAGAAAATAAGAAATTCAAAACAGGCAGCTGGCAGAAAGATCATCCTAGAGAGCAAATAATTGGAGACCCCACAGTTGGTGTTCAGACAAGAAGAAGAGTAGTAAGCAACTACTCTCTATTATCCAGCATTGAGCCCAAAAATGTTGTTGACGCAAGCAAAGATGAAAGTTGGATGAAGGCAATAAATGAAGAATTAGATCAGATCGAGAAAAACAAAACTTGGGAGTTAGTACCAAGACCTACAAATAAAAATATAATCGGTACTAAATGGATCTTTCAAAACAAATTGAATGAAGACGGACAGGTAGTCAGAATAAAGCAAGATTGGTATGTAAAGGCTATGCACAAGTTGAAGGTATTGACTTTGAGGAAACCTTTGCACCTGTGGCTAGACTAGAGGCAATTAGAATGTTTCTGGCTTTAGCAGTTTACAAGAATTTCAAAGTTTATCAAATGGATGTGAAATCAGCATTTTTGAATGGGAAACTTGAAGAAGAGGTTTATATTGAGCAGCCGGATGGTTTCCAACTTGGTGATGATCCCAACTTGGTTTGCAAGTTGAAGAAAGCATTATATGGCTTAAAACAGGCACCCCGAGCATGGTATGCAAGGCTAGACAACTATCTTACTCAACAAGGGTTCAAGAAAGGTATGGTGGATAGTAATTTGTATGTCAAAATAGAAAATGGCCATCTTATTGTTCTTGTTGTATACGTAGATGATATCATATTTGGTAGCAAGCAAAGATGAGTCGTGTAAAGATTTAGCAAATAAGATGCAGAAAGAATTTGAAATGTCAATGATTGGTGAACTTTCGTATTTCCTCAAGTTGCAAGTTAATCAAAATGAGAAGGGCATATTTATTTCTCAAATTAAATATGTGAAAGAGATACTAAAAAAGTTCACAATGGAGGATTGTAAGCCAGTTAGCACTCCCATGACGACAGGTTGCAAGTTGAGCAAGGATGACAAATCTCCACATGTTGATCAAACCATGTACAGATCTATGATTGGGAGCTTACTATACTTGACAGCTACTAGACCAGATATTTTGTAGGCAGTATGCATGGTAGCACGATTTCAGGCTAGTCCCAAGGAGACTCATGTGACAGCAATGAAGAGGATTCTTCGGTACCTCAAGGGTACTATGGAGTATGGGTTATGGTATCCGAAAGGTAAGGACTTCACCCTTATTGCGTATTCAGATGCAGATTGGGCAGGATGTGTAGATGATAGAAAGAGTACCAGTGGAGGTGCATTCTATCTTGGAGACAGGTTGGTCGCGTGGCACAGTAAGAAACAAGAGTCAGTCTCCTTATCCACAGTAGAGGCAGAATATATTGCAGCGACAACGTGTTGTACGTAGGTATTATGGATGAAACAAACCTTGAAAGATCTTGGTATTAACTTCAGTGAGCCAATTTTAGTTAAGTGTGATAACACCAGTGCCATTAACATCTCAAAGAATCCGGTTATGCATTCTCGCACAAAACATATTGCTATCCGGTATCACTTTTTGAAGGAGAAAGTTGCGAAAGGTGAGGTTAAGTTGGATTTTGTTCCAACAATAGAGCAAGTAGCGGATATCTTCACAAAACCATTGCCCAAGGAAGTCTTTGAGTACCTTCACAATAAATTGGGAGTGGTCACGCTTCCCAAGAATTGACTAGCTATCGGGACCACATTCTCGGGGGGAGCATTTGTGTATTTGTTTATCTTTTTGCTCATGTTTGTGATTTTTGCTAAGTGTAATAATTTTTGCTTGAGAATGTTGTGCATGGACTCAGGGGAGTTTGCAGTAGCCCTTTGATATTGTTGTCAAAGGGGGAGAAGAGTTACAGGAAATTGCACGTGTGTTGCCAACAATTCCAAAGGGGGAGATTGTTGAGCAAGGTGCAACGACAATATTGTCATTGTTGTCAACACAGTCAGATAGATCGGTTGATGCAGTGGACAGGAGTTCAGAGGTTACTCAGAGTATGTACAGTGATGTTAAATGCTTATGAGGATGTTTACCCACCTTTTTGCATATTTTCCAAGAAGACCGAAGTGGCCCATATGCTAAAGATCAAAGAAAAAGCAAAACACCGCAAAGAAAAAAAGTGTCGCGATATCGCGACATGTTGCATTTTGTGGTCCAAAAAGAGAAGAAGAGAAAAAGTGTCGTGATATGTGACATGTTGCATTTTGGGAAGAGAAAGAGAAAAAAGTGTCGCGATATCGTGACATGTTGCATTTTGTGGCAAAGAGAGAAAGAGCAAGGAGAAAAAAGTGTCGCGATATCGTGACATGTTGTATTTTCGCTGGGCAAAGAAAGAGAAAGAGCAAGGAGAAAAAGTGTCATGATATCGCGACATGTTGTATTTTCACAGGCCAAAGCAAAGAGAAAGAGCAAGGAGAAAAAGTGTCGCGATATCGCGACATGTTGTATTTTCGTGGGCCAAAGCAAAGAGAAAGAGCAAGGAGAAAAAAGTGTCATGATATCGTGACATGTTGTATTTTAGTAGGCCAAAGCAAAGAGAAAGAGCAAGGAGAAAAAGTGTCACGATATCGCGACATGTGTATTTTCGTGGTCCAAAGCAAAGAGAAAGAGCAAGAAGAAAAAGTGTCGCGATATCGTGACATGTATGATTTTGACTCAAAATGGAGAGAGAGAAAAAAAGTGTCACGATATCAGGACATGTTGCATTTTTGATGACTCAAAAAGGAGGAGAGAGAAACAAAAGTGTCGACGATATCGCGACATGTCACATTTTTGTGACTCAAAAAGGGCAGGCAGAGAGAAACAAAAGTGTCACGATATCGCGACATGTCACATTTTGTGACTCAAAAAGGGTAGGAGGCAGAGAAACAAAAGTGTCATGATATCGCGACATGTTGCATTTTTGCCAAAGGAACAGAGTAGTTGACAGTGCATCTGATATTAGTGATGAACACCAGGATGGTGAAACTGAAGACTGCATAGTGACGTGGACCCATAAGGAATATTTAATGATTTGAAATCATTTAAGATGGTCGTTACACATGGAAAGAAGTGGACGCATGCCCATGTGGAGAAAAGGAAATGAAGGGCCTCAAAATAGAAATGAAAAGCCTTTTTGAAAACCAAAACACATGCATGCATAAGGGAAAGAGAAAATGAATAGTCATGAAGGAGAAAATGAACAGTCATGAAGGAGAAAATGAATAGTCATGAAGGAGAAAATGAATAGTCATGAAGGAGAAAATGAATAGTCATGAAGGAGAAAATGAACAATCATGAAGGAGAAAACGAACAATCATGGTAGGAGAATATGGTGTCAATTATTTGCATGTGACGTGTTTGACGAAATGCCTTCTCAATATATACAAAAGGAGTTACATAAAGAAGGAGTTACAATTGACAAGTGGCATATGAGAATATGAAAGAAGGTGTTACAATTGACAAGTGGCGTATGAGAATATGAAAGGAGTTACAATTGGAGTTACAAAGAGAAAGGATAGTTATAAAAGGAGTGTTGCTTGGAGAATTTTTGAAGGGGATTTTATTTTGTGAAGTGCGATGAGTGTGTGTGTTTTGTGAATTGTGGTAGACGTTGGGTAAGCAATAGACCAGTCAAGGTCTTGTAAAAGTGAAGGCATTTTTATGTCAATCTTCTAGTTTCAAAATTGAAGTCCAAGTTGGTGCTTGGCATCAAGGGTTGGTGCTCCTTCCAGTTGGTGCTGGTAAATCAGGGGTTGATGCTCCTTCCGGTGGGTGCTGGTAAATTGATTGTAAAGTTGGTGCTTTGCAAAGGCTGGATTTGGATGGGAGTCCAAACAGTCATTTTGAGGAGTAGCCAAATCGGTGAACCTCGGTACATCTTGTGTTGTGTGATGTTCTCTTGTTATACTTGCTTTATTTGGTTTTAAGTTTTCATTGTTTCGGCTTTAAGAGTTGAAGATTTAAGTTATAAAGAGCTACACTGATTCACCCCCCTCTCAGTGTCATTGTGAGACTAACACCAAGACCTCCTTTGAAGAAGATCCCATGTTAGTATTTTTTTTCTAGAGCTAACCAAGCAAATATTCTAGTTTTTAGGGGAGCTTTTACCTTCCACATTCTACTCCACTACCAATATTTTTCTCATTGTTGTTATCAAATCTTATCTTCTACCCTTCTTTCATTATGTACTACCCACTTGTTGTATTCTTAGACCATATTATAAAGTCTCTTTGTTGATCAGGTCCTATATATGCTCTATTTAGTTACTTTGTGTAATCATGTCAAATGTGTGTTTCATATCCTCCCAATGGTAGCTCTTCTGCTATGAGCCATCCTTGTTTCCATAAATTAGTTCTCTCTATCGAGACCACGTATGACAATACCATATTTTCTTGGATATGAATATGATCTATTATATTTTGTGGAAGCTAACAATCTTTGTTATTGCCTAGCCAAGGATATTTACCTATCTTTACTTCCTTTCCATTCTCTATTTTCCATGCCAATAATTCTTAACAGATAGGAAATCTATCACTTGTGCTTTCCAAATAATTATGGCTTTTGAAACTGATTTATTCTATAGTCTAATCTAATCTACAAAGGACAAGGTGACTAAATATTTCTCTTGAATTACTTCTTGCCATAATCATTTACCAATTATCAATCTCCATAAACTTTTTGTTGCTAAAGCTTTTCCAAAATTATGTATATTATTAAGGTCCCATCCTCTATCTAATTTTGGTTTAGCTATTCTATTCCATTTAACTAGTGTCATTTCATCCTTTTGTTTGTTCCCTAAACAAACTAATTGTAAATACTTCTTCCTTATTTTCTCTTCCATATTGATGGGAATGTAAGCCAAGGAGTGCCAGTAGACTAGGATGGCTTCCAAACCTAATTTTACCAATGTAGGGTGATCCTCTAATGATGACCACCTAGTGAACCAAGTGGTGATCATTTTCTCTATTTTGGTGTTTAACCATATCTAGTTTTGGTACCCAAAATCATTAGGTTTTAGATGAAAACCTAAATATTTTATCCCTTTATCAAAGTCTACATGCTTGAAACCAAAAATTCTCATTACTACTTCTATTTTCCCTAGATGAAACCTATTGAAGGATATATTTGTTTTTTGAAGATTTATTTTTATTCTTGTAATCATACAATATATTTTTAACACTTATTTATACTTTGAGGCTTCCTTCAATGTCCCATTTCTAAAAAGTAAAACATCATTTGCAAAGAGCAAATGGGTAATCTTCAAAGAGTTATCAATTTTGATACCCTCGATCATTTCCTAACTTTTTTTTCCCTGATCAATCTACTCAAACCTTTTGCTACCAAAATAAAAAGGAGAGGAGAAAGAGAACACCCTTGTCTCAAACCTCTAGAAGCCTTGAAAAACTAGAAGCTAATCCATTGATAAGTACAAAAAAAGAGGTTGAATTGATACATCCTATCACCCAATTCATAAAGGGAATGTTACATCCAATGTGAATTAGGCTTAGCCTAATGTATAACCAATTTACTTTATTAAAATATTTTTCTAAATTCAAGTTTATTACCATTGATTGTTTCTTCCTTGTCTTTATTAAATGTAGTCCTTCTTGGGCAACCCCTTGGGCAACCCCTATTGCTTCATGAATATGTCTTTTACTTAAAAACCCAAACTATTCTCCTAAAAAAATATTTGAAAATATCCCTTTAATTCTACAAACTATATATTTGAGATGATTTTATAGATAGTATTACATAAAGATACAGGTCTATAGTCCTCGAAAGATTCTAGATTATCCTTTTTTGGTATCAAAGCCAAGAAAGTGGAGTTTATTGATCCTAGAAATTGTCTTTTAATCCTTGATTCTACTACCACTTTTAGAAGATCCTCCAACAATTCATAAAAATCCAAACAAAAATCAATATTCCATCCATCCAAACCCAACCTTTTCACTTTTTAAAATGATTTTACTATTGAACGTAACTCCTCGATGATTTTTGAGAACAAAGCTTCTTTCGTACACTTATATATATATATATATATATATATATATATATATATATATATATATATATAGACACATACATATATACATATATATAAGGATATCTCTTTTTCATATGGAGAGTCTTTTGGTGCTTCATATGTTCTTCAAATTTGGGTGAGAATATTAGTTTAGGTATGCTCTTTTTCATAAATTTGGTTATACATACATACATATATACACACATACATACATACATACATACATACACACATACACACACATATATACACACATACATACATACACACACACACACATATATATATATATATATATATGTGTGTGTGTGTGTGTGTATAACCAAATTTATGAAAAAGAGCATACCTAAACTAATATATATACACATTATTAGGATATCTCTTTTTCATCTGGAGAGTCTTTTGGTGCTTCATATGCTCTCCAAATTTGGGTGAGAATATTTGTATGTATAACAAATTCATAAAGGGAATGCTCTCCATTTGCTACATATATATATATATATATATATATATATATATATATATATATATATATATATATATATATAACACACACATACATATATACATATATATTAGGATATCTCTTTTTCATCTAGAGACTCTTTTGGTACTTCATATGCTCTCCAAATTTGGGTGAGAATATTTATTTTTTCTTTTTTATTTTTTACTTGCAATTCCAATTATGTCATATTCTAATTTTTTTCTTATTCTTGTCATGTTTTAATATTATTCGTATTCTATGTCCGAGGTGTAGACCAATTGGTGCGGTGAAACCCCGTAAGGGGATGGACACCAAAGGTTCAAATCTTGGGCCTCATCAAACTGAATGCTTATCCCTTTCTTGGTGCTTTTAGTGGTATAAAAGATTTAAAATGAATGTGACATGGTGGTTATAGGGGTGGACTACATGGAGTACTATGTGGTAGATTCTAAGGTTAACAACGTAGAATATGTGGTGGCCACAAATACAAATAGCATGCCTAGATCATCATGGTAGCTACCGATTCCACCATGTAAAATCAAAAAAAAAAAACTTTGTCTTATTCTTATCTTGTTTTATTTTTTGCCTTATTCATTATCATAATTTCCAACATTCTCCCCATTAATAATAAATGAGAAAAATTTTATTTTAGCTCTAAGTGACCAAAAAATGATTCTTTACCATTATATTTTTAAAAAATGTGCATACTAATATTTTAAATTATAGTATTTCAATTCAACTTCCTTTTTATAAAATAATATCTAAAAAAATATGCTTCAAATCAATGTGCTTTGAATTTGTAAGAAAGTAGGACTATTATTCATTTGAATTGCATTAATATTATCACAAAAAATGGTAGTTGGTCTTTCTTGCTTTTCATCCAAGTCTTCTAGGATCCACCTCAACCACATTGCTTGTGTTCTTGCTAATATAGTTATTATATACTCTATCTCTATTATTGAAAGTGTAACTATTACTTATTTCTTTGAATTCCAATTTACAATCCATTTCCTAATGAAAAAAAATATAGATTTGATGTCATTTATCGAGCCTCCGTAGTCTAAATAATTATATACAACCAAATCAATATTTTTCACTAAACTATAATGGATTCCATAATTTAAACTTCCATTTATATACCTCAATATTCTCTTAGTTTCTCTCATATGATTTTTTATGGTTGACTCATAAATTTTGAAATCATGGAGATTACATATGCACTATTTGGTCATGTTATTGTCAAGTACATAAGGCTACCATTAAAACTTCTATACTTCCTATCATCCACTCTTTCAATTAATCATCCTTGTACATTCTTTCACCTTGTGTAAGTAATCTAGCAATAACTTTGTAACTTTCCATGCCAAACTTCTTTATTATACCATATGCATATTTAAACTTGCTAATGAAGATCTTATCAAAATTTTGATCCAATATTTGGCATCTTGGTTGTGCTTTTAATGTTCTCTTCACTTTTGTGCTTGTATTTGGGGAAGTACTTGTGTTTCCACTAATGTTTGTGATACACCTAAATCTTAAATTTTGATTCTTCATATTTTTTGCATGTTGTCCATATCTAGACACAATGCATTGTGTAAATCACATATCTAGATACAATGCGTTGTGTAAATTACATATCTAGATACAATGCATTGTGTAAATTTGGGGTCATAACATCTATATGCCTTGATTTCTTAAAAATAACCAACAAAAATATATGCTTGAATCTTTGGATATAACTTCTTCCTTTTCTTATCTTCAACATGAACATAAGTTAAATAACCAAACACTTTCAACTGACACACTAAATGCTTCTTTCCATACCATATCTCATGAGGAGCCATATCGTTTACTACAATTGTGGAACGATTGAGGATGCACATTATTATTACAACTTCTTCAGCCCACATATGATTACCTAAACCATTTTCTAGTATCATGCTTCTTACCATCTTCATGATTGTCCTAGTCTTCCTTTCTATCACTCCATTTTGTTGTGGTGTATAGGGTGTTGTTAATTATCTTATTATCCTTTGCTATACAAAATTGATTGAATTTTTTGGAATAATGAGTCCTTAATATTTTTCTTCTATATCCACTTTTATTATCTACTATGGCATTGAAACATTTGAATACTTTTAGAGCATCACTCTTATTATTCAAAAAAAATATCCAAGTTTTTCTAGTATGATCATTAATAAAAATGATTGGGTTGAAGGATTTACCAATAATTGTTGTGTTCATTGGACCAAAAATATTTGAATAAATTAACTACAATGGATATTATGGTATTCATGCTCTTTAATTTGGAAAGCTCTCTCAATGATGTTTTCCCATTATGCAATCTTAACACACTTCACTTCTTATTGAGGAATATTACATTATTTGGTACATGCTAATGTAACCCCATGGTACAATTGTAAATATGTAATAGATTAGGGTTGACTCTATAGTTTATATGTATAATTTATATTTCTCCTTTTACATAAGTTTCAATGTGCAAGAAATGCACAAGTGTCATGTAAGTTAGAGTGCAAGAGTGTATTGAGAGAATGTGCACAAGTATCATGTATATAAGTGTGTAAATATGTAATGTGAGGATGTGCACAAGTGTCTTAGATTAAGAGTGCATGTAGAAGTGTAATATTCATGTAAAAGTATGCAAGTATCATAGATTCAAGTGTGCATGTAAGAAGAAAGTGAAGATTCTAGTATGCAAGTGGCAAGATGATAAGCCAAAGGTCATGGGACTTGTCATATGGAGAAAAATAGTCAAGTACATGAAGATTCATCTTCTATATCTATATTATGGATACAAATATCCATGGATCTATATCGAGATATGATTATTCAATTATCTATTTATAAGAGGAAGATACAAAATAAGCTTGTATACAAATTTTGAGCAATTAATATTATAAGTTTTATTCATGCACAGTACATGAATAATTCAGTTTATTTACATTCATATTTGATAGTATAAGTGAATGTTATTTTCATTATTATATTGGCCTTGACATACATATTAGATTTCTCATATATTATTCTACTCGTCATTATTGACATTTTGAACTTTAATATTGTAGCTTATTTATTGAGGGAATTGTGATATATTGTGGTAGTAAGGCTTAAAATCAAACAATGGTATCAGAGCTACCACCTAAATTTGTCTATTTTTTATGGTTATTTTATTAGCCACCATTATATAACTTTGTCCATTCTTGATAGATTTAATTTAGATTCTATCCACTTTGAAGGCAGTGAATACTTGGACTCTATTTTTAAAGGTCTGACTGAGTAGAGATTGAGGGGATAAAATTAGTCACCTTGGTTTAGATGTTGGGGTCTTTCCACTCGGTTGAAGGAAAATCAGTGAATACTAGAACTCAGCTATGTTGATAGAAAGATCCAACTCATGATATAACTGGACATTGATAGATTGATAGCCAACTTAGAAGAAAGTTGGATATTCAAGGACAATCAAAGTTACCCTGATATAGATTTTAGATTCTCTAGAGAAGAGGAGAATCACTATTGAAGATTACAAGAAAGCCAACTCAGAAGAAAGTTGGTCATTTGGGTAAATTCATAGTCACTCTGAAATTGATATTGGATTCTCTAGAAAAGGGGAGAATCATTTTTTAGTTCTTAGGTGCAACCTAAGACATTGAAGAAGTTTTTCAAACATTAAATATTGAGAAGCAATAAATCTTTCAGGGACAAAGAAGCATTCAAGCTTCTTGAGTACAAAGATAATAGCAATATACAAAGATATAAGGAGTACTACAAAGTACATATAAGAAGCCTATAGAGATAAAGGTATTGAAGAGTTTTGGTTATTCAAATAATCAGAAACATCAAGCTGATTGAAGAAATATCAGTCTTGGACTAGACATATTTGAAATAATTTTTTCTTATTCTACAACAAGTAGATAATAGTGTTAAGCAAGCAAAATAACATTGTATAGAATCTCACATGATATAGCAAGAAAATAACTTTGAGGTATATCTTGTGGAGACACCATCCACAAAGTAAGTGGCCAACACTCAAGTGGCCAAGCATAGAAGGAGTGACCTAAGTGGCCAACAAAAGAATATAAAACCTAATCAGCCTAGTAAAGAAAATATGGCCCTATAAACTAGCATAAAAGTAAAGACTCAAGATGTCAATAAAGAAGGATATACCAACAAAGAATACCAAACTAGCATAAGAAGCAAAGTAGCTAGCATTGCATAAGAAGCAAAGTAGCCAACATAGCATAAAGAAGCAAAGTGACTAGACTAGCATAAGAAGACAATGCTAAAGTAGCCAACATAAGGATCAGAGAAGACATGGTTAAAGCAGCCAACATAAAGAGAAAATATTAACATACTACTAAAGCACTATCACAAGCATTATATGGAGTTCTACTAGCCAAGGTAAACATGAGGTCATTTGAGCATCATTTAGCACCATTTTTGAAGTGGTAAAGGCACCTAGACCGAAGTGTTGCTACCTAGGATGTCTACATTGCATTCAAAGAAACCAAAGCATTGTTTCCTAAGATGAAAGGACCAAAGAATTTTTTCTTGAGATAAAGGAAACAAAGACTTGCTAACTATGATGTCTTCACCAGAGACAAAGGTACTAGTTAGTTTTTATCTAACATATCTCTACCATAGACAAAGAAGCCTAAGCATTATGCCTATGATTATGAAAATATTGGGCAGTTACATCAAAATAAGAACATTGAATATTGCTTATATGAGCAAGAAAGAGTAAAATAACATTATAGGAGAGTGCATAGAATAAAATGCTTGACTTGACACATTAAGACTTACATGTGATATTCAACAAGCAATAGTGGAAATCATGCAGACGTTGGATAGGTAATGTCTTAAGTGTTACTCTTATGCACCATTCATTTTTGGAGGGAAAAGAACATTGAATAAATTTGAAAATATATTGAGTTATAAGGTTCATTTATGTTTTTTTAATTATTTGAAATTTGTTTATAAGGTATGGAGTGATAAGGAATGCTACTAGGGTTTTTAAAGTTTAGAAGTTTTTGAAGTTTATTAAATATTTGATTAAGTTTTGAAGATTTAAGCTTTAGGAGTGTTTTTAATTTTTGAAAGGTGTGAAGATTTGAAAGTAGGGAGTTAAAAGGTTTTAAGTTTTTAAGGTTTTTGAAATTTGAAGTTTTTTTATTTATTTCAAATTTTATAAAATTTCAAAACTCTTGAAATTTACAATTTGAAAATTTGCAAATTTATTAGGGATTTCAAATGTTTTCTACATAAAAGGATTATCAAATTTAAAAATTTTAAATTTTAAATTTTATATTTAAGTGATTATTCATAACTAGGGATATATAAGGTTTACTACTTCAAAGGAATCAAATCATCGCATATTATTATGGAAGAAATTATTAGGAATGCATTCAATGAAGATAGTGAAGAAATAGTAAACAAGTCTCAAGGATTAACAAATGGAAATTAGATATATGAAAATGGCTTGGAGATACATTTAAATCACAAACTGGTAGTTTGACAAGAATGAATTCTACAACAAAATCTGCAACTATTTTGAGTACCTTGGATTTCAAAGATATGTGACTTGTTTATAAAGAAAATAAGGGAAGACTGGCCTTAATAGTGCATCAATGGCTATGTTGTTTTCTTAATAAAATAGAAGAACACAAAGCACTAACAAGGAAGCATAAATCAAAGAAAGGACATTGCATTCAGTTAAAATGTAGTTATTGCAATAAAATTGGGTATGAAAAAGCTAATTATTTGAATATCTATCCATGTAAATTTTGTGGAAAAAAATCTCATTCTCCAGTTTTTTGTTGGTACAAAAGAAAATATTATGAGAGATTTGAAAGAATTCTACTATTCATATTTTTTCAAAAGCTTATTTCTAAAGCAACTTCTAACAATAAAGTAAAGTGCTCTAGTTTTGAAATGTAAAACAAAATTGATGAAAAAATATTTAAGGATTAGATTAATGATGAAGTATTTGAAAAACAAGAAAAAGGGAAATGGATCAAATATGGTCCAAATTTATATTATATAGTAATAAAAAATGAAGCATATGGTCTAAATATCAAAGATCAAGATCAATATTGAAGACTAAAGTATTCAATAACCAAATAATGTAATACAAAGGGGTGTTGAGGATTATTACATTATTTGATACAAGCTAATGTACCCCCGTAGTACCTTAATGGCTCAATTGTAAATATGTAATAGATTAGGGTTGAGTCTATAGTTTAGATGTGTGATTTATATTTCTCCTTTTATGTAAGTGTCAATGTAAAAAAATTGCACAAGTGTCATGTAAGAGTGAAATATGTAGGGAAATGTGCATCATGTAAGTTAGAATGCAAGAGTGTTTTGAAAGAATGTGCATAAGTTTCATGTATGTAGGTGTGAAAATATGTAATGTAAGGATGTGCATGAGTGTCTTAGATTAGGATTGCATGTAGAAGTGTAAGAACCATGTAAAAGTGTGCAAGTGTCATAGAGTTAAGTGTGCATGTAAGAAGAAAGTGAAGAGTCTAGTATGCAAGTGGCAAGATGATAAGCCAAAGGTCATGGGACTTGTCATATGGAGATAAATAGTCAAGTACATGAAAAGTCATCTTCTATGTCTATATTATGGAGATAAATCTCTATGAATCTATATCGAGATATGATTCTGATTATATTTTTGTAAGAGGAAGATACAAAATAAAGCTTGTAGACATATTTTGAGAAATTAATATTGTAAGTTTTCTTCATGCATAGTACATGAATAATTTAGTCCATTTACATTCATATTTGATTATATAAGTGAATGTTATTTTTATTATTATATTAGCCTTGATATACATATTAGATTGCTCATATATTATTCTACTCTTCATTATTGATATTTTGACATTTAATATTATGGCTTATTTATTGAGGGACTTATGATATATTATGGTAGTAAGGCTTAAAATCCAACATTTTTTGCTTATACATGAGGTAGTACATGGACCACTCCATTAGCATTCAACATATACAAGCTTTGAAAATTCAAGTGACCATACCTTTTATGCTATAACTATTTTTTGTCCTTAATGGTTGTATGACACAAATTACTCTCTTTTTCTATAAGCTTTAATGGAAATATTAAGTTCTTTGTCCACATTAACCACAAATTGGTTCCTATTTGCTTTGTCATAGATGATGTACTCCTTACTCTCAAACACCATTTTATAGTTTTTTTATACGAGCTACCCCACACTTAATAAATTATGCTTCAAGCATTGTTTCCAATAAGTATTTAAGGAACCAATTGAAAAAATAAGTATTTTAGATATTTTATTTTCATCTTTTGTGTCAATTTGTAAGGTTCCTTTTCCTTCAACCTTTAATGTTTCATTGTCTCCAAATTTCACCTTGCTCTTGTATGAGTCATTTAAATCTACAAACAATTTATTACTAGTGATCATATAATTTGAACAACCAAAATCTAAGTACCAAGACCCTTTAATTGAAACTTCTATCACATTACATGAAAAGAACATATTTTTTGAGTTTTCACCTTCTTCATGTGAAAATTTTGCCTTTTTTGCTCCATTGCTTGCATTTATTCTCCATTATCTTTTATACTGGTTATAACTTTTGTAATAGTGACATTGAACATTACTCTTAGCCATAAATATACCTCTACCTCTTTTACTATAGCCTCCTTTTCTACCATAGTCTCTTCCCCTCATAGAATGTTGATTTTGCTTCCCTCTTTGACCTTGGGAATTGGATCTTCAATTAGCTCCATTATTTTTTGAGACTCCTACTTTAGAAGCAAAATTTTGCTCCAGGTTTTCTTCTTCACTACTTTAATTCTTTTTTAATAGAGCATAAGTGATCCCACAAATTCATTAAATTCCAACTTCTTAAAATCATTGATTTATTCAATAGTAATTATACAATTGTTCCACATTGGTGTTAATGTTCTCATACCTTTTGTAGACATGGAAATTGACCCATAAAAATGAGTCATTTTCTCTTAGAATCCCTAATAAGTCCCTCAATCTTGCTAAAAGCAAGTTTGAGTTTCTTGTTCTTCCTTCTGCTTGCTTTTTCCCTTGGTCTTGCCAAATTTGCGGTCGTTTAGTATGGGGTAGGAATTTGAAAAAGTTAGGATTTTTCTCTTGAAAATCCCTAATTTTGGGCTGACCTCTTGGTGTCAGCTCTTAGTCAAGGTTGTTTTTTATTTTCCTGCCTATCCCCATCCAAACCTCCTTTAAATAAGAGGATTGGATTATTTTGTTTTAGAGAGAGTTGGTCTATCCTGGCCAATGTTCTTCTAAGTGTGATCTAGTAAGTTTTGAATGTCATCAAGTGACTTCAAGTGCTCTTGTGCTTTGGATTTTTCTTTTGTTGATTTACTTTTGTGATTAGTTGTTTTGATGAACAAGTGAAGGAGCTTAGACAATGAACACTATTGGAGGAGGAGAGGTCTACCATTCAGGTTGTTGCCTTCAACCCTATTATTACTCTTTCACTTCCACTATGAGCTAATCAGGTTTCTTCTTCCATTAGTGGGTTCCTATATCATTAGTTTTTAATTTTGTATTGAATTATTTTTAGATCAAATAAAGGCTCTGTTGTGAATTTGTACCTTGTATTTATAGGGCACAAATTCGACGAGACCGAATACATGACCATCCCTTATAGGGTAAGAATTTGGTTTATTAAGGGCTCAAGGGCATGTTTCACTCCCAAACCCTAGATTGCCTCATACATATTGCATTTAGGTCATATTCCATTTTTTTGTGCTCTATTTACATTGTTTCATGTCATTGCACTTTGTCTTGTTTGTTTCCCAAAGGTCAATAATCATTTTTATTTTTGAATGGATAGCTAAAAGGACTAAGGGGCTTGACTTATGTGCCTCCAAGATTAGTCACATAGTGACTAAGAAAGCCCCCAAACACTAATCAAATTTTTAAGGGTTTTTGAAGCTATTTTGTAGGTTTTATTGAATTCACGATCAGGATTTACAAGGCACAAATTCAGCTAGGATCAACCACTGGGTCAAGTAGGTGCTTGAATAGATTTTTTCAGCTATATTTTATGTGTTTATGTTATGTCCTTCTATATTTTATATATATAAAAAAAAAAAAAGGAAATCATTCAACTTTATCTATGCATCAAAAGAAGAAAAGCATATGGTTTGCATTCTAGTCTAATTATGTTTGTACATTCTCTTGGACCCTTGCTTGAAAATAAAAATATGTATCTTCCTAAAAATCTAGGGTTAGTATTCATTCAAATAAATAATAATTATAGGAATAGCCTTTTTTTCTTGCAATATTTTCTACCCTGCATTGTTCTTTAATTCTTTCTAGCTTATATCTTAGTAAGACCAAATATAGGTGCTTGTTCAAATAAACACATCAAAACTCATCCTATATTATAATTGGAGCAAGTCCTTTAACCATTCTTAGTGAACCCTTTGATCCCTCAAGCCCCTGAGTGTAGAGGAAGCAACATTCCCTCGTGCTCACCTTAGCTCCCAGTAGATTCAGCCCAGAATCGTATGCAACAGGGTAGTTTTCCTCCCTCTATATCTTTGGTGAACTTGACATGAATCACATCCTTAGTGGCCTTTTCGAAAAAAAATTCTTTTGTCCTTTTTGTTTTCATTTTTTAACCATAAGCAAGACCATTTAATTTGTTTCCTTGGATTAGAAAAAAATAAAAACAAAAATATTAAAACCCCTTTTTTGTGTCTTTTACATTTTCACATTAGTCTTTCTCCCTTTCTCTTTATCTTAATTCTATGGACCCAAGCTTTAGGAGTAAGAGAAATATGATATAGCCAGAAGAGAATCCTTTCTACCATGAGCATGATTAGGTTGATAGGGAGAATCCCAATTTAGAGGAATATGAGGATATAGATACTGATAATGACTTTGATCATTGAAGGGCCCGAAGGTCAAATCACCTTCAAAACTCATTATTAGCTCTTGAATTTCTTTAAAAACATAAATTTAAGATGAATGAGGCTTTGGAAAGAGATACCCATTTCCATGAAGTTGGAATGTCTCATCATCAAATCATTTCTTCTCAAAATATTCATGTCAATGCATTATCCAAATCTTCTCATAATTCTAAACCAGCATGTGATACTACAATGACCACCAACATTGGGGGAATTTTGGAACCTCCTCCAATTAGTAGTGCATTTTAAAATAATGTTCAATTTCCTTATCACAACATTCATTCTTCTATCCCACCAAATGCAAATTATTTTCCACAACAAGATACCATGCAAAACATCCCATATCATAACCCATATCATAATAGTGATAATTTTTCCAACATTAACTAAGTTCATTTTCAATAATCCACCTATAACCATGTAGGGAATCTAGGGATATTGTGCAACAACAATATTGATATGCAAAGTTTGAGAACCATAGTGAAAAAATTGGAATTAAAAATGGATACACTTCAACCTCCAAGATTCACTTACAACTATAAGGAAATGTGTAATCAAACCCTAGACCGTATGGTTTCCGCTAGACCCTATCCTAAGCATTTTCCAATGTCAATCTTATTAGTAATATATAAGGGAATATAGGACCCAAGAACATTTAAGAATATTTATGCCATGATATTATATGTGATGATATGTTGTTGCTAAAAATATTCCTTAAGAGCCTTAGATGTATGGCTTTGAAATGGTATAATCAATTACCTCATCATTCTTTGAGAAATTTTGAAGAAACAACCAAGTTATTTGTTCAACAATTTGGAGCTTATGGGGAGAAAGGAGTAACCATTCAGGATTTGTATCTCCTAAAGTAAGGTAAATATGAAAATTTCTTATATTTTCTATCTTTATGGATAAGTTTATTCAAATTATTAAGATATACCTTACCTCCTCGAGACATGTTAGAGATATAGGACCCAAGAACCGAAGTTAACCGGTAGAGAACAGAGACGAGGGATAGACAAATTCAGACTTGGCCCTCTAAAACTATATGACATACTCGCCATGCATATGCAGTTTCAAATAGTTTCAAACCACGGAGATGAAAAGGAAATCTCACAGATTTTCGAATGCATATACAATTTTCATACAGCTTCAAACCTCGGAGATGAAAAGGAAATCACACAGATTTTTGAATGCATATATAGTTTAGTGCAGTGCAGCAGACAAGGTTGCTATCCAAACCATACTATCAATACAAATATCACCCAACAAGTGCAAGCAGGTAGTTTTCATTGCTTTGGTAAATAATGCAGCATAAAAGTAAATTCATTACAACTTATTCTTTTGCTATCCTCTAATAACGAAGGTAACTACCTCAAGAAAGTACTTTATATAATTCTCAGAATGCTACGGCAATAAAAATCAGAAATTTTTTTTTCCAGAATATAAATTTATAAAAATTATTACTCATACCCATCGCAGCATTACAATCAGAGCACCTTAAATTTTGGTATGACCATTTAATAAACAGACTGTAAATGGAGAAATAAGTAAATTTCACTTGGAATTATTTATCTGAACTATTAAACATTCTTAAAATAGAACGTTCACACAATAGCATATTAGAATTTATGACCTTCTTATCACAGAAGCACAGACCCTCCACACGTGTTATTCCTTCTACAAACTTCTTTTGGACTTCACTTGTTGAAAGAGAGAGAGCTTCCTCAATGCTTTACCTTACCTTTTTCTTCCCGTATTATGTTTCTTTATATAAGGAAAGGTGATTAACGCGAGTAAGACACTTCATTAGTCTTGCCAGGTTAAATGTCCAAACATCTTCCACGTATGTTGTTGGCTTACGTAAGCTCCACTTTGTTTTAATCAGTCCACTTAAGTTCCTTCGAATTATATATATCATACTTTATAATTTACATAGGTTCTTAGTCATAGCTTAGGGTATGTAGGTTCCTTGGTCACTTTTGGGCTTAGACATCGTTGGTCCTTAATATGGATAAAGCTTTAGTTTATTTTCTTTTAAAATGAAAATATTCTTTGTTACATTATATTTATAATATTTATTTTATTTTATTTTTTATAATATTTATTTTATATTATTATTATATTATTTTATATATTTTTAATTAATTAATTTTAAAATTTTATCCCATTATCAATATCTATTATTTTTTGTTTTTCTCTTATAGATAATTCATGGTTACAATTTTTCTATGTTACTTTTAATGCTAGCATATATATATATATATATATATATATATATATATATATATATATATATATATATTATATATTATATGTATATTAAAACGACAACAATCAAACAACAAACCGGTGAAAGCAAGTGTTAACATGCAAACATTCATTCAATCATGATAGGTAGAATGTAATGCAACCCTATAGTGGGCTTCCATGTACCCACGGGCCAAGGTGCCAAAGGCACAACATCATATCCACTTACCCGGCGTATCCGATCTGCTGCCTCGGTCAATGGGGTGGGTGCTTTTCTTCAATATCGGCCTCGATTCCTGCACCTGCACCACAAACACTATTCACAGTATCACATTCTTCTAATAAAATCAATCTCTAGTAGTGGGGATGTGACATACTTCCTCCCTTAGAATTAACACAGTCCTATGTTCACTATCATAAACATAATCTCATAGATTTAAGTATATATACCAAAAATAACACAAGACTTCTATTATCATTTTAGCACAATTGGTACATCAATCAAAAATTACATGCAATAACTATATCATAAGATAGTTCATTTTCAAATGCAATATTGTTTTTTTTCATTATCATGTTTCAACAAGGAAATTGGTTTTTCATATTGGAGATAGTTTCCCAAGTAGTATTCCTTTCAGAATACCGATCCCATTGGACTTTGCACTGGTCCACGGTTCTTTTTTGAAGTTGCTTGGTCCTATATCCCAAGATTTTGACGGGTCGCACCTCAATGAGTTGTGGGTCCGATATCTGCAAATGAGTAGTATCCAAGATATGGGTTGGGTCAGCAACATATTTTTGAAGCAGGGATACATGAAAGACATTTTGGATTTTTGACAAATTCGACGGTAATGCAAGCTTTTAGGCAATGGGACTGATTTTAGCAGTTATTTCAAAAGGTCCGACAAACCTAGGGCTTAGTTTGGAGGACTTAATTGAACTCTTAGTAGGCTTGACTCTAAGGAAGGCTTTTTCTCCTACAACAAATTCTCGGGGTGACCTTTTTAAATCAGCATAGCTTTTCTATTGGTCAGTTGCCTCACGCAATCACTGACGGATGTCTTTCAATTGATTTTCCATTTGCTTCATAGCTTCAGGATCGATCGCCTCTCGATCGTCCAGATTATCCCACGTTAATGGTGTCCTGCACCTTCGCCCATATAGAGCTTCAAATGGGGCCATGCCCAATGTGGTATGATAGTTGTTATTGTAAGAAAATTCTACCAGGAAGAGATAGTCTTCCCATTTGCTCTGATGATCCATGCAATACATACGTAGCATGTCTTCTAGTACTTGGTTGACTCTTTCGGTCTGTCCATCCATCTCAGGATGATAAGCAGTGCTGATATTGAGCCTCGTTCCCCAAGCTCGATGCAATGCTTACCAAAATTTAGATGTAAATCAAGAGTCTATGTCTGATATAATAACTTCAGGAAACTCGTGTAGTCTTATAATTTCTCGAACAAATTTTTGAGCAACTATTGTGGCATCATCATGAGTACTACCAGGTATGAAATGTGCTACCTTGGTCAACTTGTCCACAACCATGAATATTGCATCATGCTGAAATCGGGTTTTTGGAAGTCCTACAATGAAATCCATGGTAATAGCTTGCCACTTATGCTCCAAAATTTCAAATAAATGTAATTTTCCACCAGGATGGTGATGTTCTGCTTTTACCTTCTGACATTCAAGACATTTTGTCACAAACTGCACAATGTCTTTTTTCATTCCAGGCTAGTAATAGTCCTTTTTCAAGTTTTCCCTCATCTTGATTATTCCTGGGTGTGTTGAATATGGTGCGTAATGAGCCTCTTGTAGGATAATTCTTCTAAGATTTTCTTTTTTGGTACAATGATTCGGTTGCAAAAATATACCAACTCATCTCTGACGCTATATTCTCTAGGAATTCCTTGTTTAATTTTCTCTAGGCAGGACTTACAAAATTCATCTATCTTTTGTAACTCTGTAATTTGCTTCTTAAGTCCATACTGACATCTTGTAATAGCAGTTATGTGTTTTCTTCTGCTAAGAGCATCTGCCAATTTATTCTCTTTACCCTTGATATATTCAATACCAAAATCATACTCAGCCAAAAATTCCATCCATCTTCGTTGTCGAGCATTCAACATTGGCTGAGTAAATATATACCATAGACTCTGGTGGTCGGTTTTAAGATCAAAAGGCTTTCCCAACAAGTAATACCTCCAAATTTTGAGAGCATGGACTATAATTACTAGTTCCAGGTCATGTGTGGCATAATTTATCTTGTGCTTCTTGAGTTTCCTGGACTCATAAGCTATCACAACTTCACTTTGTAGTAGTACACCTCCCAATCCCTCTATTGATGCATCAGTGCATACTGTAAATGGTTGGTTTGGGTCAGGTATTCTTAGTATTGGTGTAGTTGTCAGCTTTTCTTTGAGAATTCTAAAGGCTGCTTCACACTGCTTTGTCCACTTATATGCCTTCCCTTTCTTTTGTAAATTGGTTATAGGATAGGCTATTTTTGAAAAACCTTTGACAAACCATCGATAATAACCAACCATTCTCATAAAACTCCGTACTTCCAACACATTAGTAGGAGTTGGCAAATTTATAATTGCTTCAATATTCTTAGGATCTACTGCTATACCGTTAGCTAAGATGATATGCCCTAAATATTGCACCTGAGGTGTATAGAATTCACATTTGGATAGTTTTCCATACAACTGGTTCTTCCTAAGTACTCCCAACACAATTCTCATGTGCTCATCATGCTCTTCTTTATTTTGAGAGTAAATCAATATGTCATCCAAGAATATAAGCACAAATTGGTCTAACTATTCTCGAAACACACTATGCATCAGGTTCATGAAGGCTGTTGGTGCATCGGTTAAACCAAAAGGTAATATTGTGAACTCATAATGCCCATATCTTGTTCTAAAGGCTGTTTTGCAAGTATCTTCATCTTGGATCCTTAGTTGGTGATATCCCGATCTAAGGTCAATTTTGGAAAAGATAGTAGCATCCCTGAGTTGGTCAAACAAATCATCAATCCTAGGCAGAGGATATCTGTTTTAAATTGTCATTTTGTTAAGCATTTTGTAGTCAATGCACAATCTTAAGGTTCCATCCTTCTTTTTGACAAATAGAACTGGTGCTCCCCATGGCGATACACTAGGTTTAATATACCCTTTTTCTAAAAAATCTTGCAGTTGTGTTTTAAGTTCTTGTAACTCCAATGGTGTCATTCTATATGGTGTTCGGACTACTGGTGTTGCTCCAGGTACCAATTCAATGGAAAAATAAAATTCTCTTCTTGGTGGAAACCTAGGTAGATCTTTTGGAAACACATCTCTAAATTCTCCTATTATCGGGTGTTGTTGAAATAGTGCTGAGCTTGGATCTGATTCTTCTTTTTTATTCATCTTGATTACATATAATCTGCATCCCTTTTTCCAGGCCTTCTTAGCTTGCATACTACTTATCAAATGAGGTTCAAGGGAAGTTCTACTACAGTGGATGTGAATTCTTTGATTGGCTTCATTTGTATAATCCATCCATATCTCCTCAAAATTTAGTATAGCCTTATGTGCTTTCAACCAATCAATTCCTAGAATCACATCAAATGCATGTAAAGGGGCTACATACAAATGCCAGTTGATTTTTCCTTGAGGTATTTCTACTGTTGAGTCAAATAGGCATTGGTTTACTAAGTAAGTTTATCCCGAGCCATATTCTACTTGCCATCCATTTGCCATAATCCCAGGTCTAACAGATATATCCCTCAAGATATTATTTGAAATAAAACTGTTTGTAGCACCACTATCAATTAAAAATTTTGACATCTCTTTTGCCTATTTTTCCATTAATAAAAAATGGAGTAGTTTGTCCTTCTAGTTTAGGATTACCTGTAGCAACAAAAATTTTGTGTGATGCCTCATCAGAAGGATTCTTGGGGTCGACTTTCTTGGGGCATTGTCTTGCGTAGTGATCTAATGCTCCACATACATAGCAGGCATTAGGTCCATCGTTCTTTGGCTTATCACTTATTTGATTATGGCTTCCAAATCTAGTTTGGCTACTATTGTTGGATTTCTTATCTTGAAAATTTCTTCGATCAAGCTGCCCTCTATTTCCTTGGTTCCTATTCCTATTGTGGTTATCATATATTTCTCGACCCTTATCCTTATACCTATGGTTTTGGTCAATCCCGCAGCTTTGCTCAACATTATTTCTTAATCTTGAATTGTCCTTTTCTTGCTGATAAAAATCTTTCACTTCCTTTTGACCAGACTCAAAGAATCGAGCAAAGTCATATGTTGTTGTCAGGGTTTGAGGGGTTTTTCCTCCTACATGCAGACTAAGTTTTGGGTGTAACCCCATAATGAACTTATGTGCCTTAAGTTTTTCTTGATTATCAAATTTGGGTGCATATTTTTGTAGTTGAACAAACTTCTGATAATACTCAATTACTGACATATTACCCTCATGCAAGTTGGTAAATTTAGCATGTTTTTCAATAAAGAATTGTTCAATGAGATAATGACTTTTGAACTCCTTGACAAATTCCTCCCATGGAATATCAACTGCTTCCTTTTGAATAGCTTTCTTATATGTGGTCCACCATGTCTTGGCGGAACCTTCCAAGTGAGCAACTGCCCAAGTAGTTTTCCCTTCAAAACTGAGAGGGTTGATAGCAAAGTATCCCTCGGCCTCACTTAGCCAGTTGATAGTGGCTTCTCCATCATCGCTTCCATCAAACTTGGAAATATCTAGTTTCTTCAACTCTTTCTATAATTCTTCACCCACTGTTCTTCTAGTGGATCCTTCAGGTAATTGGCTAACATTACTATTTACTTTCTTTTTTGTTAGATTCTTAATAACCTTTTGTTGTTGTGCGATGAGTTCTTGTTGTTGGGCCATTTGTGCCCATTGTTTTTCCATGTGTTCATTCATTTGAGCTCTCTGGATTTCCATCAGCTCTCTTTGTTGACTAAGTTGTTCTTGCATGAGTTGAATCATGTGAGCCATGCTTCCATCATTGGAAGTAGCTCTTGCCATCACAGGCTCTTTATCTTTTCTAACCACTCGTCGTGGTGTTTCAGCAATTTGTATTCTTTCGAACTCTCTTACGAGTCTTCTGGGTCCTTTTCTCGAAACCTCTGCAATTCCCTCTTGCAGATTCAAGGTAGTCCTCCGTGAGGTACCTACCATGATTGACATCATAATATTTTTTCAGAATAGCTATGTTGGCCAGGGTTTCACAAACCTAGGCTCTGATACCAACTCATCACAAACTAAAAAATTCACCACATAAAAAGAATTTTATATTCACCATTGTTTTGATTTTTTTCCCCATCATAGTGTTAGTATAGGCATACATATTATATGCACTTCAAGAATGGCCACCACTACAGCTGGTGTCTTAAGTGCTCAGAACTTGCCAAATTCCATGGTTTGCTATTCATAGGATCCTGACTACTTGCGCGAGTCTTTTTGAAATCCAGCGAAGTATTATCCGTTCAGGGCCTATATCACCTAAACGGGGTACGCTTCTCCGTCCAAAGTCAGAAGGACTCACAGTCCCTCGAGTATTCCACTCTTTTCTTTGGAACTAGCATCATATGCCAGTGCTAGTCAATGACCTTTTGCTAAGGTTTGACTAGAGCCCACCATCTAATGGTCTTTGGGCTAGACAATCATATTCTCTCCTGGTCTGACGATAATGCTGCCCATAACCATATACTGCTAGATATGCCATGAGAAGCCCACTGGTTGTACAATATGTTGGCTTTTCCCCATACTAAGTGGAATAATGGTTATCACCACCACTAATAGATTGATCACCTAGAGCGACGTCCCATACCATCGCTCGTTACTCTCGACGGCTAGGATCCCCATCCCATAATAGCCAGAGAACAGTGACTCAGTCTCACACAGGTCACCTCGTGACTTAATGTGGATGGGTGGAAAATGTCCTAATCTCGACTTTTCTAAAAATATTTCAACAGGTAGAAGGTGGGTTCAATGGCTTTTCTAAAGAAAATACCCTTCCATTTAAAGAAATATCTTATATCTTTAAATCTCAATATACTTCATTTAAAAGAAATATCGAGAGCAGAACTTATATCTTAAAATCTCATTATGCTTTATTTAAATATATAAAGAAGAATATATAACACAACTAAGAATTTATAATAAATAAAATGTCCATAAACCAGCAGAGTACCATAATTTAATTTAATAACTATAACACAACTAAACATATTATTATAATAAATCAAATGTCCATAGAACCAGCAAAGTAACGATAAATTAAACTAACAATTGGATTATATTAGCAAATATCTTTTAAACCAGAAAGTAAGGCTCACGTTAACATTTCAAAATTTGTCCCATAAGGCACAACTCACAACTTCTGCACTTATAAATATACTATTCCCTTAGTTCACTAAAACAATTCTAACCTATCATTTTTCTAGTACTCCATTACCATAATATATGATGTTTCAACTTTCCAAAGATATCTATCACAACATTTTAATAATACTTAATTGTTTTAAAAAAAAATTAAGAACTAATCTTAATAACATAAAACGAGACGATTCATACTTAGCATGCCTCACAAAAACATATTCTCATGAGGGTTGAATCCAGATAGTTCACAAATTCCATCCAACAAGTTTAATGATTGAAGGAAGTATTTAACAAAGAGTATAACATGATATGTATTATTTATTTTTATTTTTTTAAAGAAATAGCAATCCCAGAAAACCATTTATAAGGTTTTTAAAAGCAAAGTCTTCAACATATCCATATTACATATGGAACCAAACATTTACACTCATCGCATGTTGTTCACAGTATATTTATGGCAACAAGAGTTTAGTTAATTTTTCTCTAGTCTCCCATCATGGATTCGCCGTAAAGCTCAGGCTCCATCCGTTGTTTGGAGTAAATATTCTCCACAATTTAGCCATGGCAGCAGAATTTGTGCTTCCAATGCCCACCCAAGTTAACCGGCAGAGAACAGAGACGGGGGATAGATAGGTTCAGACTTGGCCCTCTAAAACTATATGGAATACTCGCCATGCATATGCAGTTTCAAATAGTTTCAAACCACGGAGATGAAAAGGAAATCTCACAAGTTTTTGAATGCATATATAATTTCTTACAGCTTCAACCTCGGAGATGAAAAGGAAATCACACAGATTTTCGAATGCATATATAGTTTAGTGCAGTGCAGCAGACAAGGTTGCTATCCAAACCATACTATCAATACAAATATCACCCAACAAGTGCAAGTAGGTAGTTTTTGTTACTTTGGTAAATAATGCAGCATAAAAGTAAATCTGTTACAACTTCTTCTTTCGCTATCCTTTAATAACGAAGGTAACTACCTCAAGAAAGTACTTTATATAATTCTCAGACTGCTACGACAATAAAAATCAGAATCCAATTTTTTTTTTCTAGAATATAAATTTAGAAAAATATTACTCATACCCATCGTAGCATTACAATCAGAGCACCTAAAATTTTGGTATGACCATTTAATTAATAGACTAGAAATGGAGAAATAAGCAAATTTCACTTGGAATTATTTATATGAACCATTAAACATTCTTAAAATCAAACGTTCACACAATAGCATATTAGAATTTTTGACCTTCTTCTCGTAGAAGCACAGACCCTCCACATGCATTATTCCTTCTGCAAACTTCTTTTGGACTTCACTTGTTGAAAGAGATAGCTTCCTCAATGCTTCACCCTTGCACCTTTCTTCCCGTATTATGTTTCTTTATATAAGGAAAGGTGATTAACGTGAGTAAGACACTTCATTAGTCTTGCCAGGTTAAATGTCCAAACATCTTCCACGTATGTTGTTGGCTTACGTAAGCTCCACTTTGTTTTAATCAGTCCACTTAAGTTCCTTCGGATTATAAATATCATACTTTATAATTTACATAGGTTCTTAGTCATAGCTTAGGGTATGTAGGTTCCTTGGTCACTTTTGGGCTTAGACATCGTTGGTCCTTAATATGGATAAAGCTTTAGTTTATTTTCTTTTAAAATGAAAATATTCTTCGTTACTTTATATTTATAATATTTATTTTATTTTATTATTGTATTTATAATATTTATTTTATATTATTATTATATTACTTTATATATTTTTAATTAATTAATTTTAAATTTTTATCCCATTATCAATATCTATTATTTTTTTGTTTTTCTCTTATAGATAATTCATGGTTACAATTTTTCTATGTTACTTTTAATGCTAGCATATATATATATATATATATATATATATATATATATATATAATATATATAATTAAAACGACAACAATCAAACAACAAACCGGTGAAAGCAAGTGTTAACATGCAAACATTCATTCAATCATGACAGGCATAATGCAATGCAACCCTATAGTGGGCTTCCATGTACCCACGGGCCAAGGTGCCAGAGGCACAAAATCATTTCCACTTACCCGACATATCTGATCTACTACCTAGGTCAACGGGGTGGGTGCTTTTCTTCAATATAGACCTCAATTCCTGCACCTACACCACAAACACTATCCGCAATATCACATTCTTCTAAGAAAATCAATCTTTTGACAAATATGATGTATTTTGATCTCTTCATTCAATAAATATTTTTTAGTATTTGGTGTTAGTAATCTTTGAGTTATTATATATTAGATTCTAATTTTATATGCTTGATTGATCAGTATTGTTATACCTTCCATATTGCAATTATATTATTGATCTTGAGGTAATATTATTTTGAGTATTTACTCATCAAAAGCTAACACAACATGTATTACTCGAAAAGTAAGAAGTACACATCAACTTGGTTGGTGTACCACAATCTAAGCTTAGCACACTCAACCATCCCATGGAATGCATGCCACACTCAATTGGTTGGTCATCCCAAACCCAGCCCTAAGCTTGTGAGCTAGACTCCCCTACCTCACCTGCTAGAGGTGGTCCTAGTGGAGGTATGTTCATGAATCGTGACACAATTCATGTCTGGCTCTATGAGCACAAAGAGAATGACAAAGTCACTCTCTAGTCAGCTAGCACCACCTAGTAGTACATCTGGTAGAATATCCCCTTCTACATCAATGTTTGAAGGTTCTCTTTGGCCCTCTATAGCTCCTCCTATAGTAGATAGATCCTCTCACCTTGTTGGCTACCAGTTATGAAAATTATCCCCTTAGCCTAATCCTATTGATGCTCTCACTCTAGTTGGCTCATATCCCCCTTAAGGCAATCCACCTTAACTATCATTTGGTCTAGCTCCCCCTGCATGGTCATTAGTCTATCTTGTACTGTCATCATATCCCTCATCAAGTCCTCCTAACCCACAGTCCTACTAGGTCCCATCTATGTCCCTATGGGGGCAACTCCTACTATCACTCTCCTCTTTAGTCAAAGATAGTGAAAGTCACCCTCCTAGCTATCACTACCTCTACTTAGATCTATGTTTGTGTCTTCTTGGATGGGTCTAGACCTCTCTAGCATTGCTTTGTTGTGTGTTGGCTAACCTCTTGGAGCACCAATTGCACTCATTAGGTCATGACCTGGGACCTCTACATTGGTATCGATGGGGAGATCTTGAGGGGCATAATGCCCCTATACCATATCTTGTACCCAAGATCTACCCTAACATTGTACCCTCTCGAATCAACGTAGAGAGTATCATCTAGGTCCTCCTCTACCCACCTAGCCATGTTAGGGTCCCCTAAAACTCTTGATGGATTCCTTTGCACCAGTCAAAACTAGTAGTCTCCCAAGTTTGGCATCTCCTGTAAGATGTCGAACTATCATTGGACTTGATCAAATTGATAGAGCTTCAGCTTCCCCTTATCCATAGAGACCCACCTTATCCTCCATACTCTTGCTAGCTCTAGCCCATTTTTAGTCCAACAAGGGTGTAGATGCCATGATTTCTAGATAATCTTGAGCTCTCATAGCTCATCTATGACTTACCTCCCTAGTGGTAGGATATTGATAAACATCCTCTAAACTTACTCTAGGTCTTTGGCCCATTTGTATACTAGCTGCTCTAGTTTGGGAAATGGCCTTGGTAGTGCATCTGGTCTTTAGATATACATGTGCTTCTAGCACCACACCTAGAGTAACATCGTACACGCTATCTCTATATGTCATTTGTAAATAAAATTATATAATATCTTGTACATGTGGGCTAGCAAATATAGACCCCATGTGAACTGTAGCTATTGGTCCATGTTTGCTACTACTCCCACCAGTGCCCATGGTAGGTGTCGCCTAATTATGTGGCACACCATGAATCCAACCACCACCTTGTAGAGAATGGTTATCAGCATATCAACCCCATGTTGTCAAATACCATCTCTACCAATGTTGTCAGTAGTTCTTTATCCACCTCCACTCGGGGCATATCTACCAAGTGCGGTAGCCCCATCGCCTATAGTGTGTACCGCTCTGCTACTATGAGCTACCAAAGTACCTCCTCTAAGGAACTTGACTACCACTCCTTTCTCTCTAGTACATAATCCTACAACCAAAAACATTAAATAAATATTTAATTAATTTTTTCACCATTTAAGTAACAAAAAAGAGAGAAATCAAAGCATAATCAAGATAATCAATTTTTTTTGTTCTCTCTCTCTCTCTCTCTCTCTCTCTCTATATATATATATATATATATATATATATATATATATATATATATATATATATATATATATTTTATTTATTTATTTATCTATGGGGCACGAATTTAGTCACCATCGAGTTTCGATTGAATTCACGATTGACCCTTGAATTCTTATCAAGTCGCACATGGCATTTTCTTCTAAAAAAATAAATAAATGCAAAAAACACTTAAATTCTAATCCAACCTAGTCTAGAGGAAGGATTTAGGTCCAAGCCCATGCTCGCTCCACTACTACATTAGCCTTGCCCCTCACAATGGCTAAATGGTGTGTGGGTAGCGCCATTTGTCTTTTTCTCCATAGCTCCTTTTTCTCCTTCTCACATGGTGAAAATGAATTAATTTTTGCCCTCCCCCTTCTTATTTCACTCTTTTTCTCTCTTCTCTTTTTCGTTTTTTGCTCTTTTCTCTCTGTGTGATGCTCTCTTTTCTTCTATGTCCTCATTTTTTTTATTTTCTTCAGGAATATTACATTCCTTCTAAAACTAGAGGGGGCACCCCAACCTTAGGGACATTAATTTTATTAATGCCCCATTTTGCATGCAAAATTTGAAGTGTTTGGAATAACACCATTGTTGTATCGTCCCTTCTTCTAAACCAGCCACCCCTTTTGTGTTCATTATTTTTTCACCTGTAGGTGTCTACATCTTTCTTTGATGCATATATTAGCCCATAAATACATCAAATAGGGGAAAAAATATAGACATGAAAATTGACCTATCAAAATGAGTCATTTTCACTTAGAATCCCTAAGAAGTCCCTCAAGCTTGCTAAGGGTAAGTTTGGGATTCTTTTTCTCCCTTTTGCTTGATTTTTCCCTTGGCCTTACCAAATTCACAACCATCCAGTATGGGGCATGAATTCATTAGGTTTTTCTCTTGAAAACCCCTAATTTTGGGTTGACCTATTAGCATTGGCTCTTAGCCAAGGTTATTTTTTGTTTTCCCACCTAACCCCCTTCAAACCTCCTATAAACAATCAAATTGAATTTTTTTTTAGAGAGAGATGATCTATCCTAGTCAATGTTCTTCTATGTGTGATCTAGAAATTTTTGAATGCCATCAAGTGATTTCAAGTGCTCTTGTGCTTTGGATTGTGCTTTTTTTGCTTTGCTTCTATGATTAGTTGTTTTGATGAACAAACGAGGGAGCTTAGACAATGAACACTATTGAAGGAGGAGAGATCTACCATTCCAGTTGTTGCCTTCACCCCTCTTGTTGTTACCTTAACTAAAAGATAATTAGGTTTATTCTTGCATTATTGGGTTCTTAGATCATTAGTTTTCCATTTTGCATTGTATTTTTGGCATTTGTAGATTATTTAAAGGCTCTATTGTGAATTTATACCCTGTATTTGCAAGGAGCAAATTCGATGAGACCGAATTCACAATCAACCCTTATAGGGTGCAAATTTGTTTTATTAAGGTATTGGTGGAAATTTTCACTTCCAAACCCTAGATTACCTCCTCCATATTTTATTTAGGTCATATTTCATTCTATTTGTGCTTTGTTTACATTGTTTCATGTCATTGCACGTTGTCTTGTTTGTTTTCCAAAGGTCAATAATCACTTTTATTTTTGAACAGTCAACTAAAAGGACCAAGGGGAATTTGTTGTTGTGCCTTCAAGATTAGTCACATAGCAGCCTAAGTAGGCCCCCAAACATTGATCCATTTTTTAAGGGTTTTTTAAACGATTTTGCAGGTTTGATTGAATTTACAGTCGATATTTACAAGGTACAAATTTGGTTAGGATCAACCACTAGGTCAAGTAAGTGCTCTGATAGATATTTTAGGTTATTTGTTATGTATTTATGTTCTTCCATTCTCTATTTTAGATATAAATAATAAATTTAAAAAAAATAGAGGAAAGCATTCAATCTTATATAGGCATCAAAAGAAGAATAGCATATAGTTTCCATTCTAGGCTTATTATGTTTGTGCATTCTCTTGGACCCTTGCTTGAAAAGAAAAAGACTCATCTTCTTGCAAATCTAGGGTTAGTCTTCATTCAAATAAAGAATCATTCTAGGAATAGTCTTTGTTTTCTTGCATCATTGTCTACCCTACATTGTTCTTTAATTATTTCTAGCTTAGATCTTAGTAAGACCAAACATAGGTTCTTGTTCAAATAAATACATCAAAACTAATCCCATCCTAGACTTGGAGTGATTCCTTAAACCATTCATGGTAAACCCTTTGATACCTTAAGTGTAGAGGAAGCAATATGCCCCTGCACTCACCTCTTCTTCCAATGGATCCAACCAAGAATCATACGTGGCAGAGCGGTTTTCCCCCCTCTACACCTTTCTAACAATATCTCCTTATAGTGTTTATTCACTATAGACACCCATTTTGTGCATAATGTCATGCACTCTTAGGAATAATCTCCAACATTCTCATTATCCTTCATTCTTAAGTTTTCATATTATCTCTTCAATGTTTGTAACCTAATTGATTTCACTTGAACAGACCTTTGATAGATTATCTCCTAGGTGTCTCAAATTCCTTTGACAATCTTGACACTTGTATTTTTTGAAAAAATACTTGTATCAAGAGTTTCTTGTATGTTATACAAAGTTAAGGCATATTTTCTTTGTGCTTCCTCCACACACACACACATATATACATATACACACACATATATGTATATGTGGAGGAAGCACATATATTTTAGTTGATAAAGTTTACCAATATGCAGGTTTCTCATATAGATTTTTCACAACACTCCACACTTTCTTGGCAATCATCAAAGTCCTCATATTTGTGTATGAATAGTCATAATGTTTCCTTTATATTTTGGGATGGGTAATGAAGTATTATCATGAACCATGCTAGCTACAACAATAACATATGAAAATTTTATTTCACAAACTTGAATTTTGAATTCTCTGGTTAAAGAGAATTAAATCCGCAAACTCTCAACTTGTCCAGTCTCTAACCTCCAAGCTCATACTAGTATGTGAAATGTGGTGGTAATCTAAATTAGATATTAATACAACATAGAATCAAGTAGACCAAAAAATAAAATTGCACAAAAACCCTCTAATAATCACTTCATCAAGGTGTTGTAGTTTAGCTTTAGATATGGCAGCTTTGGGGGGTCCTAGTGACCCCTGATATTTATCTTTTAAGGATGTTGTTTTGAATAAGGATGCCTCTTATTCTGATCATGCAAATGCCATGAATTTTTTGTTGCATGCAACTCTTGATCGTATTTCTAATTCCTCTTCAACTTCAAAGCCAAATAATAATGGATGTTTGGAGAAAATCAAAGATCGTCTTGTCTTGGTTATCAGTCCTGATTATTTTACGGATGATGTTTTATATTTGTATGAGCATGCGCTCATATGCAAATTCATAAGTCTCAAAATTTCTATGCTTTTTTTAGAAAACTAGGTTAGGATAAATTGGAGCCCTAAAGGTGATCTAGAGATTATTCTTGCAGCTAATGGGTATTTTATTGTGGTGTTCTCCTATATGGAATATCATAATAAAGTATTCGAGGGGATCCTTACTTTCACAATAAGTATGAATTATTTATCAAACCCTGGCATTTAGGATTTGATCTGATGGAGGAGAGGACTTCTAGGATTCCTGTGTGGATTTGTTTGCCATGACTCCCTATGGAATAGTAAAAGCTGGATATTCTTCATTCTATTGTAGATATTATTGGGAAATTGGTTGGTCAGTCTTGCCAAACTTTAGATAGGAGATTTACTTCTTTTGCACGGATTTGTATTGAAGTAGATCTAAATAATCTGTTGCCTGAATTATTGGAGATTAAACTGGGAAACATGTCTTGGGTCCAACAATTATATTATGAAGCTCTCCCATTTTGATTTCGCATATGCCATGAATATGGGAATCTTTAGAGAAACTATAAGAAAGTGAATTCTCAGACTTCATCCTCTTCATCTAACTTTCAAGATGCATCTACAAATGCAAAAGGAAAAGCTCCTATGGTTAATGAGATGCATGGTTCTAATGGATTTATTCATGTTAAGTCTCTTTCAAGATCTAGGCCTTTTGTTTGTCAGAATAAAGGTTTTGGGAAGGGAGGTTCTGGTAATAGATTTGATGTGCTTGAGACCTTTGAGGAGCTACATGTTGAGGAGCAAGTCTATAATAGAGGTGATATGGATTCTTGTATTCAAGAGCTAGGTACTTGTTCTTTCCTAAATCCTTCTTTTGAAATACAAACTTCTAAGAAGGAATGGGTGGTGCCTAATAACCCTCTTGTAGAAAATGAATATAAGTACAAAGAGGTGTCAGATTGGCTTGATAAAGTTCTTGATAATTCCCCTTTTGCTGAAAACTTGATTGAGGGAAATGAGGATGCGACTAGGTTTGAACCCTCCCAAGATAGTATTGTCAGAGAGGAAGGGAAAAATAAAGTTTCTTTTGTGTTAGGTATTCACCCAAAAACTATCAAAAAAGGTGGGGTGGAGAAGGTGGTAAAATCAGGAAGAAAGAAGGATCAAGAAAAAGTGAAATTGATAGGGGAATCCTTAGTTGAGTTTGGTGTTGTTAAGACATTATATTCTCACTTCCTTATTCCCCCAAAATAAAAGTGATATATTGGAATGTTAGAGATTTGGGTAGCATCCCTAAAAAAAAAGCTACTCAGAATTTGATTAGAGATCATAGACCTGATATTATTTTCATCCAAGAAATAAAATTATCTTGTGAAGATATGGCTAAAATTGCTTCTAAGATATGGAAAGGTGGTCGTTGTCTTGCTATTGGAGCCCAGGGTTTGACAGGTGGTGTTGCATATTTATGGGATCTACAAATCTTAAATCCCTCTTGGTGGGTGGGTAGAAGGAACTATCTCTCTATGGTTACTACCTACTTTTTTTCTGGATCTTCTATTCTTCTATCTAATGTGTATACCCCCAATGATTTATCAGGTAAAATCCTCTTATGGAATCATCTTAGATTTATTTTATCTCTTACTCCCAATTATCCTTGGATTGTGGTTGGGGATTTTAATTCTATCATGTCTTTGGAGGAGAAGAATGGTGGTGTGGAGTGTTTGGGCCCTTCTTCTATTTTGATGCGGGACAATATTTCTTTCCTTAATCTTGTTGATGTGAAGCATCGAAATGGGCTCTTTACTTGGACTAATAGAATATGTGGAATGGATTTTATTTCTAAAATATTGGATTGGTTTCTTACTTCAGATAGTTGGTTTGATGATAGCTAGACTTTGTTCTTAGATATTCTAGGTTGGAGGGGCTCTGATCACTGGCCCATTCTCTTTCAGTCCTCGAGATTCTCATTGCCAAGAAATCTGCCTTTCAAATTTCAAATTATGTGGCTAAGGGATAAGTATTTGTATGAATATATGGAGAGGTGGTGGGTCGAAGGGAAACCCAAATTTGGCACTGCTATGTTTACTTTTTTCAAAAGCTTCCAGTTTGTCAAATTCAAACTCAGAAAATGGAACAAATTTTCTTTTGGAACTATTTTTTAGAAGAAAAAACAACTACAAGACAACTTGGAAGGGGATGGAAACACCTCTTTTTTATACAATTCAGTTAAAGACCGTAGGAATGGTAATGCTATAGTCTCTCATACTTCTGATCAGGGGGAAAATCTCTCATCCTTTGAGGATATTTCTAATGAAACAGTCAGGTTCTTCTCCTCTCTTTTATTTGAGTAGGATCCTCATGATTGAAGAACACAATCTTATATTGTGTGGGGGGTGAACAGTATAAGACCACTTTTTACTTTTCTTTCCCAAACAATATTATGCAATATATCAATGACAATATCAACAACAGTAATCAAAGCAATGCACAAATCACCATACACAATAGAGACACCAATTTAATGTGGTTCACCCAATGTGGGCTACTCCATAAAGAAAATATTTCACTAAAATTTTCTCAAAAAATCTCTTGGGAAACCTTTCCCTATTATAATGTTTATGGACCTCTGTCCAAAGAAGAAACCAATTTCCTAATCAAGTTCGTGCATCTCTATCCATAGGAGAAACCAATATCCTCAACTGGTTCGTGGATCTCTATCCACAAGATAACTCCTTCTCCTCTACTCTGGTCGGTGATCTTCTATAATAACTAATGCCTCCACTGCACTGGCTTATGGATCTCTATCCACTAAAGACTCCTACCCTCACTCAGAAGACCTATCTTCACTACCCTGGCTAATGGACCTCTATCCACTGGATACTATCATCCTCTATACTCTGTCACCTCCAAAGCTTACTCTCAGCTCTGTCTCAAATCTACACTAAACATAGTACTTTGATCTAGCATAAATATACTCAAACTCTGTCCTCAAATCTATACTAAACATAGTCCTTCGATCTAGCATAAATTTTCTCAATCTTTATCCTCAAATCTGCACTAAACACAGTCCTTCGGTCTAGCACAAATCTACTCAATCTATGTCCTTAAGCCTTAACACAAAGCTTGACTCAATCACAAATCAACTCTGCTAGATCTGCCCCAAACCTTAACCCAAGGTTTGAACAAATCAATCAATCAACTCTGCTCACAAGTCTTCCCAAAGACTTATCTCAAATCTGCATTGTAAGCTTCCACAAAATATCACACTAATCTATCCACAAGTCCTCTCAAGGACTTGTCCAATCTGCTCTCAATCTCTGTCTTCAAATATGCTCAACAACTCCTTACTATAACTTGTCCAATATGCTCAACAAGTCTTCACCAAGACTTACCTCAAATCTAATCAACAAGTCATCACTAGAACTTGTCCAATATGCTCAACAAGTCTTCGCCAAGACTTACCTAAAAATTTCTCAAGAATTCCTCACTAGAACTTGTCCAATCTACTCAACAAGTCTTCACCAAGACTTACCTCAAATATGCTCAATAGGTCCTTAAGTCCACTCTAGGACTTACTCAAATCCATCCACTAGCTTTCAGAAAAGCTTTATACAATTCAACTCAATCTATTACAAAAAACATCTTCAATCACATAAACAATTTTCACACAGAATCTTGTTTAACTCACAAAAACATATAGAGAATGGTTAGAGACTCAATATGTTTCACTCTTGCACAACACTCAATCACTTTCAATCTCTTTTCAAAAATCAAATCAGAATATGGAACAATTTATTTCACAAAACTTGAACTATCACTTCAACACTTCCAATAAAATAAGCTCAAATAACTCCACTCAACCAATCACTCAATGAAGCACTCCTTGCTTACAAACCCTAGTCCAAGCATATGAACACTCACTCATTTATTTCCAAGAATGCTTATCAAACAATCTCATATAATAATGATACTTATGTTCTTTGCACAAACCCTAGTTCAAGATAGCTCTCAACTTCACATAACAAAGATACTCATGTTCTTTCACAAACCCTAGTCAAGTATATGAAAGCTTACTCAATATTTCCAACAATGCTTATCAAACAAGGTTTCTAGTATCAACTTTCATTCCAGAAAACAAAACTCAACAATGCTTATCAAACAATCCTTTTCACTCCAACTTAGCATTCACAACATCCACCAATCACTCTCAAGGATGATATGCCTTTACCTCTTGTTTGAAGTTGATTTGACCTCAAACACTTGTCTCAATCACAACCAATTTTTTTGCCAATATCAAGGGTTAGATACCAAATATTTGTCCTTAATATTTTCTCACAAAAATATTTCACCAAGTCAAAATATCAAAAACTTACTCATCCTTATTTATCCTTTCAATACAATTTTTATTAACTTTGTTTTAACAAAAATATCTAACACCCTTGGCACACCTTATTACTCTTCTTATAAATTCAAAGCACTCAAAAATCAAATCACAAAAATAAATTATGTTTACCCTTTTATCTCCCTTACTTAACTCACAAAATCCTTTTTAAAATAATGCATATCCAACCAATAATACCTTAGGAAATTAAAAATTAATTTCCACCTTAGCAATTTCGGATACAGCAACTTATACCTTGCAATAAAAATGCATACCTTATATACTTCACCAAAAATGGCCTTGACGAGTTTCGAACGTGCAACCTCTTCCTGTTGAGCACCTTTGCATAGCACGCGCCCACTGCTTGGGCTATGTGCCTCCACACAAAGGGAAAGGCTAGCGCCTTCTCTTTGTCCTTCACCGTCTATGCAAACCTCAATGAAAACCTTCCTCTGCTTAGAAAAAATGAAGACCACGAGATTTGATCCCTCACCTTGTGCAAATAAACATCCTAGCGCAGCCTCTAGCTGCCAATCGTGCTACCCAACACCTTGCAACGTGGAGTGAGCTCCCCTCTTCCTTGTCCTATGTTCTACCTCTCAAAAGATTTTAAAACACACATGATCTTCTTCCTTGCCTTGCGCATGATATTCACTTATGTCATATGGATCACATGGATAAATGTTTACCATAGTGTTTGCCCTCCTTTATATGCAAAGTGCCATAAGCTCCAAGACGTCGACGGACATTTTAATTTGATTAATTTAAATTATTTAAACTTTGCACCCTTATAGCCCTATCTTTTAGGGTTTTAAATTAAATTATTAATTAATTAATAATTAAATTATTATAATTAATTTATATTTAACTTAATAACTCTTAGAGTTAATCAAATTAAATTATAAATTAATTTATAATGAAATTATTATAATTAATTTAAATATCTAGGTCTTGACCTTAGACCTTTAATATTATAATATTATTTTGCTTGGGCCTTCCTTTTGCCCTTTAGACCTCATCTGACCACCTGGAAGCAATCTTTCTTTTGCACTGATTACGAAACCTAAAACTGATGCTGCTCACTGAAACTGATGCTGCTCACTGAAACTGATGCTCACTGATCCTAACTTCTTGACATCAATAACAACAAAACCTACTCATATTTCCAACAATGATGTTGTTAATATGAGGTTTATTTTGGATTGTATTCCTAGGCTAATATTTAATGATATGAATAAGATGTTAATGGAACCCATCTCGATGGAGGAACTTAAAGCATTGGTTTTTAAATGAAACAAGGTAAAACACCTGGACCTGATGGTTTTCCTATAGAAAATTTACAAGAATTTTGGGAAGTGTTATCTTTTGATCTGCTAAAAGTTGTTCAGGAATCCCAAGTTAATAAGAAAATATTTAAAGTTATTAATTCAACCTCCCTTGCTCTTATTCCTAAATCTGAAAATGCTAGCTCAATAGGGTCTTTTCGTCCTATTTTCCTATGCAATGTTACTTAAAAAATTATTACCAATATTATTGCGGATCGACTGAAGAAAGTTCTTGGTTTTCTTATTTCTCCTAAGCAAGGTGGGTTTGTTAAGGGTCATCATATTTTAGATGGTGTGGTGGTTTTTACTAAAGCTATTCACTCTATGGATATCTCTAAGGAAAAGGCTATGTTCATTAAGCTTGATATGTCCAAGGCTTATGATAGGGTTAGTTGGTCTTTTTTGCAGAACATCCTTCAAGATTTTGGGTTCTTGTATAATTGGATTGAATGGATCATGAGTTGTGTGACTTTGGCCTCCTTTGCAGTTTTAATCAATGGTTTACCATTCGCTTTCTTCTCGACCTCTAGGGGGATTTTTCAAGGAGATCCCTTGTCCCCCTATATTTTCATCCTTATGGCTGAAGGTTTGGGTAGACTTCTCAAGATTTTTTAGAATCGTGGTGCTATCTAGGGATGGTCTTGGGCGAAGAATTCTTTATCCCAGTCTCATATTTAGTTTGTCGATGATACTACTCTGATGGGGAGGGTAAACATTGAGGAAGCAGTGAATTTTAGGAAGGCTTTAGATATTTACTTATCTGCCTCTGGTTAAATTATCAATGAAGAGAAATCAAAGATCTTCTTATTCAATACGGATGGTCAGATTCAACGTAGGATTGCTAATATTCTATGTTTTCGGGTGGGCTATTTGCCAGTGGAGTATCTAGGGATTCCTATTTCTTCTAAAAATATTGTAAGGGCTTACTGGAAAAGTATTTTAGATAGATTTCGATCAAGGTTTAATAATTGGACTTTTCAATAGCTATCCTTTGCTGGTAGATTAATGCTTTTAAAGTTTGTCCTTCATACTTTACCTATTTACATGTTTTCTATCTTGGCTACTCCTAAGTGCTTTCTCAAAGAATTTGATTCTCTTTCTAGAAAATTTTTATGGGCAGGAAACCTGGACTATAATAAATAGAGCCTGGTCAATTGGGATACTATGTGTTGCCCTAAAGAGATGGGGGGTCTTGGTTTGAGCCAATCCTATTTGAATAGTCTCGCTTTGGCTGCTAAACTTTATTGGAGGTGGTGCAGTAATCCTGATTAGCTTTGGGCTAAAATTCTTAGCCTTAAATATTTTGGTGGTACTCTAGTTGATGAGATTTTGAGATTGGAGTTGAGGAGGAAAGGTTCCATTGTTTGGGACACTCTCAAAAAAGGTGCCATGCTTATTAAGTAGGGTCTATTTTGGATTGTTAATAAGGGAAACAATGCCTTATTTTGGAAATATTCTTGGGATAATCATCCTCCTATCCTTTCTTCTTTCCCCCACCTTCATCTTATTTAGGATATTTTTTTCTAATGCGGGTTGGTCTAAGGTGGTTGACTTCAAGCGATAAAGTCCTCTTGGCAGTTCTTTTACTCACTACTAGTGGGATTTGCAAGGCTGGCTAGAGGGTGGCTATATTAAGGATTGTGACACTCTGGCTTCTATTTTGGTTGAGAGACCGTGTTGTTCTATTGAAGACTTTGATATTCTTGCTTGGGACCATAATTCAAAAGGAAAATACACTGTTGCTCTAGGTTATCAAACCCTTATTATGTAGAGAAGAGAGGAGATTGTGTCCCCATGGTGGAAGAAGATTTGAAATAAGTTTGGTTGGCCCAAATGTAATTTTTTTCTTTGGCTTTTATGTCAGAAGAAATGTTCAACTTGGGATAATATTTAGAAAAGAGGTTTTCAGGGTTCTTCACTATGTTTTCTTTGTGGAAAGAATGAGGAAACCATTCCTCATATTTTCTTCCAATGCTAATACTCCCTGGAGGTTTGGAACTTGTGGTGGTAGATCTGGAAAAGGTCCATCATCCATGCTACTTCTATTTTTGAGTTTTGGAAAATCTTGGGTAGACCCCCTACCGTTGCTTCATGTATTCAAACTACCTGGGATATTGGTCCTTCCTTCATCTTTTGGCATATTTGGTTGGAACGCAACCGAAGAATTTTTCAAGGATGTCAACTTGGAGCCTTACAGGTATGGCTCAGAGTCAAAAGGATGGTTAAGGAGACTAATTAGGTCAAGTGTGTTATGATTTCTCCTCTTAATTCCTCTGACTGACATATTATCAATAGATTGAAGATTTCTTTATCATCACCAACTACAAATAGAGGTCCTGCTAAGGGAATTGGTTCATTGAAGGTCAATAGATATGGGAAGTGGAGTTCCCCCTAGGGGTGTTATCAAAATAAACATGGATGGTTCTTCCAGGGGTAACCCAGGTAATGCTGGTATAGTAGGAATTGGTCATGATAGTGAGGGTGTGGCCCACCTCTTTTTCTCAGTGGATATGAGAATTCATTCAAATAATCATATGGACACGTTGGAAATTCTCCATGCATTGGAAACAACTTTTTATTTGGGATGGAGAAGGATTATTTGTGAATCTGATTCCATGATAGTGTTTTCTCTTTTGAACAACAAGCATTTTCAGGATGCTTCCTAGTTTATGGCTAGAATAGTGAAATAGATTTTGAGCTTGGCTGGGAATTTTGTTGAAATTTCTTTTGTTCATATCCCAAGAGAATGAAATAGAGTGGTTGATTGTTTGGCGAAGTGGGCTTCTTAAGGATTCCCTTACTAGAAAGTTGATAGCTAAAATGATCTTGATAAGGAGAAATCCATACTCCTTAATCAATTAATTCATGAGGACCAGGAAAGATAATTTCAAGGTGGAGGAACCCAATTGTCATGGGTTGTTGTGTCCTGTTGAAGTTGTTGTCAGAATGATCCATGGATTTCCTTGGTGGATTTATTATATTTCGTATGATGTGATGGCTTGGATCACTTAGAAATCCTTGTGGAATGTATTGTTTTAGATTTTGAATAAAAAAAAAATTTCCCCCCAAAAAAAATCACTTCATCAATTTTTAAATATATACATTCTACTTCAATACAATGCCTTAAACTTATATATACAATAAATTATGTTTTGGTTGTCTCAAGAATATTTTGATGCTTCACATTCTCTCCATATCTAGGTGAGAATATTTCTTTTTCCCTTTTTAATTTTCACTTGCAATTCTAATTCAAGCCTTCTTTTGTTTTTGTCTTATTCTTGTTTTGTTATGATTTTTGTCTCATTTAGTATCATAATTTTTAATATAATCAAGTTGTACTTGTCATTTTTGACAATAATAAATTAAATATCATGCATGAATTTATGAATCAAATGTTTCTACAACTTCTTATACATGAATATGTGGAATAGTGGCTCTGCTCTTCTTTTCCCTATTAGTCCTTTCTTTCACTCTACCATAGTTTATTTGAAAATTTAACTTGACGCACCAAATTTTTTTGGTCATTGCTAGATATTTCCATTCTACTTTTCCTATTTTCTTATTTTCATGCATCCTTTTGCTTAATAATAATATATTCTATTTCTTGAGCCCCTCTAGGCCTCCCTCACTTGGAGTAAACATTTAAAGAGGGCTAGGGGTTATTCCCTTATATTTAAATATATATATCCTATTTATTTATGTATTTTTAGATTAGTTGGGAACCAATCAAATCCAAAGGTTGGGAAGAGTAAACTCCTTTCAATCCATTTGTTGTCCTTTTCATCCATTTATTGAATTATAGTCATGGGTACAAACCTCACTTCAATTTCCATGTTCACTAGTTCTAGCATGCTCAATGAAACAATCCATTTTTTTCCAACTAAGTCATTTGATTGATTCCACAAGAAAATAGTCACCATGTGTGCTTCAACAATTATATGAGATTAAAATGGGTCCCACCTATAGTAAATCATGACCATATAGTGGTATTCCAAAAACTTGATAATTGTGCATGTATCACTTGGCAAGATTTAAACCTTGGTCTTCTCCTTAAAATTCGAGGAACTTAAACAATTGAACTAATGATATTTGATACATAAATATTTTTTTACTTTTTAAATAGGTTTTGTGGCTTCTATTGGGGGCCACTCCCATTAAAATAAAAAAATTACATTGTTCTTATTACATTGCTATCAAGTTAATTAAACCATATCCAACTTACATTTTTATCAAAGATATTCTTTATTTGCCTTTCTATTAAAGATATTTTTCATCTTCCTCAAATTGTTATGTTTTTGCAATCAACTCCTTGATATCATTTTTATTAAGAGATAAAATCTCACTCATCCAATTACCTTCTAAAATTTAAATTTTGCCAAGATGAAAATCAACACTATAAATGGCTAAAATATTTGTGACCCATTTTCCATTTCTATAAATATGTTGTCTATAACAACCTATCAATTTTCTAATACCTCTTTTTTTAGGGGTCTCATTCATGCCCCTAATATTCCAAAATATCATTTTTACCATCCCTTTTTATTTATGGTTTTGCTTTTGTTTTCACATATCAATATTCCTCTAAGTTTTAGCTGCAAGCTTACTACAATGGTAAGGGATTTGGTATCTCTTTGAGATATCCAAGGTTCAAACCTCACTCAGTATGAGGGGTTGAGACCCCTCATAAAAACTTGTGTAAACTCAGTGAAAAAATTCTCTAAGTTTTTTTTTTCTCTTTGTTTTTTCTTTTTGGATCTTCCTCTTCTTTTTTTCATTCCCATAAACACTTTCATCTTCATAAATCTCTTTATATTTTTCACACTACTCATAGTGAGATTTATCATCTATAGGTTTGTCTTACTTTGAAGGATTCAAAGTGCAAGGAATAACCTCAAAAATACTTTCTTCTTTATGTTGCCATGGAAACCCTAAAGTACAAGGATACTCCTCCATCACAATTACCTTCTTATGCTATTATAAAAATCCAAAATTGTTATGGATTTATTCCATCCTCATTTCCTTATTATGTTGATCTTTAAACCCTGAAGTGCAAGGGATAACCTCTACATTACTTTCATTTTAATTGCAAGGAGAGAATTCTATACTACTTGACAAAAATGAAGACAATTTATCTGGAATAAACTTGACCTCTTATGTCATCTTTACTTTAAAATTTTCTTCCACATCTCCCTTTGCACCTTTAATTCCTTTTGAATTTGAACTTGTAAATTTTACTTTCTTATCTCTTATATCCTTCTTTGTTTCTTCTTTATTTACCTCTTTGTTTGGAGTGGAATAACCTTGATCTAATCCATCCTCTATTATAGTATGATTTCCTTGCTTCATCTTGAAGTTTGTCTCATGACAAAAAATCATGTCTTCTTTTCATCATTTTCACTTTGTAATCTCTTTTCCTATGTCCAATCTCATAAAAATTGTGGCATCAAAATGCAATATTTTTATAATTCACTTACTGATCATAATCACTTGATTTAATATTAATGAATTTTGATAAAGGATTACAACACATATTCAAGTATATATAACATGCTTTTGCATCTTAGTAGTCGGTCCCTTCCTAATGAATTCCCCTAGGGTATTTCTAATATTTTTCAAAACATCCTTATTGATAAGCTGAGAAGGAAGTCCAAAATGCTAATCCAATTGGAAGCTTTTCAATAGTTTTTGTCTCAATAGAAAAATTCTCACTCCATGGTCTTAAATTAAGGGTATCTCTCTCCCAAAACCATGGTCGACCACCCATTATTTTATCTCAAATTTCTAAACTGGAAAAGATGATGAGAAAAAAACGTTTAGGAAGAAAAGTCATCGCGTTACTTAAATTCAATCCCTACTTCCTCTTGATCCAATTTTGAATCTCTGAAAACACATAAAACTTACTTTTTAAACCTCTACTTTTAAGATCCATTATATCATGCTCAATCATCTCATTAAGGATGTTTAATAATCACTTTGAATCTCCGAAAACCCATAGAACTTACTTTTAAAACCTCTACTTTTAAGAACTATTATATCATGCTCAAATATCTCATTAAGGATTCTTAATAATCATTTCTAGTGTAACATTTGTTCCCTAGATTGAACTTGTTATATATTCATTCTTCCTCTTATATCTAACTAGGGCATCGATACTTCTAGGTAGGACACCTTAACTTCCCAATTGGGCTAACAAATATGATTTTCCTTCCATGCTACCTAGTGGGACTCACTCTTGGCTTGCACTTTCCCCCAACTCACACTCGCTCTTGATGACACATAAATATTATTATTAATAGGTAAGTTGACAAATAAAATCTATCCCAACTCACACTTGCTCTCGATGATACATAAACATTATTTTTTACAATGAGTTTACACAGGTTTTTATGAGAGGTCCTAGTCCCCTTATACTAAGTGGGGTTTGAACCTTGAAACTCTCAAAGAGAGGCCAAAATCTTTACCACTATAATAAAATTACAGTTTAATACATAAATATTATTATTTTTATTTTTTTGATATATAGAAGCAATGGTTACAATCACGAAATATTATTATTAATAGGTAAGTTGACAAATAAAATCTAGATAATTTGTGTGAATTGTCAATCAATATTCTCTTGTCACTTGTTAAGCATTAACTTTTTCCATATATTTTAATGAATTTGTAACTTGCCAATTAATAATATTTCTAATTAATGATATTTCTTATAACTTGTTAACCATTAATTCTTATATTCCTTCATCTATATACATGACAATTGAGAAAAATTTGAACCTAAAAAATTATTTAATGAACACTCCAAAAGTTATTAATAATTTATTAGTAAACATGTTGACAAACTAGCTTTAAAAAACAAATAACTTATTAATTAAATTTTTTAAAGTAAATGTGATTCTAAAGGAACCCCTCTAGTAAAGATCCAATTATAAGTATTAAAATGAAAGACCATAAACTAAATAGTATTTACAATCAATACACCATATACATATATTTTGTCATAAGAACATAGAAGATGCCCCCGAGGGCTAGGTGGATTGGTAGTTGTCTATTTGGCCAGGTACTTACCAAGAAGAAACCTAGGTTCAAACTTTAGGTATGTTTGTTGTAAAGGTAGTAGTTTGATTTGAATCCTCTAAGTGTGCACTAGATTGATAATGACGGTACAAATCTAGAGCGATCGATGATCCCCCTCACATCGGGTCAACAATAACGAGGTGGTATAGACTTGTTGGAAGTAACCCATGTAATTTGAACCTTGCACTTGGCAGTTACTAAAAGAACAACAAAACCAACTAATTTCAAGTGTTGAAATCTTTTTAACATCCATATTTACCAAAATTTTTGTACTAGACTAAAGTTCAAGATTTTAGTTAATTGCAAGTGGGTAAAAAAAAAAAACTTCTAAGTTGATAACTTATTAAAAAAAATTATGTGAACTAATCCAATTTTAAGCTTCCAATTAATTGCAAATGGATAAAGAAATATGCTTCCAAAAAAATAACTTATAAAAAAATACCTTATATATTAATCTAACCTTAATATCAATTTTAACTATATAAAATTAAAAAAAAAAAGCCTTCGATAAATAGTTGCATCTATTTTTTTAAAACTAATTATATATACACAAAATTATATATTATACGAGTTTCAAACTTAAAAGCTCCATTGCATTTTTTTTTTGAAAAAAAACTAGATTATATTTATTCATCAACCCAAACATTACAATATTGTGCTAGCATTGTCCACCAACTAAAAAAAAAAATGAGGTGGATTATGAGTAAAACATCCATAACTGAATATATATAAGAATATAAGTTAATATCAACAAAAATATTATAGCTATATCTTGCTACAATACACCAGATATCAACATTCATATGTGGAAAAGTCTCTTATATGAAGAAATTTTCAGTGGGTCTTCCATGATATTGTCAGAAGTCTTCAAAGAAGAAATAGGAGTAATCAAAACTTGAACCTGCTCATCATTGTTAATAGCCTTCTTTTTAGTTTCTTGTTGGACCTTCTTCAGATCCTGAATCATATGAGAAAGTCGAGTCTGTCAATAACATCTCGTGGTATGCTGGAAGTTCCATAGACTTGGGAATGAATGTGTCCCATATAAAACAAAAGATCAAAGGTCAAGTCTGTGGAGGGGCAGATCCAGTAAACACCTTTTTGCGTCTGTGCTTCCAAATGTGCTTGAGAAGGATGAGTCTACAAACATCCCAGAGTTTGGGGCACTGATCCAGTTGAGAAAAACCAAGCAGAGAGAGCTTCCAAGATCTAGTGAAAGAGGGAAAAAGAAAGGAGTAGAAGACATCCCAAAACTGTTTAGCCATGCCACAAAACCAAAACAAGTGAATTAGAGTTTCTAAAGCATTACAAAAATTGCAAAGAGGAGAAATATGTAAAATCGTTGCCAAACTTTCACAAGTTAGAAGTTTTTGATGCAAAAGCTGCTATCCAAGAAGTTGAGTTTTGGATTCAACAGAAACTTTCCAAATCTGATTAGCAAGAAACCGCGGTTGAGCATTGGTAAAATTTACTTGTCACTTAACATTGAACTTAGAGTCTAGAAAAAGAGAATACAAAATATTTTTATAAATCCAATTAAAAGTAATGAAAAAGATTCTATGATTATTAAACCATCTTCAATTATTCTATATATTATATATAACACTTATAAACTTAAACAAACACTTGAATGAAAGTTGAGTAGCTTGTCAACCTCTAATATTCTTATTTTTAAAAGTCTAATATGATCACTTTATTTAATGTTTTTAATTCAAAGAATAGGAAATTACTAAGTAGAAGATAGAAATTTAAACGCTCAAACATCACGATGGGAGAGAAAAAAATCAGCATTTTTCTTTGCCCCCATACCTTTCTGTCCCATTCCCTTTGTTTTTACTGCTTTAATAAGAGATCTCTTTCTTGCACTTCCATGAAATATGCTATGGTCCAATATTTCCTTGTCGGTTTTCATGCCGTCTTATATGGTGTTCCACATGCCCATCAGATTGCACGATTCAATTCCAGAGAAACACTAATCCCAATCATCACCTTTAACAAACCAACATCTCATGCTTTAATTTGCAACTTTTCAGCTTTTGGCTGAAGGTAAGGAAAATCTAGATCAGTACAATGCATGCAAGTGATTGAAATAAAAAAAAAACAAAAAAAATCATATAGTGCCTGCCTCAAAATTTAAAACTCTGACACTCTGTGGCATTTGATAGACCTTTACATTCTCAACTTGGGTTGGAACGGCAGTTTTGATTCCATTTGACCTTCGTGGAACTCAAGAAGAAAGTTTTTTCCTAGGCTGCCTTCTCTTCAATCCAATCAAGATGGGGTTTTTATCTTGCAGACCCAAGCCATATTCCATATTTTTCGTATTGTCTTTTCCCATTCCAATTGATTTATTCCTAATACCTATTCATAATGACAAGTTTTATTCAAATCTCCCTGTAATGGAATAATTTTTAGGCTTTCCGTTGACTAATCCTAAGTGGGTTATTTATTTTATATTCATTGCCCCATGCATTCCTGTGTTTTCTCTTCTGATTTTAACACTTGTTTATCTACTAATTTCTGCCATTGCCTCATTATTTGTTCTTTTTGCAGTATCTTGCTCTTCCATTGGGCTATGGTGTTTCATTATGATTTCTTTGATTTTTGTCACATGGGTTGTTTGTCCCACTGATTTCTCGTATCCTCTGTCTGAATAAAGGGTCAAATGGCAGGATCAGGATGGCTATCCTTTTTGCTTGAAATCAAGTATAAATCCAAGTTGGAAACTATAGCTATCTTTTGAGGACTTATTGGATACCCTGCCATGCTATACTAACCACAAAATTTGAGTAACCACAAAATTTGAGGTTTCAAGGCTTCCAGCACACTTTTAACAGCTGTAAAACCTAAGGGTAATATTAGTTACCTCTATTTTATGTAGATCCAACCAACTTTTTTATGGGCAATCCAATTTTGCCTGACGTTTGTTTCTTTATGGAAAGCTTCTTTGGAATTTCCGCTGGTTTTTTTTTTTCTTTTTTGGTATTTACAGGTGTTATCCATGTTGCTCCTTGAATCCTCCTAGCGTTCCTTATGCCACACTTTCTTAACAACTCTGCATCGTACAACATACTAGATGCTCTGGTTGTTTTCTTTCAGTTCTGTCCTGACTCTTTCCTGTACATAAAGGCCACATAATACTTATATGGGGTTTTCAAAGGTCGAGATTACATTTATTTTTTAAGAACTATTTGGATTAGGCAGTAATCATCTTTTACCAACTGCCCATCACCTTATGTGTTACTTACTGTTCTTCTCAAGCTTTTTCACTGTGACCCCAAGCTTCCTGCGTCCGTTCTAGGATAGCTTCTTGTCTCTTCATTGCACTGTGCTTATTTTTGTCTTATTAAGGACTGTCTTGGGGACCTAAAAAATCCTCTAAAGCACATGTTCTCCCTGTGATAAACTCGCTTGCCTTTTTCTACTGGAAAATCTATGTGTTCACCTTAAGCTTGTGTTTTCCCATCATTACTTTCTATCGCCCCACCCTTCCTGTCTGCCAAATGCACAGCATTTCTTTTGTCTCCTTGACCATTCCCTCCCTTCTTCCTCCATCTCCTTGCCCTTCTGACACCTCATTCTTGTCTCCTCCTTACTTACATTGAACTTCTAGATCTCTGGGCTTAATCACTTCGACCTCTTCAGAGAAATCCCTTCATTGCTCAGTACTTATATGCCTTGTTCTCATGGCTGTTGATTGACCTACTGACCCCCACCCTTCCTCAGTTTTATCCCCTAGTGTACTCGGCAATTTTGCCTCACCTTTTGCGTGTTCAATGAGTGTTGTTTGTGCTCCTGTTCGTAGATCAAGTGAGAAATTGGCGTTCAAAGATTAGGTCTTGAAATGACAAATTCTCAGATTTCATCACCAATACGTATATTTTCTGGTCCACAGCTGGACCCTTTTCTTGGGTATTCTTGCCTCTGTTAACAGCAACTTAGTGATTAGGTCCTGGAATAGTAAAGTCCCACTTTTTTCAGCAATACCTCCTCCTTCTGGTCTAAAACAGGGACCTTCTTGTTGAGTATTTTTTCCTTTTTAATTTATTTTTGGATTTATTAATTATTGATCTTAATGATTAGGCCTATATGATTTAGCATGGGATTTGGTCCTTCGAATTCTTCTTTTTTCTGTTTGGTATTTACAAGGCCTCTTCTATTAGTGTCCGTCACAGAGATGGCTTCTTAAATTTAAAAACTATTGTTTTGTGTAGAGATTTTAGGCCCTAGGAATATTAGCCATGAAGGGCTAATATACTCTATTAATGCGTACAGAAGTCTAAATGTAATCAACATGACTTTTGTTCCCTGTCGCAAAACCATGTGCTTTTGGTGCCAAAGTACTGGAATTTTTCTCTCCAGATGTTCTTCTGTGGCTCCCAGGTGAATGCAGAGTTCTCTTATCCATTCCTGGGTTGGGTTCTCTAGATTACTTTTGAGTTTCCTTGGTTTTCTATTGGGTTTAGTTGGCTTCTATTGGATTCCATGGATGGGGACCTTTTTAATTTTGTCCCGAGATGCCTTTCTTCAATAATGGGATTAGTGGGGTTTGGGCTGTGAAGCATTTCAAGGAGCCTTAAACCAGTTTTGTGGGCCATTGAGAAGGCCAAAGATTATAGAACAAATTCCGAGTTGCATACGAAAGAAGCAGAGTCAACCAAGCATCATCGGCAGTACTAATAATTGGTTGATAGCTCAGTCCCATTGGGAGGCAGGAGGGGGGGCTAGGGGTCGGTTTGATTGTTTGATTCGTCTATGAGTAGGCCCTCTCTGTGACATTTATAATACCCGTTTCTTCTATTATAGTAGTTATTGCAATTGGCGTGTTATTCATCCATTTGCAACGCTTGATATTGATGCATGGAAGGTGACAAGCTCTGTTTGTGAAGGGAAGCAGTTTTTAGATGGATCAGGACCAATCTGTGTGCAGATTTGCAGCTCAGAAAGGCAAAGGAGAGATGGAGTCTTCATTTCCAGATGAAGTCTTGGAACATGTGTTGGTCTTTTTGACTGACCACAAGCACAGAAATGCTGTTTCCTTGGTTTGCAAGGCCTGGTACAGGGTGGAAGCATGGACACGTCAGCAGATATGTATAAGCAATTGCTATGCTGTTTCTCCAGAGATTATGATAAAACGGTTTCCCAAGATCAATTCTGTGAAAATCAAGGGGAAGCCCAGATTTGCAGACTTCAATTTGGTTCCACTCAAGTGGGGGGCCTATGTTACTCCCTGGATGTCTGCCATGGCTCCTGCTTATCCATGGCTGGAGAAGCTGTCTTTAAAAAGGATGACCATCACTGATGAGGATCTCACCTTGCTTGCAAATTCCTTCCCTGACTTCAAGGAGCTTGTTCTGGTGTGCTGCGATGGCTTCAGCACCACCGGCCTTGCTGTCTTTACCAGCAAATGCAGGTGCAACGCCATTACCTATTTCTCCTTTAGTTACATCAATAGTTGCAAGTATACTTGTTATTACCTATCAATGTTAGTGTTCACTGAATGCAAGACTGTTCTTGGGAATCTCTAATATTGGGTATAGAAGTGATATGTAAATGATAAGGACCTTGACCTAGTCATCTTTTTGACCTTTGAGTGACCAAACAGCTCTGAAATGCCTCTTGTGCAGTCATGTTTAGGAATGAGGTTACTGTTTGTCTGTTATTAAGGGCAATTGAAAAGTTTTTGTTTATTGGGTTGCAAAGGGAAAAAAAAGAAAAGGATATTGTTATCTTTGAAAACTTAGATCTGTAGTTAGAACTTCTGTTTGCCAGAACATTCGGATTTCCATATTTAAGAGTTGATGGGTCGTGTCATGTCTGTTATGTTTGCAGTTGCTCTGTATGATTTTTTAGATGTGTTATTAGGTGTGTCCTTTACTGTTGGACTCCATGTTCAGCTCCAGGCAGATTAGTCATGTCTTTTCACTGATAGAGTGGGCCTTTCATCATGACCTTGTTCTCCTTGTTAGTAGGTTTCTTCAGGAGTGATTTTTATTGCTTTCTATGGGGCCCCAAATGTGGACTTCAATACCAAGATGTAGTTGCAAGCTTTCAGAAGTTCTGACTGACATCTACATGACTTAAAAGTCTTAAACAGTGATGGCAGATGTTTGCCTCATCTCTATCCCAAGGGCCAGGTTTTGACTTCTTTCACTATACAAGAGAGAGAGCTGAATCTTTCTGAACACATGGTTGCTTTCTCTCCACTACTTAAAGGCCTAGTTTAAGAAACTTATTGCCTGTAGGTCACCAGTTCTCGCCTGTTTGAAGTCCATACCCCTTGCTCAGCTATTTGAACCTATACCCCTTGAGGCCTCCAAAGTCTGATATCTAACTGGTAAAAGGGTCAATCTTGGATTTTGTTCATGTTTGTTCAGTAAGCTGTATGCTATGTTCTCTTCACATGATCAATGTCAACTTTATCTAGATTAGAATGGCAAAGTGACTGTTGGTGATTGTTTGGGAATATAATGGCAATTTGAGCCAAAGCTTGCCCATTGTATTAATTTTGTTCTCATTTTTTCTTTTTTATCTTTTCTCAATTTATTTATATGTGCCATCAAATATGTAACAACCCCCTTACTTGGAAAAATACATTTATTTTTTCTTTATTATTTTCAACTTCATCATGAGGAATAGCCCATATGGGTATAGGGCAATCCCTTCTGCCGGGAATACAACTGGCATTGACTCAGTCTTCTGATCTGCTGGGACTGTGGCAACACAGGCGGGGTTGTGGGCACTTCCTTCAATTGATCCAAATAAGGTAGAAGGTAACTGGCACTGGTGTATGGGCTAGGGTGATTTCTCCTACAGTGGGGTGTGATGGGGACTGAAAATATAAGGTTTTTCACTGGGTTCTGATCCCTAGTGGCCCAACTGTCGATGGTTTGGATGCTGGTAAGGCCTGTGGCCCCTTTCTTAAACACAACAAAAGCTGTATTTTTGGAGCTTGATGTGGAAACTAGTGAAACTACAAGAAGAATCATATATAGAAATTTCTTTGTGGTGATTCAAGAAACTATCTGTGCCAAACATGGGGTAGGTAGGGTGATTTCCAAAGGGTTGGGTAGACCCCTTATTAAACCACTGAAACTTGGTGCCATTTTCAGAAAATAAGGAAATAGCTATTAAACTAAATGCCACTTGGCAGAGTACAGTCTACTAAAATGCAGATATCATTGATACTCTGATGTATCCAATTCATATGTTTTAAAAGTATTTAATTGAGCCAAAGCAGTATATGTTCATCTAATATATTATGCCTGAGTACAGTCATTTAAGTTATACTGAGTACATTTCTCTCAAGTATCAACTTTAGAAGTACTCATCCATGCCATGATGAGATCATGAGTCAATAGCTATCCTTTCTGGATAGGGGCTCACTCTTCCAAATAAACTAAGAGATCACAGTATGGTTAAGTCTATAAAATCAGACTAAATGTAGGAACAGCAAGATCATTCAACATAGACCATATTGATTATATACCCAACAAGTTCACGTTTTCTTCCTGCTCATACAAAGCATAAATTGTTTCCACACAGGCATTTTTTTATGATGTTGTCTTTGCATCTTTATGCTGTTAGTAAAACATACTTGCATTTATCATCAAGATAAACTTTGTACATCATGAAGGAAATAGTCATATACCTTATGGAATTGACCTGACTTTTAAATTGAGCAAAGTTGCAAACGTTTTGATTCAGTCAACAAAGAGAAATACCAATTCCCACCATATGATCTTGCATCCTCAGAGTATCCATATCATCATCTATAATAAAATACAATGATAGTGGAACACAATGAAGTTGCCTGAATAATTTCATAAGAATGCAACAAGTATGATACCATCAATAAATAACAGAACTGCTCATTAATGAGCTACGATCTTTTTTTTTGTAATGCAGAATTCAGCCTTAAAGAATAGTTGTCAAACTTGGAATAACTTCTATTCAAGTTATCTTTCATACAAAGGAGTTCATCTATAAAACAGAAGATAACATCATTGAATCTCAAAGTTCACTAGAGCTATTACAGTCATATTCAAATCAACTATTATGATGACAAGAACCCAACTGTTCCATATAGATCAGTAAGGCATAAAACATTCTACTCATTTTGGAATACAGCTGAAGTGTTTATTACCATATGTTCACACAGACATGTTTAGCAGTTTCCTCAAAGACATCATCCTCGCAAAGGTACAATTACAATACACAACATAACAACATGGAACATTCAATCTCATCTTTAATTCTCTGCTCAGTTATACATTGCAATCAGGTTCATATTAATACAAAAATCTAACTGTTCATATGAATACTTTCAACACAAATTGAAATATAGCCAAAGCAATTAGTATCATTCATTCACACAGGAGACATGATAACAAGTTTCTACAAGGTCATCATACTGTAGCTGATACTGGACTCACTATAAGGCCTTAAACCAAATTAACTGTTACATACATCATTGTTTAGGACTGTTACAGGTTTCCTGGAAGTATAAATACAACTTCTTAAGGCTGTTCTAGGTGTACATATTTCAAGATTATGTAATATTTCCAATCACATGTACATTGCTTACAAGAAGTCAATCTTTGAAGTAGTACACTATCTGAATCAATACAATATATAGACAAGATTTTCAATACAAGGTTTATAGTTCATGTGATCAATAGAGGCATATTAACCTATGGCAGCTTCCATTCTCTGTGTATACTTCTGCCTGAGTCTACTGGGTCTGTGAGGAGGGAGAGCATCGCCAGAGCAATTTACTGCTCAAACATGAAATCTTGTAAGGAATTTCCCTGGCTCTTCTTTCTACCCGGAAGAACCAACCCTTCTGCGAGCAAAGCAGAATCAGGACACTGGCATAATAGAAAGGGTACTCATGGTAGTGCTAATCTATCTACATGAAGTTACTAATAAATCATGCAGCTTAACACACAAGGAATTTATTCCATCTACATGAAGTCAGATTGATCATGCATACAATGAATATAATGATTGTTTAAATCATAGCCTGGCCAAGCATTTATCTGTACAGTCCTCAATCTGCACAGTGGGGTATAATAGACTACAATTTATATAGACACCTATCAACGCTAAATTTCTTAGCATGCTTCCCCATATTCATCCACTTATAGCCTGCGACGTAGCCCTTCTACATTACATCTATGCCTACTCTTTTAGATGTCTGTGAACCACTATCCTCACAGTTACTTTGTTCGTATGGCCCACCTAGGCAATGCACAATAACAAACAAGAGTGTATTTCTCTTTTTTAGTCATATTGTCAAACCTACCAACATTCAAGTTGTAGCAAAAACTAAAACAATCAAGAGATTACAACAAACAAAAATGACTTTAAACATTTTGTGACAAACATGAACTTATGCCTACAAACCTTACAGGCTTGTTGTGCCTAATTGGTTGTCCTCTAGTCTTACTAATGGAGATAAAAATAAACTGTCCAGCATTCATCAAATCAATTCTAAAGAGCAACACGGTATTACTCAGGTTCAAAAAAGAATTATGGCAAGGTTGATGACAATTTCAAATTCATTTATGCAAGGCTTATAAATTATCCAGATTCAGCTGCAGATTTGATTGCAGCAAGCTCAACTACTGCAGGCCATTTAAATGATCCCAAATAAAGTCTAATGGAGGTAAAACTGTGACTCCAGGTCACTTTTAAAGATAATGCATTTTATCTATCTATCTATCTATCTATATATTGTAACACATTTAAAATCAAGTCAAACTGTGACTCCAGGTTACTTTCAAAGATAATGCATAACTGTCAACAAAGTTTAGTTTTCAACATATCCTGTTCAGCACTGCAGTCCCGGACATGTAGAATGAGATCCATAGTTTTCCCTCAAAGCAACAAGTTATACTCAAAAGAGACTTAATGGAATTAAAACAGTTTTCATTCTCAGCCAACAAGACAAATGACAATACCATTTAATACTTCCAGATTAAGTCAATGAGACAAATTATTCTTCAGCTCAAGGACAATCAGTGTTTAATTAACTTAATGTTTCAAGGTTCAGCCACCAAAAGGTCTGGAATATGTTAAAGTAATGTAAAATAGCTTTTAACGTCTACAAGACCATAGGCCATATGGGATGATGTGGTTTACCACATATGTGTTTATCTAAGCAAACTTGATTAGCAGAGTATGGTGTACAACCGTACCCCCTTTAGGATTCGAACCTTGGACCTCCTATTTGGAGTTCCAAAGTCTTTACCATTAGGCCCACTCAAGTTGTACATCTGCAACATCCAAGTCACAAAGGAGAAGAATGTTTGGTATATCTACATCTTGAATCATCATTAACTCCACTGTCAAGATTGTGAATGGCTGTAAAATCTCATACAGAGGTGAAAGCAGCATATTTCCAGCTTCTTCCAGAATGCTAAAGAAGATTAAACTCCAGGCTTGGATGCCATCTTCTCCCTTTTTCACAATAGAATTTCCCTACCACCCTATGTGACACGGAGGATGGGTTTAGCTGGGGTTTTAAAAGATAAACCAGAAAATTTTCTTTTTCCAAATTCAACATGAAAAGGGAGGTTTCTTCAAAAATGTTATTACATTTTTATATCATCTGTACAAAAGTTTATCCCTTTCTCTTTTGCATCAAACAAAATCAAGCATGCAAATAATGTAGCAATTTCCTACAATTTCCTCTATATGTAGATGCCCAACTTGTACATTTTAAAACTTAATGACTACCCTTTTCTTTTGAGATTTCAATCCATAGCCATATCCTAGTATGCAATGTTCAATCAAAATCAGTCATCAGTCACAGGATCAATACATTCTAGGGTTTTCCTTCTTATTCAAAATGAAAATCACATAGAAATGTGGTTTTACCAAGCATGTCCAGGACTCTCAAACAAAGGAATACAACAATACCTTTTCAAACATGAATTAAAACCCCTACCCTGGTGACAAAAATCCCACGAAATGTAGACCAGAGTTCTTGCTTTCCTCCCAGCCAAATACTCCCTATGCTGGTTATTTTATACAAAACCCTAACCAATTGATGGAGAGGTTTGACAATTTTTTTCCCAAATCCCTAGTTTGCTTCGGCCAAAGCTCTTCTCCCTTGTCCAAGTCTCTCTCACTGTATGTCAAGATTTCCATCCAATGTGTGTTCAAAAAACTCTGAATTTTCTGCACCCCCATTGCCGAGTAAGGTAAGGGTTTTATAGAGTTTTTACCACCTATAATTTTGCCTCCGAATCGGTACAACCCAGAATAGCTTTTTTCCAAAATACATTCATCTCAGAATAGATTTTATCTCAAAATGGAGGGGCAAACTAGCACAGCCACTGAGCAACAACTCAGACCTCCAAGTTACACTTTACAACCAGTCCTCTCACTTCCATTCTCTTGCATGACAAAATGAGGGGCATTATAAAAAATGAAAGTTTTTGTATAGGGGCTTTTAGAGTTTTGGTGTCCAAATGCACACTTATTTTTCCAAGCAAGGTAATTAAATAAAAGTTGTTATATGCCATGGGCCTTCCCACATAAGCCCCAGTCTCCCTTCTAAGACCTCCCTAGATGGTTTAAACACACTCAAGGGAAATGTCACAAGGTAACCCAAGGAAGACCTCAAGCTCAACTTATTTTCACATGTCCTCATGTTCTATTAACTCTTTCAAAGGATCTCTTGAGCATGGTTCGAAGGCATTTTTATAACATTTAATATTTATGCAAAATCCCCACTTACGCAAGCAACTACTAAGATTTTATGCAAAATACGTACGTTCGCAAGCATACATTGATGTTGCAGAGTTTATGCAAGGAAATCATATGCAAACAAGTCGAATTCACTTTCATATCAGCAAACAAGCATTCATGCCTAATCCTATTATGCAACACAATTCTAAAGTGTGTGTGTATGCATGAGTGTTCCTGTCTTTGGCATTTTGTGATCCCCTCCCCAATTATACCCTCCCTCTTGAACTCCATTGAGGGCAACCCCTGGCAAGCACCCAAACCATGTTACTGTAGTTTGTCATGTTACAAGAAAATCATAAAATTATATTACATAATATAATGCAATCTTTCTCATGAGACATAACTTCATCATGAGATCAGAAAATAGATCACATATTATGATTAAATCATTAAATGTCAAACCATCTTTGCCATCTGTCACCTCAATTTCATCACATGTTCAAAATAAATTGCCATAAAGTTTTATCAAAAATCAGACTCTGATTAAAGATGCATGTGATGTGTAAATGCGATCTTGTTGTGAACTCCTACCCTTTTCATGGTAAGTAGACTGCTGTGGTTAGTAGTGAGAACTTTCTAGTTATTAAGCTTACTTCGTGCTGCCTCTGTGGAAGCGTGACGGGATTTTCTGTGCAGCTATGCAATATGATACTGATGGTATTGTTTAAAGTATAGGAACCAAAAACACTTTGGTGCCTACAGAGGATTTTTATGGAAATTTGGAACAAACACATTACTTATGAACACAAACAATGAGCATAGAATAAAGGAAATAATATTTTACTGTTTGAATACTGAAAATGTGAACCTTGAAAGTAATTACTTATCTGCACTTTATGTAAGATGCTCAATACAGAATAGAACGTTCTTGAAACTGTCATGTATCACTTGTGGAAACAGATGGAATTGACATAGCATTTTGTTAAGCTTCTGTGCTTTTCCTGTTTAAATATTGAATTTGTGAAACAGAATACATAGTTAAATAGTTGTAGGACAGAACATTCTTTGATAATGAAACACACTTGCTAATATCTCATATGCATCCATGGAATGACAGTGGTTTGGTTTTGCAGGCAACTGACACACCTTAATTTGAGTGAGGTTGAGGTAACAAATAATGGAGATGACTGGTTGGCCTGCTTTCCTGAGACGACAACTTCTTTGGTTTCTCTTAACTTTGATTGCTTGGAAGCACCAATAAATATTGATGCACTTGAAAAGTTAGTGGCAAGATGTCCATCCCTGAAGATGCTCAGGCTGAACAGAGATATTACTATAGATCAGCTGCACAGGCTGATTTTAAAAGCACCACAGCTTACACATTTAGGAACAGGATCATTTGGATATGGCTCTGTTCCAGAGCAGGGAGCAAATCTTCTGGCCGCCTTCAAAAATTGCCATAAAATTGAATGCTTGTCAGGATTTCATGAAATTGTGCCAGAGTATCTGCCTGCAATCTATCCAGTGTGCTCAAATTTAACTTCTCTAAATTTGAGCTATGCTTTTATTCGGAGCCATGAATTGATAGGGATTATTCAACACTGCCATAAGTTGCAGCAGCTTTGGGTTTGTTACTTTTCCCTGCTTGTACTTTATTCCTAGACAATAGTGAAGCATGCAACAAGATATAAAGTTGATTTTGACTTGAAATCTTAAACGAACAGCTAAGGCTTTATCTAGAAAGGGTTTTCCATGTTGCTGGTTTTCTCTGGTTGAAGTTATTGCTTGAAGATAAATAAGATTCAGATTTGAACATTATCTCAACTGATTTTTTAGGGACTTCGTATTTAGATCTTAAGTGTATGGTCTATTCTGCAACATGTATATACAATTCTCCCATGCTATGGTCTATGATCTTGCTGGCAAAAATGCCTTTTACAAACTATTTTTGATGTGTCTATCTGCATTACATGATGCCTTTAGTAATTGGACCTCTACTAAATTGGTACTATAAGCATTTTATTTTCTATTTATTCCGAGGATTCTTCTAAGTAGTCTATTTTTTTAATGTTGCCCACAGGTGCTGGATTCGGTTGAAGACAGTGGTTTAGAAGCAGTTGCGGCCACATGCAGGGATCTGAGAGATCTCCGTGTGTTTCCAGTTGATCCACGTGAGGATGGTGAAGGTTGTGTGTCAGATCGTGGTCTTGTTGCAATCTCAGAGGGATGTCCAAATCTTCAGTCCATTCTCTACTTTTGTCAGCGTATGACCAATGAGGCAGTGATAACCATGTCAAAAAACTGTTCTAAATTGGCCAGCTTTCGTCTCTGTATCATGAGACAGCACACTCCTGATCATGAAACTGGTGAACCCATGGATGCTGGGTTTGGAGCAATCGTAATGAATTGCCAGAACCTAACAAGGTTGGGAGTGTCTGGCCTTCTCACTGATAAAGCATTTGAATATATTGGAGCCTATGGTAAAACATTAGAGATATTGTCAGTAGCATTTGCTGGAGAAACTGATAGAGCCATGACATATGTTCTGAATGGATGCACAAACCTTAGGAAACTTGAGATAAGAGACAGTCCCTTTGGAGATGGTGCCCTCTTGTCTGGTTTGAACCGCTATGAATCCATGCGATTTTTGTGGATGTCTGCTTGCAGACTTACTCTAGAAGGATGCAAAGAACTGGCAAAGAAGATACCTAGACTCAATGTCGAAATCATCAGAGAAAATGAATTTGAAGATGAGTTCAATGTGGAGAAGCTGTATGTTTATCGCTCTGTAGCAGGACCACGCAAAGACATGCCGCCATTTGTGACCACTTTGTAGTGACTTTTCCCTGAATTTTGAGGTCAGCAATATCTCGGTATCATGTGGGGCTATGCTCCTAAATTAAAGAAGGCAGTTCTTTTCATATGAAAGATATTTTTAAATCTTGCCTCTATCTCAACAAAGGCAAGAATGCAGTTTAGCAGGTCAAGTTATTACCAGGAATGTCCGCAGTTTCTTCATAATTTGGCTGCTACTGAAAGGTTTGCAAGGACATATTGTCTACTGCCACAGTCTCATTATGCTTGTTGGTTCCTAAAGCTGATTATAGTCAAGTATTAAATAAATAAGTTCATAATAGGATGCTGAAAGGTGGAGGATTACCAATGAATCCCTTCTGCATGCATTGGATACTGTTTTAATTGACCAGAATTTTCAATTAGTCAGCTTTTTTAATTTCAAACAATTGACAAATTGGTCTTTAACCATTTGTTTAGCCATTTATCATTTCATGTTAACAGGATCTGTGATTCAAATCTCACTTGCTATATTTGATGTTGTTCTCTTAGGAGAAAGGTTTGTGTATACAAGTTTTCTTACAAAGGCTGTCTTAACTTATTCTTTTAAATACAACAATGCAATTTTATGATGAATCATTTTTCGAATTTGAGTGACAACATACTGAAACAGGAAACATCAGTAGGAAGATAAGAAGCATGGTTGATATTGATAGGCCTATAAGTGGATCACAGAGATACTGTCTCAAAACCAGTCACCTTTCCTCAGAGTCAGACCTATAGCAGAAGGCTAACTGAGACTATCAACATGCACAAGGGAAAACCAAAAAAATTGCTGCAACCTATCAATCCTTATTGGAGGGAAGCAGCTTTGAAATTTCTTCTGGAACAAGCTGTAGATCCATGACAGATGATTTTGTGAAATGATTAACTGCATTTATCTCCCAAGCTTTTTAAACTAGTACTGCACTATTATAGTGGATATAAGTGTATTGATAAATATTTGGAAGGAAGTCCAGATCTTGTTGAGTGAGATCTGCAACTGCCATTTGGAGTTTTGGAATTTTCAGGTAATAAAAAAAGCAGGAACCATTTATTCACAAAATTTGGCCAGGGTTGCTTCTTTGAATTAAACTTCTGTGCTTGCCAACTAACCTGCCGAAATATTCTTTTGAAGTCAATAGAGGCCCCCCATGATATCTCCATAAAGATCCTTTTTATTTTGTTAGAAACCGTAGATCCCTCATTGTTGCTTATGATGTTTGTAGTCTGCTCCATTTGCTTTTCAAGCCCTTTCTGGCATATGTCCAATCTAGGACATACTTGTGATGGATTTTGTAACTAAAGATTACTTTCTTGCAATCCAAGGGTTGGAACCAACTGCTGGTTGCATAAGATAGGGGTGTATCTTTTGAAGACTATGCAATAAAAAATGGACCTTTGGAAGGTGTTACCATTTTTTATGATGTGATTTCATCAAGACAATCTTAGGCCTAAAGAATTGTTATTATAGATGTAGATTTTTATTTTATTTTTATTATTACTATTATATATTTTAAAATTGGTTTTATGGGATCAAAATGGGTCTTTCCTATATTTTATCATGGCCATGTGAGATTGAAACCAGTGGCAAAAATCGGCAAAAATTGCTGATTTTTTCTGATTGGCTTCGTTGAGTCACTCGGGATCGAGAATTGGATTTTTCAAAAAAATCGCCAAAGAAACAGGAATTGAAAAAATCGCTAGTCTTGATCCAAAAAATAAGCCAGCACGGGACAGGGCTGAAAACAGCAATAAAAAATTTTATTTTTTATTTTTGCCTCATTTTGCTTCTTGAAAATTGGAGAGAGAGCTTTGCCTACCTACTACCACACCAAACAAAACACTAAAGTGCACTTTAACAATAGATATTTTGCAGTTTGAAGGAATCTAGCAGCCACCAACAACTGCCCAGTTGATCAAACCCTAAAACTCCATGTAATCATATAAAATCAACAAAGATTCAAGTCTAAAATCATATGAACACATGTCAAACAACGTTCTGAATCTGTCTGAGCAAAAAACAGTTAAAATCAAGTCCATAAACTTCCTACAAGCTAAAATGTTCTAAATCATCTAAGGCACTTGGCTCTATATCATCACTGCTGGATTCAGCATCAAGTTCAGCAGTATCGAAGTCCAAATCAGCTCCATCTTCTAATGTTTCTGGATAAGACGAGCTTTGAAGAAGAGGAAGATGAGTTTCTTGCAACTTTGCATACAGACTCACAAATTGTTACAAATGTACACAAGATCCCCAATTTTCTAGAAAGCAACCTGCTCCTCTTTGATTGAACATTATCAAATCTGCTTAAGGTGCTCTAACATGCGGATGGACTTACATCTTGACTTTAGATTCTAAGCACAAAGTGTTGTAGGTCAGGTGCACCTGCTCCATGAGATTTCCACCAAACTGCTCCATCAAGATGAGAACTGTCATCCTTTGCTGATGCACATCCAAATATACATTCTTGCAATCTATAGGATCTATGTTGGTCTCTAATTTTCCTTGCAACATCAATATCTGGAACAAGCTTATCAATGGCCTCATAAAGCCCACTCATGACCTTATTGTCACTGTCGCTATCTATCTCAAACAGTCTAGGCTCCAAATAGCATGTCGTTGCATGCAAAGGAGTGTGCATCATCTTCCACCTTGCATCAATCATTTCCCAAATTTCTGTGTTCATCTTCTACATTATTGAATGCAACCTGAATTGATTCTTTACAACAGTCTATATGCTCATAGATCATGCCAATACAAGGGGTCTCGCCATCAACTATGTGTAGTTTAAGGCTTTAAGCTTGTATCACTTGCCACTTTCAGTGTAGTTTAAGCTTGTATTAGTGACAATATTAATATTTGATTTGCATAATGTTAATTCATTGTGATAAGCATGAAAAAAAAAAAAATTTAATGAAATTTTTTTTTTCTTTGGTTTTTGTTGTTGAGTCCCAATTTTTTCTGAATCTTTGCCTTGTCGATTCCAATTTTTTCAACTATGATTGAAACAGACTCCATCAGACTTCAACCCCATTAGTTGAACTGTCGTTAACAAAAATAAATTATCAGTAAAATTTATCATGTGATTAAGGGCCCCATGTGGGGGGTAGGGGGAGTGTGCATGAAGACTTATTCATGCCACATGGGGCTTTAAGTTTCTCTCTCCATACATTTTGGGTTTGCTATTTTTTTCCAATCATGATGTACATAAGCGTTAAACTAACAGGTTTTTGAAATTTATTTTTGACATGTGCTAAAGTTTTTAAAATTTTCTACTACATGGGATCACTTCCATACTTTTGTAAATGGGCTTATTTAAACCATCCTTAGAAGGGTTAACCTTTTCTTGTTATATGTAAGCTTTCCTGTTTTCACCTCAACCATAGAAGCTGGGAAAAAAGTTTCATGTTTTCACCTCAACCATAGAAGCTGGGAAAAAAGTTTCCTGTTTTCACCTCAACCATAGAAGCTGGGAAAAAAGTATCCTGTGAAGGAAGTGGGAAGTAAGTAAGAATCTTTGGGGACTAAAGGAATTTTAGGCAACACCTTTCCTTATCTTTGAAAGTTATTACTTCAAAGTCTTTCTATGTACTAAATCAAGTAATACTACTTGGAGGCATCATAGAGGTGATTATATTATGCATTACTATAATAGATATCATATAGAAACTTGTGGTATTTTAAAAAATTGGTGTAATATCAAATGAAACTAGATCATGTGGCTAAAACTTCGGGATTTTGCAGCAAAGATTGAGGTTTAAATTTTATCAATATTATTTGTTGTAACATCATTGGGGTTGGTTGAGATGCAACAATAAAGTTGTCATGATCATATGACTAACTAAAAAATAAATTGATGCAATTTTGATCTTTTTAATAATAAATTTTAAAAATTATGTTAACATAATAAAAATGTCTTATGTGGTCAAAGTTTGGAATTGTTAACAAATAATGTATTTGGGATTGTTGAAGTACATTTATGGTTGGTAGGTGTGTGTTTATTGGAAGGAATTATTCAAGTAAATTTATATAAGAAATTTAACGAATAATTTCATTTAATAGATTATTTAATAAGCTATATGTGGCTTCTATAGGGGCCACTTTTATTAAAATAACAAAACATTACATTTGTGTTAGCGTACTTAACCTTCTTTGGCTGTATTGCATTATTAGATGAACTGTTACAACCATGTAACAGTTCCGTTCGCCGGTGTGCTATTCCCGGCAGTGTAAATGTTATTTAACAGGCTGCTGAGAATAATAAACTAGTTCGTTGCATTTTCTACATGGCATCAGAGCCGCTCGGTTTTTTGGCGAGGTGATTGCAGGGAGGTGTGAAGGAAAAGGCTGGGAGAAGACAGCTAATTTTTTCTTCTGAGTGCGTTGGCATCGGCAGCAGAGGAGGGACGTGCAGAGTCCGGTCACCTGGACTCGCGACATCCGCGCGCAGAGTCGCGAGGCGGGCAGACAATCGCCCGCGCGCAGACTTGCGGCGCGTGCAGGCCTACGGCCGCGAGAAGAGTCGCGACGCGTCGACGCGGGCAGACAGGCTGCACGTCGCGCGCAGAGGAGGAGGGACTAACCCCACCTTCCAGTCCAGCGCGGCGCGTCGGACACAGTCCGCGCCACGCGGACGGACCCCCTCCCCCCAGTCCAGCGCGCGCGTGCGGCGCCCCCCGCCGGCCGTGCGTGGCGGACCCCCCCTCCCCTTCCCCGTCCAGCGCGCGCGACGCACTCCGCGCCACGCGGCGGACGGGCCCCCCCCAACGCGCGGGCGACGCTGAGCGGGAATTTTAAAATTCCCGCTCGCGCTCCCGAGGGGAGTATAAACCCCCCCGGCGGCCGTCGGCCATTTGCGCGCAGCACTGCGCGTGGCCTTGGCCCCCCCCCCGATTTTTTTTAAAAAAACAGGGAATTCTTTTAAAAAAAAAGAAACATTGAATCCGAAAAAAAAAAAAAAATCGCAAAAGTGCAGCCGTGGTTGGACTGCGCAGAGAGCAGCATTTTTCTTTTCGGAAAACAATTTTTTTTCGGGAAAGTGTGCAGGCGGGAAGCAGCGCCAGGGGACGCAGGCCGCAGGTGGGAAACAACAACACGCGAGGCCGCAGCGGAGGAGGAGGAACATTTGGTGTTGAAAAGGGAGGAGGTCCACTGATCATCTCGGATCAGCCCGCTGGCTCACGTGGTCGTGAGCCGTGCGGTTAAGGCTCAGGGAGCCTACAGGTCGGGGGTTCAAATCCCGCCGACCCCCCAAGGTATATTTTTTTTTCAAAGTTTTTTTTTAATTATTAATTTTTAATTAAAATTTTTAATTTTAATTTATTTTTAATAGTTTTAAACTTTATAAATTAAAATTTAATTTTAATTTATTTTTCCTAAAGTTTTAAAACTATATAAATTAAAATTATTTATTTTAATTTTAAATATATAATAGTTATTAAAAATGCTTTGTTAAAAGAATTTTTTTAAGGGGGGATATTTTTTTCAAAAAATCAAAGGGGGATGTTGAGTAATTTTTTGAAATAGCAATTTGGCATTGTAAAAGGTGCATTTTCGGCTGTGACCGACACCTTGTGGGTTATTCTAGTGGGCATTTTTTTTGTTGTATGTTGCATATTTCATTTTTGCACTATAACATTAAAAATTAAAATCAAACACTCCCTAAGTCCCCGGAATATAAAACCCATCTGTGCAATTTATTTGCACTGCAGCGTTCGGTATTTGCGATACCTCTGGCCGGCACTTACAGGTAAAGTTGTCGTGATTTGGCTACTGTATCCGCCGCCTAATATAGCTGCTATAACGACGTCTGAGCTTGTTCTCTATAAATCGTCGGGGAGGAATAAGTACGCCATTTTTGCATTTTTTACTCCATCCACTACCCTTTATCGCACTTGTGTTTAGGCGTAAATCCTGACGAAGTATTCTTCATAGTGTTTAGGGGAAGTTACGCCCCACGCATGAGAAGAATCTTCTATGGTAGGTGCCATCAACAAGGCGATTCCCTTTCGGTACCGCTTATGTTCCACGTATCGTATGATCTCTAAAATTCACCTATAGTCTCCCTCACGTAAGGGCGGGTGATTTTTGTTGATCTTTCTAAATACCTATAGTTTCCCTCACGTAAGGGCGGGTATTTTGTACGGTATATTGGCCTAGCAAAAGGTATATCGAAAGGGGGACCAATTTGGTGATATAAGGAACCTTCACTATGGCCTGTTGCAAAATTGATGACTGATCCGCATCAGTTATTGAAAGGTCCAAATTATACACCATGGAAACATAAGATGAAGGCTATTCTCCAAATGGAAGATTTGTGGGATATTGTTACTGGAGTAGCAACAAGGCCTTCACCAACAGCAGGATCCACAGGTCCTTCAGCAGATCGGATTGCTTTTGACAAGAAAGACGAGTAGAGCAAAGGTGCTCATTTTGTTTGCTTGTTTCGGATGAAGTGCAACCTCATATAGCGACAAAGCAAGTGGTAAAGAGGCATGGGATGCCCTTAGAACCATCTATGAGGGGAAGAATGAATCCACCATTCTTCATCTTCAACAACAACTTCATAACTCGAGTTTGAGACAGGGTGAAACAGTTGAACTCTTTTCAGTGCGAGTGTCCGAGTTGAAAGAGAAATTGAGTTCTCTAGGAGATTCTATGGACGAAAAGCTTCTCATTTCACTTGTGATGAGAGCTTTACCTTCTTCATTTGATATGTTGATAACCTCCATCCGGGTGTCCCAACGACAAATTACCTACATCGAGTTGGTCAATCTGCTTCAACAACAGGAGGCACGCCAACTTCACAAGGATGATTCTTCCAATACAGCCCTATACACCAACGAGCGGGGTTCTAGGAAGAAAGGTAATGGGCAAAAAGGAGGCAACTTTCGGAAAGGAGGAAATTCTCAACAGGATACGAAAGGAAAAGGCAAGCAACCTCAACAGAAGAAGAGGTGGTGCAAGATCTGTGAGAAAGACAACCATGACACCAACAGGTGTTGGCATAAGAACAAGCAAAAAGGCCAAAACAAACCACAAAATAAGAACAAGCAACCCCAGGTGAATGTTGTTGTTGAAGAATCGACTCGGATTCCGAATGGGCACACAAGGTGCTCATGACTACCACAGATTCCACTCGAGAGGGATCCTATTTGGTATGTCGATTCCGGAGCTAGTAAACATATGACCGGCGACAGATCGTGGTTTGAATCATTTGTGGCCAAGGAGGGCAAACCTGTCACCATTGCTGATGATAAAACCTACAGGGTTCAGGGAGAGGGTACAGTTTCAGTCACTCTTCCTGATGGCAAGTGTCAGATTGACAAGGTCCTCTATGTTCCGGGATTGGCCAACAATTTGTTGTCAGTGACACAAATCCTGGACAGAAATATGGTTGTCAACTTTCGTGTTGAGAATGGAAAGAAGTGTTGTACAATTACCAGGAAGGGTAAGCAGATTGCAACAGCTTCATATAAGCATGGCTTATTTGCACTAGATGCTATCTCTACTCCACATGTTGCCATGATTGTCTCTACCAAGGAGGCAACTTCCCTATGGCACAAGAGATATGGGCATCTTAGTTCTGGCTACTTACTTGAGCTCAAGCAAGTATGAGATGGTAAAGGGTCTTCCTTCCCTTTACGCCACATTGCCGGTGTGCTCCGATCGCTTAGCGGGAAAGCGGCATAGAGTACCATTTGAGAAGAGCTCTACAAGAGCAAGAAAACCTCCGGAGCTAATTCACACCGATCTATGCGGTCCTTTCACACCCAAGAGTGTTGGAGGGAAGAGGTACTTTCGGTTATTCGTAGATGACTACTCACGAAAGATGTGGGTTTTCTTTCTCAAACCGAAATCCGAAGCTTTTGCATTCTTCCAGCGAGTTCAAGAAATCCGTTGAGAAGGAGTCGGGGGCTTCTATCAAAACCCTCCGCTCGGATCGAGGGGGAGAGTTTACCTCTAATGAATTTTCTGCATTCCTAGATAAGCATGGGATCAAGAGACAGGTTAACAATCGCCTATACTCCTCGACAAAATGGAGTTGCTTGAGAGAAGGAACCGTTCTATCATGGAAATGGTTCGTTGTATGCTCACAGGAGCTACTCTTGGGCAACAATATTGGGCAGAAGCTGTCACCACTGCAGTGTATCTTTTGAATAGGGCACCCACAAAGGCCCTAAAAGGAATGACTCCACAGGAAGCATGGAGTGGTCGAAAACCCTCCATATCTCATCTACGTATTTTCGGGTGTCAAGCTTTCATGCACATACCGAAAGAGAAAAGGAAGAAGCTAGATGAGAAAACACTGAGATGTATTTTTCTTGGATATTCTGAGCACTCTAAAGGATATCGGTTGATAGATCCTTTGACCAAGAAAATTCATATCAGCAGAGATGTTGTCTTTGATGAAGCTTTCACATCACAGAGCACATCTACGAGTACACCGAGGATATTGTGGAACCTAAGGAAGAGGAGATTCCTTCGTCAACACGAGACAGGAGGTCCTTCTACATCTTCTTCACCACCACCGAAGCGAATCCTAAATGGTGTACAAATACAATCGAGAGATGCAAATTTATCCACTCCTCCCAATTTGAATTTGGATAGACCTCGTACACGGAGTATGGCTCAAAAGGAAAGAGAAGCCAGAGAAACTGGTGAGGTTGATGATCTTTGTCAATCTTTTGAGGAACTTTCTGTGACTCCAAGTAGAGAAGTTGAGGATATGGATATTGATGATGACAGGGCATTCATGTCTACCATAGATAGTCTTGAACTTGCATCAGTGCAAGATGCTCTTAGTGAGCCTCAGTGGAAGGCCGCTATGGATACAGAGTATGAGTCTCTGATGAAGAATAAAACTTGGAAGCTTGTTGATCTGCCGCATGGAAAGAAACCTATTGGCTGCAAATGGGTATACAAAGTCAAGTACAAGGCAGATGGAACAATTGATAAGAATAAGGCCCGACTTGTTGCAAAGGGCTATGCTCAAAAGGAAGGCATCGACTATGAAGAAACTTTTGCACCTACTTGCTCGGATGACCACAATTCGGGTTATGTGTGCTATGGCAGCACAATATGGGTGGAAAGTTCACCAAATGGATGTCAAAAGTGCCTTTCTTAATGGTGATCTCCAAGAAGAAGTCTATATGACTCAGCTCGAAGGATTTGAAGTGGAAGGCCAACAGCGAGAAAGTTTGCAAATTGGTCAAATCCTTGTATGGTCCGAAACAAGCTCCTCGAGCTTGGTATATAAAAATGGACAATCACCTAATGCAGCATGGATTTAAGAGATGTCCGTCAGATGCAAACCTCTATTTCAAGAAACAGGGTTCTGAGATAGTGTTGCTTGTACTCTATGTGGATGATCTGCTCATTACAGGGAGTTCAGAAGATATGATCTCTACTTGTCAAAAGAAACTTGTGCAAATCTTTTGAGATGACAGATCTCGGACTTCTCCATTACTTGTCTTGGTCTGGAATTCAGCCAGAAGGAGCACACCATCAAAGTGTCTCGGAAAAAGTATGCCAAGACATTGCTCGATAAATATCGCATGACTGACTGCAAGCCAATGGCAACTCCTATGGAGAATGGACTTCAGTTATCGCGATATGATGACTCACCTCAGGTAGATGGCACTCTCTATCGACGAGTTGATTGGGAGTCTCATATATCCGACCAATACTAGGCCGGATCTCGTATTTGCTTGTAAACTATCTTTCGAGGTTCATGCGGGAGCCTAAGATTACTCATTGGAAAGCAGCAAAACGTGTTCTTCACTATGTCCGTGGTACTATAGAATATGGCCTAGAATACAAGAGGAACAACAAATTCTTCTTGCAAGGATACACGGACTCCGACTATGCCGGATCATTTGATGATCGCAAGTCAACTTCTGGATACATTTTTCATCTGGGATCCGGTCCTGTCTCTTGGCACAACAAGAAGCAACAGGTGGTTGCTATTTCTTCAACAGAGGCGAGAATATCGCGCCGCACGTGAAGCCGTGTGCGAAGTGATATGGTTACGTCGCATTCGACAAGTATGGGCCATCCATCAAAATCTCCAATACACTTGTTCTGCGACAATCGGGGTGTTCCGAACCTCGTCAAGAATCCAGATCCATCATGAAAAAACAAAGCACATTGACACACAATGTCATTTCATTCGAGAGGAAGTTCCAAAGCACCGAATTCAGCTTCAGACACATTCCCACGAGATGCTCAAGTTGCGGACATTTTCACTAAGGCACTTGGACGTGTCAAATTTGAATTGTTTCGTGACTCACTTTGTATTGCAAAATAATGTAAGGGGATGTTAGTATAGCTATTAGTTATTACATTACCCAAATAATGTAATAAAGGGGGATGTTAGCGTACTTAACCTTCTTTGGCTGTATTGCATTATTAGATGAACTGTTACAACCATGTAACAGTTCCGTTCACCGGTGTGCTATTCCCGGCAGTGTAAATGTTATTTAACAGGCTGCTGAGAATAATAAACTAGTTCGTTGCATTTTATACAATTTGTTAGTTAGGTCAACTAGACCATATTCAATTTGCCTTTCTATTAAAGAAATTCTTATTTTTCCTCAATCAATGCCTTTGTAATCATTTTTTAAAAAGAAATTTTCATACCCCATTCGTAATATTTTTTTAAAAAGAAAATTTTCATACCCACTTGTTTTTAAAATTTGAATTTTTCCAAAGCAAAGATCAACATTGTAATTGATTAAGTTATTTGCTAGCTTGTTTCTTTATTTATAGATACACTAATATTTTTAAAATATTACCTCTAACAATAGTTGATGGATAGTAAAAATAATGTTATTTTGGATCCAATTCCTATGTCCATTTGTTTTAATAGCATTAGTAATAATGTGTGAAGCCTCATCAATTGGAATTAGCTCAAACGACTATATTCCTCAACTTTCAAAGAGGAGACCCAAGTTTGAATCTTACCAAGTGATACATCCATCATTGCCAAACTGTTGTAATACCATTGTATGGTCATGGTGTAATATGGATAGGGCTCGTTTCAATCCCACATAACCAATTAAAAATAATAATTTGTGAATCCCCCTCAAGTGAAATATATTTGAATCATTTTTTAGTACAATATTGATTCCCTTAAAAGGTGTTGTAACCTCTATATATGTATAACTTAAATCAATAATATGAGATTGAAATAGATTCCACTTGTATTACATCACGACCACAAAGTGGTATTATGACAATTTGACAAATCCCACATAAGCAATTAAAAATAATAATTTGTGAATCCCCCTCAATTGAGATATATTTGAATCCTTTTTTTAGTACAATCTTGATCCCCTTAAAAGGTGTTGTAACCTCTCTCTCTCTCTCTCTCTCTCTATATATATATATATATATATATATATATATATATATATATATATATATACTTAAATCAATAATATGAGATTGAAATTGATCCCACTTGTATAACATCATGACCACATAGTGGTATTATGACAACACAATTATGCATGTATCACATGAAAAAATTGAACATAGTTCTCCTTTAAAGTTGAGGAATTTAACTAGTTGAGCTAATGGTATTTGATAGAGCCTTTGCATAGTTGTTAGTTGAAGTTCCATACGATTTTGAGTGGAGAAAATTTGAACTTCACAACTTTCTATGGATTTCCATTCTAAAATCATCAAAACTAATTTTAATTTGAGGTGGATTCCTTTCGAAGAGCAAGAAGGAAGGATTGATGGTCAATAGTAAGGATCGATCTAGGTGATAATTCTAGATCTAGACTTAGATCCGCTTGGTTGCACCCAAATGTAGAGTGTCAACATCCCCATTCAATGTCACCCACCACATCTCTATTGTAGCATTCTCAACAAGTGGTTGACGATCCTTTGATCCATTCGCCCACCTCACTATGGACTTTGAGGTTAGTCCAAGGTATAAGCCTAGGTAGAAAAACTAAAACTGTAAGCACCCCTTGAGTGCAACCTTATCGATATAGACGTGTACAAGGACATATGTGGAGAATATTGAGAGTTACATAGGATCCACCATATCCATTGAAGAAACAAATATATGACCTATGAAGCTAGAGATTTGAATTGAATCCATGTAGGAAACTCGCCACCTATGATAAACCAAGATTTGCAATGGACCATGAACGATGAAGGGGCAATCCAATTTTTTTTTGAAATAGATCAAGTGGAGGGAAGGTAGCAACGAAGCCTTGATAACAACATAGAACCACAAAATTGCCCTTGTTCATAGATCACCAATTGGTAGGGCTTTAGATCGGTCCCACCATACCCTCCATCACTCTTAAATTGTCCAACCACCTATTGAGTGGTGTCTTTGAGGAGAGTGATGTCGAAGTGAAACCACTATGGTAGAGCAGATATAGGTTTGTCATTGTTGAAGTGAAAGTGGAGGAAGAGCGACACCCCCAAGGTATTTTTTGAGGAGGCATACATGTTTAAGATCTAGGGGTGCTAGATCCAAACCCAAGGCACTAGAGTACTAAGGTGGCTAGCGCATGATGGTTAAGGTCTTTGTGTTGACAAGACCTAGGTTTGAATCCCATTGGCCATCATTAATATTAAAAAAATAATTCAATTGAAAATTACAATTTAAAAGCCAAGGAGGGATCACGTCCGAGGTGTAGACCAACTGGTTCATCCAAACCCCATAAGGGGGGCGGAGGTCCAAGGTTCAAATCTCGGGCCTCGTCGGACTGAACGCTTGTCCCTTTCCTGGTGCTTTCAACGACGTAAAAGGTTTAAAATGATTGTGGCATGGTGGTTATAGGGGCGGACTGCACGAAGATTTGTGTGGCGGCTTCTAGGGCGGACAACGCAGAATACTGTGGCGGCCATAAAAGCTAGACAGCCTACCCGGATTCATGGTGGCTACCGATTCCACCTTGTAAATTAAAAAAAAAAAAAGCCAAGGAGGGACGCATATTTTTTTCTTTTTAACAAAAAAAATATTATATTTGATATTTGAAAAATGGAGCATTAAAAAAAAACATTGTTTTTTTAATTAAACGGAGTTAGAAGGTGGAAAGCAATTATTAAAAAAATTCATATAGTTCTATAGTTATTTTTTTTTAACTATAGAACATTAAAATAGGGCATGCAGTTTACTATTTTCTAAAAGGTCATTAGGAGGTATAAGGGTTTAAGAATGAAATTTTTGCATTCTTTTACATTGATATGGTTTATTTCTTTAAAAAGGTAGTATGTTTTGCAAAGTTCAAAACACTATTTTGCAAGACTAAAAGATTGTAAAAGGTGCAATATCAATACTCCACGTTTTTTTTCATGTTTTGCATTTCATGGTTTCAAATTCATGTTGAAATTACAACTTTGCAATTCATAATTTATTGCATTCGATGGAAAAAAGAATTCACCATTTTCTCAAACCTTAAATCTTTGAAACAACATTATGTATATACAGTGCCTCTAGCGGGTATTTATAGTAATGTTGTTGCAACTCATTATTGCATTTAACGTCTAACATAGCTATAACAATGACATCAAGGGTCTATCCCTATAAATCGTTGGGAAAAAATAAGGAAGCTCTATTTGCTTATTTTACCTCCATCAATCACCCTATTCACAACTATCGCTCAATATAAACCTTGAAATTTAGACTCTCCTAGGTCCTTTTAAGAAGGTGTCATAGATAGGACAAATCCATTTTCGTACTACCTAGGTACCACTTATTGTGTCTTTTCATGTACCTCAAGGTCTCTCTCATATACAACCATGTATATCAAGAGGACTAGCTTCTTCTACCTATGGACGGGTATCTCATAGGGGTAGGTATATTGAAAGGTACGATATATTGAATTGGTAGTATATTGAAAGGGGAACCATTTTGGAGAGATAAGGAACCCTCATCATGTCCACCCCAAAATAATTTCTCATAGATTCATAGCTCTTGAAAGGTCCCAACTTTGGATTATGGAAGATAAAGATGAGAGCCATATTAACAATGGAAAAGATATGGGATAGTATGACTGGTAAAAGAACATGACCTCGAGACATGGACTAAGTAGAGACATATGATGAAGCTAATGCAAGAGCACTTATGCTCATCATACTTTCTACAATTGATGTGATCCATCCACATATTTGTGAAGTAAAGACCTCCAAGCAAGCATGGGATGCCCTTACTACCATCTATGAAGGGAAGAATCAATCCACCATTCTTACCCTTCAATCACAACTCCACACATTGAGAAGAGCGAATGGAGAAAGTATAGTCATTTATTTACAAATTTATAGAACTAAAAGTTAAATTGAATGCTATGAGTGAACAAGTGGAAGACAAGATCCTAGTTCCCATTAAACTTTGAGCTTGATCAAATTCCTTTAGAGTGCTCATAACCTCCTTACAAGTTTTCAATAGGATGGTTTCTTTCAAGGATTTGGTCAATTTGTTGCAACAAGAAGAAGCCACCAACAAATTGAGGTATTAGTTGTCTAATAGTGCACTCATCAATAATAAATTTAGGAATAAGAAACCACCAAAGGATTCTTCACAAAAAGGTCCTTCCTCCTCATCCTCATCATCATAGAAGCAACCTCAAAATAAAAAGAGGTACTGCCATATCAGTGAAAGAGAAGGATATGATACCAAACATTATTGGTATAATTTAACCACTCAAGGTGATAAAGTCCATAAACATCAATAGAAGAAAAAGTAATACAAGACATCCCAATTGAAAGTAGTAGAAAGGGCATGTTGTAATTGAAGAATCAAATTCAAATTTTGAATAGGCAGACAAGGTGCTTATGACAAAAGCTACAACCAAACCCAAGGATGATGTTTGATACATTGATTTTGGTGGTAGTAAGCACATGATAGGGAAAAAAATAGTTTGATACCTTGGAAGCTAAAGAAGGAAAACTAGTGACAATTGTTGATGATAAAACCTACAAGGTCAAAGGAGTAGGCGATGTTTCAATTCATCTTCTATATGGGAAACACACCATTAAAAAGTTACTATATGTATCGAGATTGACAAACAACTTGTCAATACCCCAACTACTGGATCACAACATGGTGGTTGATTTTAGAGTTGAGAATGGCTACAAGAGGTATTTTACCATAAAAATGATGACAATATCACCCTCGGTTCCTACACAAATGGCTTCTTTTCCCTAGATGTTCACTTTTCTTCTAATATGGCATTGTTAATAGTGAATGGAGATATGGGAATCTTAGTTTTGGCTACTTACTTCATCTTAGTACGGATCAAATGGTGACTGGTTTACCCAATATATCACCCATATTATCGGTTTGCTAGGACTTTTTAGTAAGAAAACAACACAAAGTACCCTTTGAATTGAGCTCTCATAGAGCCAAAGGTCCATTGGATGTGATATACATTGATCTTTATGGACCCATGAAATCCAATATTGGTGGTAAAATATACTTCTAGTTATTTATTGATAACTATAGAAAATTGTGGGTATCCTTCTTGCATCTAAAGTCTAATGTGTTCCATCATTTTTAGCATTTCAAGCAACATGTTGAAAAAGAAATTGGATGTTCCATTAAAGTCCTCTACTCAAATCAAGGGGGGAATATACATCCAATGAATTCTCAAGGTTTTTTGCATAGAATGGAATCAAACAACTCACTGCAACCTATATTCCACAACAAAATGGGGTTGTTGAAAGAAGAAATCATTACATCATGGAAATGGTTTGTTGCTTGCTTACAAGAGCAAATATGGAGTAGCCGTATTGGGCTAAAGTTGTCCTCATTGTAATCTCTCTGCTAAACAAAATACCCATAAAGACCCTATAAGAAGTTACACTTGAAGAAGTTTGGTTTGGGAGAAAGCCTTCATCTCACATCTCAATCTTTGACAACAAGTCATACATGCATATGCCAAAGAAAAAGAGGATCAAGCTAGATGTAAAATCCCTACCATACGTATTTCTTGGGTACAATGATGAATCAAAAGGTGACAAAGATATGCATAGAATTTATATTAGTATTTAAGTTTAAATTTAGATTTATTTTCTAGAAATAAATCTAATAACTTCTTGTTAGTTGTTAGGCTATATCTGGATTTGGTTACGATATTGCACCTAATGTGCAATATTGGAAATCTTGTAATTTTCATATAAAAGTTTTTATTTTATAAATAAATTTCATCAAGGATTTTTCAATCCTTTGCAAAAGGATATCGATTGATAGACCCGAAAACCAAGAAATCACATATAATTCAAGATGTAGGATTTGATGAAATAATTGAACCTAAGTCACATATTAATGCTCCTCAAGATGCTACATCTCCTATTGAAAGCATAGAGCTTGATGAGGAAGTTCAAGAAGACATTTTAGCTATTATTGTTGAGCTTGAAGTAGTTGTAGCACAACAAAAGACTCCAAAATGGGTTGAGTACCATCAAAGATTCTAAGTTTGATACACCTCCTCATATCACTTCCACTCGATCACGTACTTGTAGTATATCAATATAGGAAGTAAACTCAGTTTTTATGCCTTCAATATTAGATAATTTAGAACCAAATTTAGTGAAGGATGCACTTAGCTTACCCAAGTGGAAGGCAATAATGGAAGTTGAGTATGACTATAATAAAAAATAAAAAAAGGAGCTCATTGATCTACCTAAAGAAAATAATCCCATAGGCTACAAGTGGGTATTCAAAACCAAGTACAAGGTAGATGGATCACTTGAAAAATATAAGGTATGACTTGATATAAAGGGCTATTTATAAAAGGAAGGCATTGACTATAATGAAACTTTTGTACCCATAACAAAGATGACCACCATCCGTGTTCTCTATGCCATGGTAGAATAGTTTGGTTGGAAGCTACGTCAATTGGATATCAAAAGTGCCTTCCTAAATTATCTTTAAGAAGAGGTGTATATGATTCAACTAGAGACTTTGTTGTCAAAGGAAAATAATATAAGTTCTCTAGACTTGTCGAGTTCTTATACAGATTGAGCCAGGATCCTAGAGTCTGGTACATCAAAATTAACAAGCACCTATTGCATCATGATTTCAAAAGAAGTCCATACACAAATCTCTATTCTAAGAAAGTTAAATTTGAAATAGTGATACTTGTTTTATATGTTGATGATATTATCATTATTGATAGTTTAGATGAATTGGTGGATGTCGTCAAGAATGACTTGAAGAAGTATTCTGATATGAAAATTTTGGGACTTCTGCAATATTATCTTGACTTGGAAGTTTGGTAGAGGAAAAATCATGTAGTGATGTCATAGACTAAATATGCCAAGACACTACTGGAAAAATATTGGATGACATATTGTAAGCCTAAGGGAACACCCATGGAGCCAAAGCTATAATTTTCTCAATACAACAAGTCTCCTTAGGTATTTGACACTCTTTATCATCAGTTGATTGAGAGTTTCATATACCTAACAAACACCAGGCTTGACATCCATTTTGTTTTAGGATATATTTCAATATTCATGTAGGATCTCAAGGAGAGTCATTGGAAAGCATCAAAGAGGGTATTGCATTACGTCTATGGTACAACCAAATATGGACTTGAATATAAGAAGAATGATCAATTCTTATTACAAGGATACACAAAATCTTATTATGATGGATCAATGAATGACAAGAAATCAATGTCTCAATATGTGTTTCACCTAGGATTTGGACATATCTTGTGGCATAGCAAGAAATAATAGCTTGGAATATTATCGTCCATGGATGTCGAATATTGCATTGCACAAAGAGCTGCGTGTGAGTCTATCTAGTTATATTTCATTTTATCAAATATGGAGATACATAAAAAACATCCAATACTATTAAAATGCGAAAACCAAGGTGCTCTAAAATTGGTTAAGAATTTGGTGTTTCATGAAAGAATGAAGCACATTGAAGCTCAATGTCACTTCATTCAATACCATGCTTAGAATTATGAGATATAACTCTAGTACATTCCCATAGGCAAACATGTTGGGGATTTATTTACAAATACATTTGCATATGTCAAGTTTAAATTATTTCATAATTCACTTTGTTTACCAGATAATGTAATAAAGGGGGATGTTAGGATAAAATTATTACATTGGTTTGAGTTGATAATATCTAAGTTGTATCCAACATTATTTGTATCAATCACCTCCTTGGTTGTATTGATATTATCATTTGTAACGATAAGACATGTAATAAATAAGCTTCACCATCAATTTATCTCTTTAACATTTTTGTTGCATCCACAAAACCTCTTATCTTTTTTATGTAACATTTTTTCCCAACTCTTTTATTTTATCTTTGAACAGTCTCAAATCAAGTTTTTCCCTAATGCCAAACTCATAATTCTACATTTTTTCCATTCTACCCTTGTAATATTATTTTATTTACAAACCCTATCCTATTTACAAAGAGGAAACCAAAATTTTTCCTCATCCTTTCCAAAATTCTTTTTTAGAAAATTTTCAAATTCAGATGGTATACATAATGGCAATGTAGTATTTATGAGTTGTAACCTTATAATCATAGTTAAGAATTTACCTTTCCAACTTGCCAAATAAGATTTCATTCTATCAAAAATCAAGTTTCATAGATCCTTTCCTTTATTAGTTAAAGGAATACTGTTGGGGTCCAAAAGTGACCCCTGCACCCTGAGTGCCATGACCCCCCAATGGTTGTGGTTACTCTCTCCTTTTAAGTGGATGAGTTCTATACCCTATGTCACATTTGGGGTGCTAGTTCTAGGAAGTTTGAGGAATGTGGGACATGAATTCTTTGGATGACATTCAAGATTTTTTACCAAGGTTGGTTCCTTGACTTGATGTAATCTTTTGACACTTATTTCCTAATGCTAGACTATTCTATTGAGTATCTATAAGAAAAAAAGGGAAAAGAGGAAAGTAGTAGATAACTAAAAATAAAATTTCCAGGAAAGGAAGCCTATCTAGCCTAAATAACCTAGATAAGGGTGGTGATACATAAAGAGATTGCAAATTCCATTATGTGTCTTAGTGGGATGAGTGAACACATGAACCAAGCAAGACAACATAATTGAACATAGATTCCATCATACATGATGCAATACTTTCTACAATATCTTAGACAGAGATACTAAAATAGTCACAGTCCCCCATAGAAAAGTATATGAAAACTCAAAATAGGACAGAATTGCTCGTGTAGTTATAACTCCTTATATTCATATTAAAGTGCATATTACATTCATACATAATCAAAAGAGGCTCGATGACTTGTACATGCAGTTGGCCCAAGGCTTGAGTCGAGGTTGAAATATAAAATGGAAAAGGAAGAGAGATATGCAACAGGTTAGATGGTAGAAATAATAATAATTCAACCTCTATTTTTGAGACTTGAGGAAAACTATTTGTAATACTTAGAAGAAAAATTTGAAGTTCAAAATTCCCTCCCAAATTAGGTATGGGTAGGAGCACTGACAATTTTTTTGGTTGCTAGATCAAGGGGCTACGTTGCATTAATTTTTAGGAGGTCCAAAGTTGAACAGGAGTTAAATTACCACAAATACCTTCATAGGTAGTATAGTCCTCTTTATAGATGTGTCATTAATACACCCAACATCCTTCATGGAAATATGAGCTCAGTCAGTAGTATTAAGTGGCAAAGATCGACTCTAGTGGTTGCAAATTCATGCCTCCTAAATCTTTAATCTATCTCAATGATTTAATTCTTTATGTGCTAGCTCATAAAATTATAGTATTAGTTTGGCTTGGAACCTACCCTCTGGTGACCTAGTTGCTCCAGTGGCTTCCCTCCTTGTACTTTTGGATAACCCTTAGCTTGGTTGATGTCACTTTTGATGTTTCCCTACTTATATTGATGGCTAATTTTTTAAAGATGTCTCTATGCAGGATTCCACTAGATCTCATTTTATGGGCATGCTTTTAGTCCTTGGTGGTCTTTCCATGCTTTCTCACCCCTTAGAATTTTGAGCCTCGAGGGGATATATATGTGGACCAGTAAGATCTGATGATCTTCTTGAGCCCTTGAATTATTCCATCCTCCTTGTTCATTTCCACCAAGGTCCTTGAGTTTACCCTTATGGGTGTGTTGTTAGTATTAAGCAACTTTCCCTAGGTGTATGGAATGTTGCAATTCAATTATCAAGGGAGAGTGGCTCAATTTTCAAACCTTTCTATTAGATTGGTAGATGGATCCTAGTGAACCAAGTTGTTGGAGACCTCATAATCAATGTAACCTTTTTAGTCACCATCAAGAAGGTTCTATGGTTCCTCTTGATAATGGGATGTGGTTTAGTCACCACTAGAAAGGTTGTAATCATTTATTGGTATAATATAAGTGAATAATTTTTCCTCAAGGTGAGGAGAGCTTAGGGTATGCTATCAGTATTTGGCATAGATTTGTAAATGGAAAAAAGTTTGTTCTCCCTTTTAAGTCTAATTAAATTTCAAGTGTGCATAGGGGAGATTCACTAGAATCTCTGCTTCCCTACTTGAGGATCTCTTTCCAAAGGAGATCCCTAGAATATGAGGATTCTAAACACAACTAGACTCCTACTCAATGATTTTCCTATGGTTGTGTGTAAGTTGATGTAATGCTTGTATTATCATTAATTTAGGAGTTTAATTTAAAACAAACACTTAAGGTTTTGGATCCCTATCTTATCCGATTTTTTTTTTAGCCTTAATGATTATTTAAACCTAAATAGTCAATGCTCACCTAAATGCAATGCTAAATATTTTGTCACACAATATGCAAGAATGCAAGATATATCCTATATGCACTTCAAGTTTGAATGAGCTAGACTAAGGAGGTTTCAATTTTAGGGTGATACAAGGACAAATACAATAAGATAATCTAGCCTAATGCAACTAAATGCTCTTCGTTTCTTTTCCTAAGTACTTTAAAATGATCAAAAGACTAAATTTAAGCCTAATATTCCTTAATTGATTAGTTCTTTAGTGTTTTTTAAAGAAGTTAGAACATTTTGTGAAGAAATTATAAAGTTTTGTAAATGATTAGGGTTTTCTATCTAGAATTCCTTAATTGGCTAAAGTAGATGTGATTTCTAATTACAAAATAGAAGTAGAACACAAAGGAAGTGAAATTATAGAGCTAAGGAAGGGCCAAGTGGCCAAATTACATCTCACTAAACTTGTCTGCCAAATTCACCACTGAAAGTACCAAATTTTCCACTACTACCAAATTCACCGCAGGGGTGGCAAATTTGGTAAATCTACACAAAAACTAAAAAAATTATATTTTCTGATTTGAGGGGTCTATAGTAGGGTTGGATAGATTAGGATATTGTCTAAAAAGCTGCTAAAACCCATTTAAAAAAAAAAAAATGAATATGCTTACCTCCTGGAGTGAAATTTGGCTTGTTGCCAAATTTGCCACTAGACTTGCAAATTTACCACTAGCAAATTTGGTCTGAGTAGCAAATTTGGTTCTGTGTGTACTGTTGCAAAATTCACCATGGGTATGTTTTTTAGAATTTCAGAGGTTGATCTAGACAAAAATTGATGAAATTTTGAGCTAAAACTGAGCGAAAGTATCCCTAGTATATTTTCAAGATTTGTGGTTGATAAAAACAAATATTTAAGCCCCTAAAACAAATAATTTTAGGACTGATTTGGAGTATAATAGATAAAGGAGCACAAATAATCAAAATGACTGTAAATTTAATCAATTTGAGCTATGAGAGGATAGGGGATACAACCTATTGGATTAGGAATGCTATATAAATACTAACCTAGCCTTTTAGAATAACAAGTTAGCATTTAACAAAGTTAGATCAGTGAAATTGATGAAACATGTAGAGTGTTGCCTATATTATGAAAGGAATTGTAGTATTTGAATAAATTATTGAAATTAGATTTAAAACTAAGAATACAGAGGATAATAACATAAACTATGATGATAAATGAGATATAAAATAATTAATTCAATCTTTAGAAAGAGCAAACTAACATTCAATATAGAAATTTAGTGAAACTATAAGAGCATGTAAGAATGCTAATTAAAAACTAGCAAAAGCATACAACAAGAAGGAAATGGAAGGAAGCCTTTGAGGCTGGGCAAAGGGGCTGTGAGATACAAAGCAATAAAAACCTTGTATTCTTCACACCTTGCCTTGAGGGAAGAAAAGGAAAAAGAGAGATGTATATGTATATGCAATTTAAAACTACATACAATACATGGAAGGAAATAGAAGTAAATGAAGAAAGTTAGATCAAATGCTTGTAGATGAAAAGAACATGAAAGGAAATGAACATGGAGGAAGGAAATAAGTTAGTATGCTAGATATGTAAACAAGAAGACTAAGAATAAATAGGCAACAAATAAAGAAGCATGAAGTATGCTAGAAGATGCCATAAAACCCTACAAAACAAAGGATTATGACAAGAATATGAAGATAAAATTAATGCAAGTCCAAATAAACCTACAAGAGAAGTATTAGATATGTAAAAGAGGCTACCAAAACACTGTTAGAAGGGTTACAAAAATAATGTTAGAGACTGCCAAATACAAGGGTTAGGATCCTGCAAGAGAGGTTAGAGCATAAGATGTAGGAAAATACACAAAATCATAAGAAGTAAGTTAGCAAGGCCACAACCTAGAGGATAAAATGCAATGAAGCTAATGTGGGAGGAGAGAAGAAAGAAGCTAAGAGATCTCTCTTTATTGCCTCAAATGGTGGCCTCATTGCTCCAAAATCCTCCTAGCCTTGCTTGAATTACTCTCAAATGCTCACACAATGCTCCAAAATGCTTAATAAATCAAGGATGCTTGAAGAGAACTTAAGAATAGATAATGCTATAAAATATGGTAGAGCTTTGCTACAGTGAAAACTCATGTTTAATGCTTGCCCCATGACCTCTTTAAATAGTATTTGGGAGGGGAATTGGAGGTAGGAGAGGATAATGCCTAATTCAAATAGATTAATTTAAATACTTCTTAAAGCATGCAGTATCAATGGTAGAGGTGAAAGGGATCTCAATCCATGCCCAACTGGTTCGTGTGGAAGATTCTCAACCATTTTTGCCAAATTTGCCACTATTGACCAAATTCACCATAGGGATGGAAAATTTGGTCTTGGGTGGCAAATTTGGTAAGGAATAAAATATGATTTTGAGGAGTTTGAAATTTGAAATTTTTCCAAATTTTCCACTAGCCAAATTCACCACAGGGTGGAAAATTTGGTCACTGGCGAATTTGGCACCAACGGCAAATTTGGTGCTGGATAGCAATTTTTGTTTTGTAGTTTTAGGCATAAATATGTGTGCAAATATAGACATATTTATACTTTATGGAAAGATTTTTTCAAGGGCTATATAATGGTGATGGTTTTATGAAATTGTGAGAAGATTTTATAGGTCAAGATTTATCTCATAGATAGCCTTACTTTTTAGGGTTATAAACACCCCAAATTTGGGTATGAAGATGATTGATTTGATTTTCTTGATCAAGAGGCTTGTGAAGACAAGGCAATTGATGAGTTTTGATAGGATTGGAAATTGATAAAATATGCCAAAATTTTATACCTAATTTGATAAGGTTAGGATACCTTTATGAGGATGATGTTGGTTAGGTGTGTCAAAATTGGGTGTCTATATTTTACCCTAGTTTTGATGTGATGCCTATGAGATTGTATCAAAAGTTAAGAAGTAAAAATAAATTTTGACACAATGACGTATTTTTGTTGAAAAATTTATCCCATGGGGAAAAAGTTACCCCATGGATGCCCTCAAATCGAATTTGATGATTTTATTTGATTGTATCGATGTATTGATTGTTGAGATTGTATGGTGTGAAATAATGATGATTTTTGAAAATATGATGCTTTGATATGTGATGTTGATGTGTTTAGATGACTAAGTAGTTGCATTATTGATTTATTTTCTTGAGTAATGGTTTTATGATCTAATATAGATAAGGGGAGATGCCCTATTTGAAAGATGTGTTGAGTATTTTGGATGAATGATGACCATCCCAAAGTGTATGTTGTGAGTGGTGGTCCCTAGAACTAATATAGGATATCACTAATGTTCTTTAGAGGTAGATATTTTACCTCTTATACATTCCCATAAGTGGAAATATAATCCCATTATGTTTAAATGGTGGCCTATTGATGCCATAGTCATGATAACATTTAAAAAATAATGGGGTATTGTGGGTGAAATTTTATACCCTCCACCCACTCTTTCATTTTTGAGATGATGATTTTCAAGGTTTAGTCAAATTTTGAAGCACTAATGGTCAGGTGAAAGATAAATGTGAAGCAACATTGATGGGTGACTACAAGCAGTAGGCAGGCAAAAGGTTGTTCAAGGAGGCAGGATGGAAAATAAGAGCAGGTAAAAAATAAATTCCTATCTCTAGGCAGAGGTAAATGAAAAGAATTGCCTACTCATAGGGTGGAAACTTTAGCTAGCCAACACGGGTAGAAATATCTCAAATGCTTTCTCGAGATGAGAATGAAAATCCCTACCCATTATTGGGTGGAATTCTAGGACTTCAATAGGGTGGAAATTTAGTAAACACTAGCCTTATTTCATAATCCCTCCATGGATGAAAAGCTATTATATGACAAGAAAAATTAAGAAACAACCCAACATTTGGACTCCCACCATCATTTAAAAATTCAATAGGGGAGGTATTAATTGCTTCAACTACTCGATATTGACTGTTCATGTGAAAAGGTGTTGATGTGAAATATGATACAAGGTAATTAATGCCTATCACTCATCATATAATTAAAATATCACTGGCTAGATGAAGGGGCAGAGTAGATACAAATCAAAGACCTGGAAAAAATTGATAGAAGAATCAAGTGCTCAAATCATCACAAAAGCATCTACCCCCTTCTAGAATATCACCACCATATCGAGGAACATAGTACTAGCTAATCACCTATCCACTTCAACGTTATTTTCCTACCTATCTCCATTAATGCTTGTATTTTGAATTCATTGTAATTTTTCTATAAATAGTGGAATGTTGGTCATTCCTAAGGGTGGCACTTTGGCCATTACAATTCTCATGTAATACTTATCATTGCTATGTGAATACAAGAATACTACTTGTAAATCAAAATCGTGCAACACCAAAACACAAGATAAAGTAATCAAAAGCACAAAAGTAATTAAAGATGACACAATATGAATAAGATTTTATTAATGGAGGCGGATCTCAAAATTATACAATCAATGTGCCCTAATGTGAGATTTTACAATGCTTTTGTGATACAATTTTTACAAATGCTAGGGTTCTCTAAAACCCTAGGTCAATACACTATTGGTATCTTCTTCGCTTGTCTTCAATACAAATGAGGTTGTAGGTGGGTTTGTGTATCCTAAAAGGGCCACCCTAGCTTCAACAGATTCCAAAAATATTATCCCTACAACTAAAAATAAAAAAACATCAAAAAGATATTAGAAGCACCTATGAGGGCTCCACTATGTGAGGCCCTCAGAAAGATAAAACAACTAAAATCCTAGATTTTGTATAATGTAACTAAAAATAGAAGTGCAAGAATATAAAATAAACACAAATAACATCTTACCTTGTCAACATGATAATTTTATGTCTCTGCTTATGTCGATGATGGTCACGGAGATGCCCGAATGGATCTCGAAGGTGCTAGGACTATAGATCTACTGTGGGAAACAACTGTGAGCATTAAAAAATGGCTAGAAATACCCAGAGTCATTCTGGTGGCTCTAGAGGGTATCTTGGTGGTTCTGGAGGGTGTTTAGGGGCTAAGGGAAGTGTCACAGAACCAAATGTAGTTCATGAAGGATGGGCGATGGCATAAGCAAGGGATGCAAATGATGAAAACAAAGGATGGATAAATATGTGAAGCAACGAGGGTTTACGAACAAAATATCCAAAAATTTATAGACTTTTTTAGGACTATTCTAGTAGACCTTGATTCATAAGAATGAATCACTTTTTATAATCTACCCTTAAACATGTTAGGGTTTCGATGACACCAAATGGGTAGCAGAGATTAAAACATGAGGAAGGGTGGAGATTAATTCTAGGTAAGTGGCATGGATTAAGGTGGATGGATGGTTGATATTAAAACATGGTGGATGGCTAGGATTAATTCATATAAATATACATATATTTATTAAATATATATAAATATAATATATAAAATATTAATATTTATACATATATTAAGTAAATACACACACACACACACACACACACACACACATATATATATATATATATATATATATAAATAATGGATGACTATGATTGGGAGACATAGATGGATGACAAGTGTCTAGATTTTGGTGTCTACAGATACTCCTTTTTGTATCGTGTTGCATGAAACATAATTCAGTACAAAAATATGAGACATCTGGTTTGGCCTGATGAAGAAGCAACTTTATTTCCTTGGAATGCAAATAAAACTTTGAAGATAAAAGAATTTTTATGTGTAGCTTACCCCCTCAATTGGTGAATGAGTGAAAAATTAGACTCACGAGCCAATTGATAGAATTGTGAAGAAATTATGTAAGTGAATAGTGTATGAAGAACACAAGCTTATACTGAGAAAGGGGTGAACAGTATAAGATCAACTTTTACTTTTATTTACAAATGATAACAACAATAATATCAATGCAGTAGAATAAATAAAGCATAAATCATTACACACATGAGAGACACAATTTAACATGGTTCACCCAATGTGGGTTACATCCAAAGAGAAAATATTTCTTCTAAATTTTCTCAATAAATCTCTTGGGAACAAAATCCCTATTACAATGTTTATGGACCTATATCCAAAGGAGATCTCAATCCCCAATGCTTTGATTTGTGGATATCTCTCCATAGGAGAACTCTATCCCCTTTGCTCTAGTTTGTGGATCTCTCTCCATATGAGAACTCTATCCCCTCTGCTCTAGTTTGTGGATCTCTCTCCATAGGAGAACTCTATCCCCTATGCTATGCTTTGTGGATCTCTCTCCATAGGAGAACTCTATCCCCTCTACTCTAGTCTGCTCCAAAGCTTGCTCTTAAATTTTTATTAAATCTGCACAAAACCCCATCACAAGGTTAGTACAAATCTGCTCACAAATATCTACCTCAAATATACACTAGACCTTATTATAAGACTAGCACAAATCTACTCTAACTATGCTCATAAATATCTGCCTCAATATACACCAGACCTCATTACAAGACTAGCACAAATTTTCTCTAACTCTGCTCACAAATATCTACCTCAAATCTACACCAAACCTCATTACAAGGCTAGCACAAATCTTCTCTAACTTTACTCACAAATATCTACCTCAAATCTGCACCAAACCTCGTTACAAGACTAGCACAAATATGCTCTGAATCTGCTCATAAATCTGCCTCAAATCTACACCAAACCTCGTTACAAGACTAGCACAAATCTACTCTAACTCTTCTCACAAATATATCTCAAATATACACCAAACCTCGTTACAAGGCTAGCACAAATCTGCTCTAACTCTACTCACAAATCTATCCAAATCTACACACGTCACATGCACAAATCTGCTTCAATTATTTCCTCAAATTTGTTCAACTCTATCCCAAGTCTTCTCACAAGACTTGCTCAAATATGCCTTAATGTTGCTTCAAGTCTTCTCACAAGACTTGCTCAAATCAGCCTTCAAGCCTTCTCAAAAGACTTGCTCAAATCTGCTTCAATGTTGCTTACTAAACTTGCTCAAATATTTTTAAATCTTGCATACAAACAAAGCTTATATCTTTTTCAGAAATGCTTTCTTCAAATAGATATATTCTACTCAGAATTCGTTTAACCTCTAGAACATATAGAGAATGATATGTACTATCAAATACCCAATATGTTCTTTACATTCACAAATCTTGCATTCATCCAATCCAATCTCTATCTCTTGCAAAATCCCTTTTAGTCAAATCAAACTGGTGTACAACTTTGCTTTACTAATATGATTTCTAACACTTGCACATTCACTTTCAATATCACTCAAATCAATGCTCAAAAATTTCACAAATCCACTCAAACAATGAAGCACAATTTTTCTCACAAACCCTAACACAAGTGTTTCCAATTTCTTTCAACTAGGATGCTCAATTTGTTTTACAAACCCTATCTCAAGTGTATCCAATATCATTCAACAATGGATTTCAATCAATAAATCACAAAACCTATCTCAAATATTTCCAACAATGCACATGAACTTAATCCTTATATCCCCTCATTATAACATTAAAAGATATACCCAACTAAACACCTCAAATAGTGAGTAATGTCCTCATACCTCTTAATTTTCCTTGATGAAGAAATATCCTTAAGAACCTGTCTCACAAACAACCAATATTTCTTTTGCCACTTCAAGGGTTAGATAGCAAAAGTACTTTCCCAAAACATCCACATAAACTTTCCTCTCAAAAAGGATGTGCACAATGAAATCTGAAAATGATGCTCTAAGTCCCTTCTTTTGTTCTAAAAAATAAATCATTAATACTCAACAAAAACTCTCATATTTTCTTTTCACCATGCAAGAATTACAATAAGATGTCAAGCAACTTATCACACCTTATTACTCCTAATATTGCAAAATAATATTCAACACAACAAAGCCACAAATTACACACATGAATTTTTCATATACACCTTATACCTCCTACTTGAAATAAAATATTTCAATGCACTTCAAATTTTCAACATGACCATAACATCATTTATTTTATACACCACACATAGCACTTAGCAAAAATCCACACTATTCCCTTTTAATTCAAAAATTAATAACTCCATGCTGTCCTTTTAATCAAAATAAAAAATAAAATAATCACCTTATGACTCCCTAAGCAAGCGCATACCTTAGACTTTGCAAATATTTGTTTCACAAAAATATTGTCCCCACTTGCTATCGCCACCATGAATCGAACTTGTGTTGCTTGCTGGCCCATGCCCTAGCTTTGGCTAGGCCACCACATGGGCTATCCACCCACACGAAATCTAAAGTGCATGTGATTCGTATTGTGCACTATTTATGACACAAAAAACTTTTACCAATAAAACTTTATCACTCTGCCTTCGTCATGTCTTGAACTCGAGACCTCCCTTCTGCTATGCCTTAGCGTTGGGGGTTCTACTATATGGGCTAGCTGCCTAGATGGAAATAAATTTTACTACCCCTTCTATTTTCCCACGTGCTCTGCCTCAAAATGTGAATATATCCTTGTCTTATTCTCCTCCTCTGCCGTGAACGAACGAATCACACAACGCACAATTTATTTCGAATTTATTTTCCCACTTGGCATTGCAAATTTACCTTCCTTAAATATGCAAATGTTGTTTTGGACCTTGATGTCGACGCATGGGAAATATTTTATTTTCAAACTTAACCTTTGGCGCTCACACTTTAATTTTTAATTATTATAATAATTTAAATCTAGATAGATTTAAATATTATAATTTATTTTTCTTCTTTGGGCCTTTTTCTTAAAATAAAGTTTTTACCACCATGAAACATTTTCTTTTTTCTTTTCAAGTACCACCATGGTAAATCAATTAAACCTTTAACACCATGAAATATTTTATTTTTCCTTTGCAAGTACCACCATGGTAAATCAATTAAACCTTTTATTTTTCCTTTGCAAATACCACCACGGAGGATGCCTTGTCTTTTTCTTGCTCACACAACTATGAAGAACCTTATCTTTTTCTTGCTTCCATATTGCCTCATGTACCCTTTGAAAATTATTCTCACTTATTTTTCTTTTGACATCAATGACAACCAATGTCATCAACCTATGACATCAATCCTTTTGACATCAATGACAACACAATATACTCAAAATTTCCAACAATATCCCCCTTTGTCATTGATGGCAACCCTTTCTAAAAATTATTTTTTCCAACCACTAGATTCCAAATCTGCTCCCCCGAGAAACTGCTCCCCCTGATTGAATGCTCTCCCCCTTACTCAAATCTCTCCCCCTTTGACATCAATGGAAAATGGACTCCTTTGGGGCTAAATATAAGACTCTTAGCTCAGCCCCCTCCCACCTCCTCTCTTTGAGGTGATTAATTTTGGGGTGGGAGTAAAACTACTCCCAACATAAAATGATCTTCTTTTTTCAACCTTCTTTTTCGACACCTTTGTAATCATACCCTTTTGATCCTTTTGAGTGTCCCTGTTCTTGCTTGAATCTGGTAGTTTTGGAAACTCTGTTCTACACCACTTGGCCTTATGCCCAATATTATTGCACTTGTAACACCTAATGTTGTAGTTCTTGGAAGGTGTAAATGATTTGAAGTTCCTCTTGGTGAAGCCATAATCCTTTCTATCATGAACCCTACAGTGGATTGCTTTATGACCAAAGCGATTACATGAGTAGCAATACCCTTGAAAGAAATATCCATATTTGAATGAGTTGACATTCCTTTTAGTGAGGCCATACTCCTTTCCATAATTCCTGCAATGCATAGCTTTGTGACCAAAACGATTACATGAAAAACAATATCCTTTGAAGAAATCTTGTTTTGAAACCTCTAGTCTCATAGTCCTTTCTTTGCCTTCTCTGTGATGATCCATGTTTCTTGTTTGTGCATTGTTTCCTCTCTTAGTGAAGCTTCCATTTTTCAACTTATCTGCATAAGTCTTAATTTCTTCTTCACTCTCTTCCTCTAAAACTTCCTCTTATTTTGAGCTTGAGTTTGAACCTTCTTCTTGTTTCCCTTGTCCTTCTTCAAAACCAAGTCTTGTTTTGATAGATGAAGATCTTTGTGCATTGATAATTTTATCCAAAGTTTTTGAACTTTTCCCAAACCTGTTCAACTTATCCTTAGAATATTTCACTTCCATCCTTAGAGAAACCACTTCATGTTCTAATATTTCACACTCTAACTCTTTTTCTTCTAAATTTTCAACCATGACCTCTTTAAATCTCCTTGCCTTAGCTTTTGAGTTTGTGAGGTTTTGTAGAAGATTTTCTTTTTCTTCCTCATATTCTTGAACTTGAGCCTCAAGTCTTGAATTTTGCTTTCTAACTCTTTTCAACTCTCTAAGAGCAACAATAAGTTCTTCTTCTAGATCAATTGTGCCTTCTTCTTCTTTTTCTGATTCTTTCTCTAGGTCTCCATTTATAGGAGCATCTTCTACTTGGTTTTTAATAGGAGTGTTTTCTTCCTCTTCTATTGCCAAGAATAGAATCTCTTCTTCTTCACTATCTGAGAGTCTTTCATCACTATCACTTGAAGCATTTATTGCCTTGTTAACATAGAAAATCTTCTTGTGCCTTTGAAAGAACTTCTTTTCATGCTTGCCTTGACCATACCTATTTTTCTTTTCATGCCTGAATTTCCTTTCTTCCTTCTTCTTATAATCTTGTTTCTCTTCACTGCTATTGCTTCTAGCTTGTGGACAATTAGATGCATAGTGACCAAAGTCACCACAATTAAAGCATTTCACAGTATTTATATATTTGTATTTTCTTGAGCCCTTCTTATTTCTTCTCACATAGTTAGCTTCTTCATTACTACTTGACTCATCACTTGATTCTGGTTTCTTATATTTTGTCTTCTTTGAAGCTTTGAAAGTTGCCTCTTTCTTGGGATTGGGATCATTTTCTATTCTCATCTCATAAGCTGTGAGAATTCCATGTAACTCATCCATAGTCAACTTATCAATATCTCTCATCTCTTCTATAGTTGAAACCTTTGCATCATACCTTATAGGGAGTGATATTAATACTTTTTGAGCAACACTAGAGTCTTCAATTTTAAATCCAAGTCCACGCATGGTATTAACAACCTCATCCACACAAATTAAGTATTTAGAAATATATTCCTCATCTTCCATATTCAAATCTTCAAACCTTTTCTTGTGGTTTTGCAGTTTTGCCAACTTGACCTTGTTATCTCCTTCATATGTTTGCTTCAATTTGTCCCATATATCTTTTGTTGATTTGTAGTGCATAACTTTCACAAATTTTGCTTCACGTAATCCACTTAAGATTCCATTCATAGCCTTGGAATTATTCACATGTAATAGCTTACCATCCTTATCTATGGGAGGAGTAGCTGTAGGTGTGAACCCATCCTCAACCGATTACCATATCTCATATCCTTGTGCCATCAAGTAAGTCTTCATTCTTATACTCTAGAAGGCATAATTGTTCCCATAGAAAAATGGAGCCTTATTTGATGAATATCCACTCTGATATGCCATTTGTGTTCTTGTAATATCTTCCTTCAAGTTGTTAGACTTTTTCGAAGGAACCCACTCTAATACCAATTGAAGAACACAAGATTATACTAAGAGGGGGTGAACAATATAAGATCAACTTTTACTTTTCTTTCCAAATGATAACAACAATAATATCAATATAGTAGAATAAACAAAGCACAAATCATCACACACATGAGAGACACAATTTTAACATGGTTCACCCAATGTGGGTTACATCCACGGAGAAAATATTTCTTCTAAATTTTCTCAACAAATCTCTTGGGAACCAAATCCCTATTACAATTTTTATGGACCTCTGTCCAAAGGAGATCTCAATCCCTAATGCTCTGATTTGTGGATCTCTCTCCACAGGAGAACTCTATCCCCTTTGCTCTGGTTTGTGGATCTCTCTCCATAGGAGAACTCTATCCCCTTTGCTCTAGTTTGTGGATCTCTCTCCATAGGATAACTCTATCCCCTATGCTTTGGTTTATGGATATCTCTCCATAGGAGAACTCTATCCCCTCTGCTCTGGCCTCATCCAAATCCTGCTATCAAATTTATCTTAAATCTACACCAAACCCTCTCACAAGGCTAGTACAAATCTACTCAAAATATTCTCACAAATATCTACCTCAAATCTGCACCAGACCTCATTACAAGACTAGCACAAATCTGCTCCAACTCTGCTCACAAATATCTACCTCAAATATGCACCAGACCTTATTACAAGACTAGCACAAATATGCTCTAAATTTTCTCACAAATATCTACCTCAAATCTGCATCAGACCTCATTACAAGGCTAGCACAAATCTACTCTAACTCTACTCACAAATCTTTGCCTCAAATCTACACTAGAACTCATTACAAGACTAGCACAAATATACTCTGACTCTACTCACAAATCTGTCTCAAATATACACCAAACCTCATTACAAGGCTAACACAAATCTACTATGACTCTGGTCACAAATCTAGCTCAAATCTGCACCAAACCTTGTTACAAGGCTAGCACAAATCTACTCTGACTCTGCTCACAAATCTATCCAAATCTACACATATTACATGCACAAATCTGCTTCAATTCTTCCCTCAAATCTGTTCAACTCTATCCCAAGTCTTCTCACAAGACTTGCTCAAATCTACCTTAATGTTGCTTCAAGTCTTCTCACAAGACTTGCTCAAATCAGCCTTCAAGCCTTCTCAAAAGACTTGCTCAAATCTGCTTCAATGTTGCTTACTAAACCTACTCAAATATTTTTAAATCTTGCATACAAACAAAGCTTATATCCTTTTCAGAAATGCTTTCTTCAAATAGATATATTCTACTTAGAATTCTTTTAACCTCTGGAACATATAGAGAATGATATGTACTATCAAATACCCAATATGTTCTTTACATTCACAAATATTGCATTCATCCAATCCAATCTCTATCTCTTGCAAAATCCCTTTCAGTCAAATCAAACTAGTGTACAACTTTGCTTTACTAATATGATTTCTAACACTTGCACATTCACTTTCAATATCACTCAAACCAATGCTAAAAAACTTCACAAATCCACTCAAACAATGAAGCACAATTTTTATCACAAACCCTAACACAAGTGTTTCCAATTTCTTTCAACTAGGATGCTCAATTTGTTTCACAAACCCTAGCTCAAGTGTATCCAATCTCATTCAACAATGGAGTTCAATCAATGAATCACAAAATCTATCTCAAATATTTCCAACAATGCACATGAACTTAATCCTTATATCTCCTCCTTATAACATTAAAATATATACCCAACTAAACACCTCAAATAGTGAGTAATGTCCTCATACCTCTTAATTTACCTTGATGAAGAAATATCCTTAAGAATATTTATCACAAACAACCAATATTTCTTTTGCCACTTCAAGGGTTAGATAGCAAAAGTACTTTCCCAAAACATCCACATAAACTTTCCTCTCAAAAAGGATGTGCACAATGAAATCTGAAAATGATGCTCTAAGTCCCTTCTTTTGTTCTAAAAAATAAAGCATTAATACTCAACAAAAACTCTCATATTTTCTTTTCACCATGCAAGAATTACAATAAGATGTCAAGCAACTTATCACACCTTATTACTCCTAATATTGCAAAATAATATTCAACACAACAAAGCCACAAATTACACACATGAATTTTTCATATACACCTTATACCTCCTACTTGAAATAAAATATTTCAATGCACTTCAAATTTTCAACATGATCATAACATCATTTATTCTATGCACCACACATGGCACTTAGCAAAAATCCACACTATTCCCTTTTCATTCAAAATTTAATAATTCCACGCTGTCCTTTTAATCCAAAAAATAAAATAATCACCTTATGACTCCCTAAGCAAGCGCATACCTTAGACTTTGCAAACATTTATTTCACAAAAATATTGTCCTGTTGGCATTTTTGCCACATTGTTTTGATTGTTGATTATTCATGCATTAATTGTTAAAGTTCTCATTCCTCTGTGTTTCTCTGCGAGTTTTGATCCCAAAACAGCTAAGTCCGAAGACTGTCGCGATATCGTGACCGAAAACAACATGGAGAGCACGGGTTAAAAATTGTCGCGATATCGTGACATGTCGCATTATCGCGGGTCTTTTGAGGAGAGAGAAGCCAAAGTCGGAGAATGTCACGATATCGTGACGTGTTCCAAAATCATGGTCAAAATGGTCAATGGAGGCAGAGCAGTGAAACTATTGCGAAATCGTGACATGTCACGTTTTTGCGACTTGCGATGGCCATGGAGCAGAGTGATAGAAATTGTCACGAAATCGTGACATTATTGAGCAAAGGGGCAATGACAATGAATCATGTCATGATTTCACGACAAAAAAATGAACAAGGGCCAGAATGTAAAAAACGTCGCGATATCGCGACATGTCGCATTATCGCGGTCAAGTTGAAGAAAATCTTAAGGCATGAAAGGCATCGCGATTTCGTGACATTTTTGAAGATGAGACCAAGCAAGAGCAAGACGTCGCGATTTCACGACAGAAAGCGGCAACAGTAGAGAAAGCAAGGAAACGTCACGATTTCATGACATATTGTGGAGAAAAGCTAAATAGACAAGAAATGTCACGATTTCATGACATGTCTTGTTTTCGTGATGTGAAAGCTCGGAAAGAACAAAATGGTACGAAACGTCATGATTTCGTGACATGTTCCATTTTCGCTACCTGCAAGAGGATGAAGGCCAAGGAAGAGAAAACTGTCACGATTTCATGACATGGTGCAGTTTCGCAGGTGGACAGAAGGACACAGAAGTAGGAGAATTGTCACGATTTTGTGACATGGTGACGTTTTCGTGACTTGGAGGAGTGAAGAAGGCAGATGAAAGAACATGTTGCGATTTCGCTACATGTTGAGGAAAGAAGTCCCAACAAAGGAGAATGTCATGATTTCACGACGTATCAGGAAGATAAAGCCGAAGAGAGAAAGATGTAGCGAAATCGTGACTTGTCGTGTTTTCACGGTTTGAAACAGTGCAAGGACAATATGAGAGAAAGAACATCACGATTTCACGACAGGTCATAGTTTCATGAGAACAAGGGAAAGAAGGAGCAAAATAGTAAGGAACGTCATGATTTCGTGACGCGTCACGTTTTCGTGACCTCAGGTGAAAAAGGAGAACAAAGAGCCGAATACATCGCGATTTCATGACATGGTTGATTTTCGCGATCCAAAATGGCAAAAGCGTATGGAAGAGAAATATGTCACGATTTCGTGACATGTCGCGTTTTCGTGACCTGTCACACTTTCGCGCCAGAAAGCAGTTCAAATGACCCGATGCAGTATTGTGATTTCCAAGGATTAAAAGCACTCCAAAATTGAATGTTTTGCTGCTTTCCAATGCATGCAAGGTAGAAGAATGTGCTCAGGCCTATAGTTTTCAAAGCACCAGAATTGAAGATGCCTCCATTATTCAAAGCTTCTGTTCATGATTTTCTAACGGTTCTAGCATGCTCCGAGGATGACCATTTAATGAAGACGACCGGTTCCTTGTTTCATTTAATTTCTGGTTTCTCCGAGGCTGGTTTAAGGGGATCATTTCCTTATTGTTGCTGCACATTTTGTAGATCTCGAGGAGGTCCATTTTATGTTTTAAATGCTACAAAGAGGCAAGACCTCTATAAATATCAATGTATATCTCAGAAAGAGACATCGAGAGAGAGAGACTTTTGCTGAAAAGCTTTCAAGTTCTTTGCATGAATGAAAGATATTTGGCCTCTGGTTTTGCAAGCAATTTTCTGTGTGTTTTCCCTTCTGTCTTATGCATTCCTCATTTATGCTCGCATTTCTTATCTGCTGCTTAATTTGAATTTTGCATCTGAGTTTAAATATTGCTAGTGAGGAAGTGAGTTCTGGAATGTGATTTTGGAGGTTATCTGCACAAGGTTGTAAGTGAATTACGTCGCTGTCTTTTGTTATATGTTGTTAGTGTGCTTAAAGTTATCTGTTGTTAATATTTCTTGATCTGACAAATTTGGCCTGTGGCTATATTTCCCATCTCTTTCCGTAATTTCCCATTTCTTTCTGCATATTTCCAATTCCTTTCCTGCAACTTTAGTCTAAAATCAAGCTTAGATTTAGTAAGGGAACCAACCCTCTCTGGAGATTGGTCTGGAAGACATTTCTTTCTCCCAACCTTTCAATGTTGGCCGGGTCTAGGGTGCATTTATTTTAAAATCCTTTCCTATGGCAGATTCGTGACCAACAGTTTTTGGCACGCCCGGTGGGACAGATTGTTTCTGTCTCTCAAAGATCCACAATCGGTGGAACAAGTATTATTTCAAATCAATACCCGGAGGAATCAAGATCTTGATGAATTGTCTTGACCTCATAGCGGAGATTGTAAGTTCATCTGGTGACTCTGTTGAAGGTGATTGTACCTGGAAAGTTCTAATTGTGAAGCTGGTCTTTGCTTCATGATCACGAGATCAAGTGCCAAATAATCTGAAGATCCAATCGAATTCTTCGAGATTGATGTTCAAAACTGGAGGGAGCGCCCAAGATTGGTAAGCCCTGTGAATCCATCATTTGCTGTTTCATCGTAGGCTGCAGGTTAGTTTGTACCATCCCCGACTCCTCCCAGTACTGCTACAAGCTTCTTAAATCCAGATCCAGCATCCCAAATGGCTCAGCATCCTCCAAGGAAGTTCTCGGCATGGAATAGTTCAGGAGCTTTGAACTTATTGACACAAAATCCAGTTCCTCAAGCTGCTTTGAAAGTTTTGCCAACCTATGATGGTACTGGTAAGACTGCTTATGAACATATTAATGATGTAGCTTCTTTGGCGGCCATCCATGACATAACTGATGAAGATGTGATGATTAAGTTGTTAGTGTTATCACTGAGAGGTAAATTGTTGTATTGGTACCGAACGTTGCAACCAGGCACTATTACATCATGGGATCAATTAGGAGAATTGTTAGTCAAAAATTTTCATGAACAAGCTGATCCATTCTCTTTATTGCATCAATTTAATGTAATTCAAAGGCACCCGTAGGAAGAGATAGCTGATTTCAATGTCAGATTTACCAGAACCTGGCAGAGAATTCTTGATGGTCTTCGGCCTGCTGATGAGCTAGCTGCATTTTATTACCTCAGAGCATTTAACACAGACATCGGTTGGGTTGTCCGGCAGTCCAACGTGACTACATTTCCAGAGTTGTTCGAACAAGCGTTAAAGGTGAAAGCTGATTTGATTGCTATAGGTAAACTTCCTCCAAAGGTAACAATGCCTATCATACCTGATCTTCCTAAGTATTTGTACTCTGGTTCGCTTTCATAGCCCATGCCTTCCATGTATCCTACCCCATCATGGAGTTCAAGTGCGCCTCAGATCGCACCCATCCCAGTTCCCTAGCTTCTTGTTCCAACTATTCCTCAGTTGCCTGCATCGAGCATTCCATGGTTAGCCCCTCCACTTCCAACTCTTGCATTACCTTCCCCATAGGTTCCGTTACCTCTACCGGCATCGCCTGTATCCTCAAGCCCAGATCCTCAATTGGCTATTTTACAAGAAATTCAGTCGGCTATGAGATCTCTCACTGACAAGGTGACATCTATGGAATGGAGAGAGGCGAAAAGGAACTATCAGCCACGAAGATTTATGCCGGTAGTAACTAGAGAACAACCTGCTCCTAGCAAGGCTATGGAGAAAGTACCTAAAAGGAACTCAGCAATTCTGGTAAGTGAAGAGGTTGGCCCTTCTGAAGTTTCACATGAGCCATCTTACTGGTGTTCTTCCTGCAATGACCCACATGATGAGTCCACTTGCATGGTCCACCAAAATTATTTGCAAGTTCTTGTAGGGAGCCATGTAAACATGATTCGAGAGGTGGATCTTACTTTTGTGGAGTCTCTGGAGGAACATATAGCAATACTGACATGCAACGGCAAGAAACCAATGATGGTAGATCCGGCTAAGATGGATCCATTGAAAGTGCCTCCTGTACAAGCAACAAAGCAGCAAATGCCAACAAAGGTTCATGATTCCTCGACGCAACGACAATCACCTATTTTGTCGAAGGATCCACTTCCACCACCAGCAAAAGAGAAGGAAAAAGCTTCTACTGCCCAGCCGCAAGCAGAAACAAAGGAACAAGCCAAAGAGACATTGCGGTATCCATCATTGACCAAATGACAACGAGTGGAGGCTACCCAGCAATATAAGAGCAAATTTGAATCTGCTAGTGGAGGGAAAGAACAGATCTCCATGGAATACAACATTGTTGAAGAGCTCAAATGGATACCAGCTAAGGTAAGTTTGTATGACACCTTGCAGTTGCCTAGACAGGTAAATCTCTTACAGGAATCCCTGAAGACCATACAAAGTAAGGGGAAAGCTCCAGCCCAGGTGGTTATGTCTCAAACGTTAACTTCTTCAGCCACTAGAAAGAATAGACCACCCCCATTTTATCTGTCACTCAGGATGGAGGGTTGGATTGTGCACAATTGCCTGGTTGATTCTGGTGCTGCGACAACTGTCATGCCAAAGGCAGTTTGTGAAGCGATGGGAATGGAATATACAAGAAGTAGCCCTGGCGTCTTGTAGTTGGATGGGACTCTAGTGAAAATAGTGGGTGTAATCAAGGATGTTCCTATTGCTCTGCATAATATGCCTCAGATTATAGTAATTCAAGAGATAGTTGTGGTTGATCTAGAACCATTTTTTAGTATATGTTTATCAAGAGAATTCACTGCTAAGCTGGGAGGCTACCTTGCTTTGGACTATTCTCACTTGGAGATTCCTTACAAAGGAAGAAGAGTCTGGATCTTTAATCAGAAGCCTTCTACTTTTCATATTGAGAAGATAGAAGAAGAAGAAAAGTCCAAACATGTTGTCAATATGATAACTGAAGAATGGGAGGATCCTGATTTGGAGGATGAGTTTTCAATGCTCAATTTTAATGCCATGATCAAAACTGAGATTGGTTGTTACTCCATTATGAAGCCTGAAGAGGTTGAGGTCAAGTTGCCCCCTGGTCAAGTTGGTCCAGACTCTCTGCCAGATCAGCTCTATTTTGATGGAGCACAATACAGAAACGATGCTAACACTGGGACTGAACGATCATGCTTGGGTTTCAAGACGGCTGGGACACTTGGAGTGCAGCAGTTTCAAATCTTTGGTGACTCTGAGCTGATCATCAATCAGGAGTCTACTGAGTGTCTGTTAAAGGTCTGGGATCCAGGAGACAGAATTGTGTTTGGGTATTTCCCGAGAGTTCACAGCTAACTCGGGAGTTACCTTGTACATAAAAAAAAAAAAAAAAAAAAATTGTTTTTACTTCGGCTCTTTTTGCATGCGAGCCCGCAGGTACGTTTCTTTCTTTTTCTTCTTCCTTCCCAACAGTTAGTGGCTTCCTTTCTACTTCTCCCTTCCCCTCTTCATTCCCTTCTTCTCCTACTCCTTTTTCTTCTGCAAGTAATCAAGCCACTGCTGTTGTTTCTACTTCCCCCTCTGATGTTCCCATTTCTACTTTCCCTTTCTTCTAGTCCTTTGTCATGTAAGTACTTCATCATAGCTATGGGTCCTACTACCATCTTCATTCCATCCACTTTCATTTCATTCTCTGTTTCATCTCCACAGTTGGTAGCACAGTCACAATCTATTGTTGTATCTACCATTTTCATTCATCCATTTCCATTCCTCCATCTTCCATTTCATTCCATCATTCCCCATTCCCGTTCCATGACCTACGCATCCGTGGGTTATTCATTCCATTAATTTTTATTTTGCAACCCCGGTGCTTTCATAACTGTCATGGAGTTCCTTTTCCAGCACCTGGTGAGCTAAGCCAAATACAGATTTATTTGAAGTTTTCAGCAAGAGTTGTTGCAGCAGTCTACAGAGATGTTTCCTATCAGTCAGCACTTCCTTTCCTACTTCTCATGTTTTTCTTGACTCTGTTGCCCAATGGATTCAGGCCTGGGATTCGTGCATACAGTAGAACTGTATACCCCGTGAGCCGCCAAGAATGTTGGCAATTTTGCCACATTGTTTTGATTCATGATTATTCATGCATTAATTGTTAAAGTTCTCATTCCTCTGTGTTTCTCTGCGAGTTTTGATCCCAAAATAGCTAAGTCCGAAGACTGTCGTGATATCGCGACCAAAAATAGCATGGAGAGCACGGGTTAAAAATTGTCGTGATATCGCGACATGTCGCGTTATCGCGGGTCTTTTGAGGAGAGAGAAGCCAAAGTCGAAGAATGTCACGATATCGCGACGTGTTCCAAAATCACGGTCAAAATGGTCAATGGAGGCAGAGCAGTGAAGCTGTCGCGAAATCGTGACATGTCACGTTTTCGTGACTTGCGATGGCCATGGAGCAGAATGATAGAAATTGTCGCGAAATCGTGACATTATTGAGCAAAGGGGCAATGACAATGAATCATGTCGTGATTTCACGACAGAAAAATGAACAAGGGCCAGAATGTAAAAATCGTCGCGATATCGCGACATGTCGCGTTATCGCGGTCAAGTTGAAGAAAACGCTTAAGGCATGAAAGGCGTCGTGATTTCGTGACATTTTTGAAGATGAGACCAAGCAAGAGCAAGATGTCACGATTTCACGACAGAAAGCAACACCAGTAGAGAAAGCAAGGAAACGTCACGATTTCATGACATATTGTGGAGAAAAGCTAAATAGACAAGAAATGTCATGATTTCGTGACATGTCTTGTTTTCACGATGTGAAAGCTCAAAAAGAACAAAATGGTACGAAATGTCATGATTTCGTGACATGTTCCATTTTCGCTACCTGCAAGAGGATGAAGGCCAAGGAAGAGAAAATTGTCACGATTTCGTGACATGGTGCAGTTTCGCAGGTGGACAGAAGAAGGACACAGAAGTAGGAGAATTGTCATGATTTCATGACATGGTGATGTTTTCGTGACTTGGAGGAGTGAAGAAGGCAGATGAAAGAACATGTTGCGATTTCGCTACATGTTGAGGAAAGAAGTCCCAACAAAGGAGAATGTCACGATTTCGTGACGTATCAGGAAGATAAAGCCGAAGAGAGAAAGATGTAGCGAAATCATGACTTGTCACGTTTTTGCGGTTCGAAACAGTGCAAGGACAATATGAGGAAAGAACGTCGTGATTTCGTGACAGGTCATAGTTTCGTGAGAACAAGGTAGAGAAGGAGCAGAATAGTAAGGAACGTCACGATTTCGTGACGCGTCACGTTTTCGCGACCTCAGGTGAAAAAAGAGAACAAAGAGCCGAATACGTCACGATTTCATGACATGGTTGATTTTCGTGATCCAAAATGGCAAAAGCGTACGGAAGAGAAATATGTCGTGATTTCATGACATGTCATGTTTTCGTGACCTGTCACACTTTCACGCCAGATAGCAGTTCAAACGACCCGATGCAGTATTGTGATTTCCAAGGATTAAAAGCACTCCAGAATTGAATGTTTTGCTGCTTTCCAATGCGTGCAAGGTAGAAGAACATGCCCAGGCCTATAGTTTTCGAAGCACCAAAATTGAAGACGCCTCCATTATTCAAAGCTTCTGTTCATGATTTTCTAACGGTCCTAGCATGCTTCGAGGATGACCATTTAATGAAGACGACCGGTTCCTTGTTTCATTTAATTTTTGGTTTCTCCGAGGCTGGTTTAAGGGGATCATTTCCTTATTGTTGCTGCACATTTTGTAGATCTCGAGGAGGTCCGTTTTATGTTTTAAATGCTACAAAGAGGCAAGACCTCTATAAATATCAATGTATATCTCAGAAAGAGACATCGAGAGAGAGACTTTTGCTGAAAAGCTTTCAAGTTCTTTGCATGAATGAAAGATATTTGGCCTCTGGTTTTGCAAGCAATTTTCTGTGTGTTTTCCCTTCTGTCTTATGCATTCCTCATTTACGCTCGCATTTCTTATCTACTGCTTAATTTGAATTTTGCATCTAAGTTTAAATATTGCTAGTGAGGAAGTGAGTTCTGGAATGTGATTTTGGAGGTTATCTACGCAAGGTTGTAAGTGAATTACGTCGTTGTCTTCTATTATATGTTGTTAGTGTGCTTAAAGTTATCTACTGTTAATCTTTCCCGATCTGACAAATTTGGCCTGTGGCTATATTTCCCATCTCTTTCTATAATTTCCCATTTCTTTCTGCATATTTCCAATTCCTTTCCTGCAACTTTAGTCTAAAATCAAGCTTAGATTTAGTAAGGGAACCAGCCCTCTCTGGAGATTGGTCTGGAAGACATTTCTTTCTCCCAACCTTTCAATGTTGGCTGGGTCTAGGGTGCATTTCGTATAAAATCCTTTCTTGTGGCAGATTCGTGACCAACATGTCCCCACTTGCTATCACCACCGTGATTCAAACTTGTGTTGCTTGCTAGACCACACCCTAGCTTCGACTAGGCCACTGCATGGGCTAGCCACCCACACAAAACCTAAAGCACATGTGCTTTTTCTTGCACACTATTTCCACGTGAAAAACATTTACCAATAAAACTTTATCACTCTACCTCTGACGTGTCTCGAACTCGAGACCTCCCTTCTGCCACACCTTAATGCTAGGGGTTCTACTGTCTGGGCTAGCTGCCTAGATGGAAATAAATTTCACTGCCCCTTCTATTTGTACACATGCTCTACCTCAAATTGTGAATCTGTCCTTGTCTTCTTCTCCTCCTCTGTTATGAATGAACGAATCACACAACACATGATTTTTCGAATATCATTTTTACTTGGCATTGCAAATTACCTTCCTTAAATATGCAAATGTTGTTTTGTACCTTGATGTTTGCGCATGGGAAATATTTGATTTTCAAAATTATACTTTGGTGCTCACACTTTAATTTTTAATTATTATAATAATTTAAATTTAGATAGATTAAATATTATAATTTATTTTTCTTCTTTGGGCATTTTTTTTAAAACAAAGTTTTTGCCACCATGAAACATTTTCTTTTCTCTTTTCAAGTACCACCATGGCAAATAAATTAAACCTTTAACACCATGAAACATTTTATTTTTCCTTTGCAAGTACCACCATGGTCAATCAATTAAAATTTTTATTTTTCCTTTGCAAATACCACCACGAAGGATGCCTTGTCTTTTTCTTGCTCACACAACTATGAAGAACCTTGTCTTTTTCTTGCTCACACAACCATGAAGAACCTTGTATTTTTCTTGCTTCCACATTGCCTCATGTACCCTTTGAAAATTATTCTCACTTATTTTTATTTTGACATCAATGACAACCAATGTCATCAACCTATGACATCAATCCTTTTGATATCAATGACAACACAATATACTCAAAATTTCCAATAGTGCAAGTGCAAGTGTATGATGTAAATGCAGATGATATGAATGATGTAAGTGTGGATGATATGCATGATGTAAATTGATACCATTTTTTCTTGAATGGAGAGAGGGATTATTATAAAATGCAAGTAAGTGATTATGTTTTTTCCCTAACAGATGAAGGGTTTTTGCCAAGTGTAGATGCCATGCTCATGTAAGATGTTTCCCATTGTGATAACTCAAAATTAGATGTGGTTGCCCCAAGTTTAGGGTGATTCCATACTGTTGAAGAAAGTGCCTTTTGGAATTATTGAAATGCAAATATGCACATGCATAAAAAAATAAAAAGTAGATTGACCTTAGGGCTATTCATGATTGCAGCTAATTCCCACATGAAATTCCTAAATTATTTCTCAATAAATTTACTCCTCCTATATCCTCAAATACTGGTGTAATTGCAAATGAAATGATGAAAGTTATCCATGTTGGGAACCCCATGGAAAAGGGCATCAATGACAGTTGTTGAGCAAATTGGTCTTGGCATAGTTTCAATTTAAAGGTGAGGGACAAAAAAATATTTTATTTTCGAACAAGAAGATATTGGATGATGAAGATGGCCAAGTGTCCTTATGGTGATTTAATCATATTACCGAATTGTATGGACAACCAATCACTACAATCGCCAAGCTGATATAATAGACCACTAGATACGAGGTTCACTTGAAATCGTATATGAACTTGGAAAATGTGAAAATGTAATTATTGGTGGATGAAAATTATTTTGAAATGAATATTGATGATGAAAAATTCATTTATGATTGGATTGCATGATTTTGTGAAATTTTACATTGTTTTGGAGCATTTTTGAAGCAATTTTGGTCAATTTATGACTTTTGGTCACAAATAAAAGATACTTGCCCAAATAAATTTGTCATCACAAAAAGTAATGAAATGATATGTTGGATGATGAGAATGATGAATATGGTTTTTTTTTTAATATTTAGACTATTTTGAATCTTTTAAGGTGATTTTATGAATTTTTGTTGTAAGTAAAAATTATGTGTCCAAATTGATTTTTGTTTTCACAAATGAAGAACATAAGATTATACAGAGAGGGGGGGTGACCAGTATAAGAACACTTTTTACTTTTCTTTTAAATCAATATTATGCAATGTAAAGATAGCAATATCAACAACAGTAACCAAAGCAATGCACAAATCATCACACAATAGAGACACAAATTTAACATGGTTCACCCAATGTGGGATACTCCACGGAGAAAATATTTCACTAATATTTTCTCAATAAATATCTTGGGAATGCTTTCCCTATTATAATATTTATGGATCTCTATCCAAATGAGACACAAATCCCCTAATCAAGTTCATGGATCTCTATCCATAGGATAACTCCTTTATCCTCTGCTATGGCTGGTGATCTTCTAGAAGAATTTTTGCCTCTACTATACTGGCTAATGGGTATCTATCCACTGAATACTCTTATCCTCAATTATAAGACCTATCCTCACTACCTTGTCTAATGGATATCTATCCACTAGAGACTATTGTCCTCTATACTCTGTCACCTCTAAAGCTTGCACTCATATCTATCTCAAATTTTTACTAAACACAGTCCATCAATCTAGTACAAATCTATCCTAAATATCTATCTCTAGTATGGAAAAAATCTATCCTCAAATCTACACCAAACTCTATCCTTGAATCTATACTAAAAATAGTCCCTCGATATAGCATAAATCAGTCCTCAATCTCTATCCTCAAGCCTTAACTCAAAGCTTGACTCAATATCAAATCAACTCTGCTGGATTTGCCCCAAATATTAACTCAAGGTTTGAACAAATCAATCAATCAAATCTACTCTCCAAGTCTTCTTAAATACTTGTCTCAAATCTACCTTGTAACCTTTCACAAAAGCTCTCACTAATCAGTCTACAAGTCCTCTCTAGAACTTGTCCAATCTACTCAATAAGTCCTCTCAAGAACTTAACCAAATTTTCTCAATAAGTCCTCTCAAGAACTTAACCAAATCTGCTCAATAAGTCCTCTCAAGAACTTAACCAAATATGCTCAACAAGTCCTCTCAAGGGCTTAACCAAATATGCTTAATAAGTCCTCTCTAGGACTTAACCATATCTACTCTCAATCTGTATTATAAGATTCCACAAAAGCTTACTCAAATCTATCCACAAGTCTTCTCAAAGACTTGACTCAAATCTGCTCAACAAGTCCACACTAGAACTTGTCCAATCTCATAGAAACATAAAGAGAATTATTAGAGACTCAATATGCTCTATACTCATCACAATGCTCAAAAAATTTCAATAACTCTTTCAGAAACATACAGAGAATTTTTAGAGACTCAATATTCTTCAACTCAATCACTTTCTCAATTCAATTTAGAATATAGAATAGTTTGTTTTATGGAACTTGAACAATAACTTCACACATCCACTTGACTAGGCTCAACCAAATCTACTCAACCAATATCTCAATGAAATAATTATTGCTCACAAACCCTAGTCCAAGCATATGATCCTTCACTCAAAATATTTCCAACAATGCTCAACAACAAATCTCACATAACAATGATAACCCTAGTTCAAGTTCTTTGCTCAACAACTCACTTCAACAACAATGCTCATAAAAAAACTCTCACATAACAATGATACTCATGTTATTTTCAAACCCTAGTTCTTTGCTCAACCGATGGATTCAACAACAATGCTTATAAAACAAGGTTTCAATAACAACTCTTTATTCCAAAAAACCTTGAAGCATTAACTCAAAAACACTCAATAAGGAAGCCCTAATCAATTCCTTTTCACTCCAAACTTATTTTTAGAAAGCCAATCAATCAACTCAACTATGGAAGAATGTGCTCATACCTTTTCTTAATGATGAAGGAATCTCAAATATCTGCCACAACCAAAAACACTTCTATGCCAAACTCAAATAGGTTAGAAGATAAATATTTCTCACAATGTAATGTAAAAACTCAATTACACCTTATCATTTCATATTTAAAAACAACCATCAATATACATACAATATTTATCCAATAACACCTTATAATATCCCAATTAAAATAAAATTAACATCCACGAAAATTAACTCAAAAACCTCTTTAATTAGATTTAATGGCAAAAAGAACTTTGGAAAAAATCAAATCCACTTTCCTTATAACTCCAATAACATAAATTAATTACCAAGAAAGCAACCCTTCATATACCCTTATAACTCCAAATAACACCTTAGGAAAAAACATTAGGCAAATAAAATATTTAATTAAAAGTACCTTTGCCACTTATGGGATTCGAACCCACAACCATCGCCTCCTTGTGCTCCCTAGCCATGGACTTGACCACTGCGTGTGCTAGGCATGCACTTGGAAGACTAAGAGCACCACATGCTCTTTCTTCCCTAGCATGGAATTCTAAAACGTGCGTGCAAAATATTTCCACCATGGCGCTCAAGACAAACATGCCAACAACCTTCACACGAATCGATCATGGTAACTTCCACTCCAAATGCTCTCGCTAAATGTGCACTGCCAATGGACCACACTGTTCAATGGGAGTGAGGCCTCAGGTACTCCCCACCAGTCTTCTTCCTGGAACTAAAGACAAAATGATTCTTGTCTTCTTCCTCAACGATTTGCATGAAATAAACTTTGCTCGGTCGCTTGAATATTAATCGATGAAGGTAAGGTTTGAATGCCCCTTTGGCATGGAATTTATACACGAAATCCACCATTTGACTTAGATGTTAGCGCTTCACTAAATTTTATGATGTTGGTAGGGAAAAGACAATTGCAATTTGAATTTAAACTTTACCAACCTTATCATAAGATAATTTAATTAAATTATAAATTAATTAATAATAATATTAATTAATATAATTAAGTTATAATAAATTTAATAACCAAAAGGACCATTTAATTAAATTACAAATTAATATATAATTAAATTATTATAATTAATTATAATTAATTTAATTCCTTAGGCCTCTCCATAGGTTTTAAGAAAAACCTTTTATTTTGCCATTAATGGTTTTGAGAAAAACCATTTAAATCATGCTTTACATAAAGCTCTTTTGGAACCAATCAAAATGGAATCCTTCTTAGAACCTTTTTACATCAATGAAAACTAATATTCCTCAAAATGCCCAATAATCTCCCCCTTTGTCATTGATAGCAACCCAAACTCTTTTTACCAAAAACTTAACCTTTTTTGGGTTCTGATCCCCTTGGGACATTGCTCCCCCTGGCTCAAATATCTCCCCATTAATAAAATATCTCCCCCTTTGACATCAAATGCAAAGGGTCACCTTTGGGGATCAGGGCTAATAATGAGAATATTAGCTTAGCCCCTCCCCCACCTCCTCATGAGATGGTTAATTCCGGGGTGGGAGTATTTCTACTCCTAGAAAACATTGGTCTTTACCTTTGTCTTCTTTTCTTCTTATTTGATCATTCTAATTCCTCTAACTGTTCCTTTCCATGTCCATGTTCCTATTCCTATTTATATCCATATTCTTGTTCCTGTTCATATCGATGTTTCTATTCCTGTTCATATCCATTTTCTTGTTCATGTTCCTATTCCTATTCATATCCATGTTCCTATTCCTGTTCCTGTTCATATCCATGTTTCTGTTCCTATTCATACTTGATTCTGGAATGTATGATCTACACCAGTTTGTGGTGTGACCATCATTATTGCACTTATAACACTTAATGTTGTTATTAATTGAAGGTGCAAATGTCTTAGGATTTCTCCTAGTGAAGCCATATCCTCTTCTATCATGAACCTTGCAATTCATTTCCTTGTGACCAAACTAATTACATGAGTAGCAATAACCATTGAAAGACTATTTGTTTCCATATTCCTGTCTTTCATGTGTCCTGCACTATGAATCCATGTGCCCAAACCCGTGACATGAAAATCATATTCCATTGAAACTTCCTTGTCTTGTCCTCATTGGTCTCTTACTCTCTCTTAACCTATTATGATTGTTGTTCCATCTATTTCTTCCTGGTGCATTGTTCCTATTCTTGTTGAAATTTCTATTGTCCAACTCATCCTTAGAAGTCTCACTCTCTCTTTTACTTACTTCTTTTGATGCTTCTTATTTTTTGGTGTTTGAGCTTGACTCTCCTTTTTTTGCTTCTTGTTTCCTTTGTTATTCTTTATAACTAAGTCCTGTTTTGGTTATTGATGACTTTTGTGCATTGATAATCTTGTCCAAAGTCTTTGGATTCTCTTAAAACTTATGAAGCTTATCCTTAGAGCCTTTTACTTCCATCCTTAGTGAAACTGTATCATGCTCTAATCTTTCACACTCTAGATATTTTATCTTTAATTTTTTTGTCATACCTTCTTCAATTTTTTTGCCTCCTCAACCTTGATTTTAAAGTTGGTGAGTTCCTGTAGAGACTTTACTTTTGATTTCTCATATTCTTGAGCTTAAAACCTTAATCCAGAGTTCTACATTTTTAATTCTTCAAGATTAACCATGAGTCTTTCACATTCTATCTCTTTTACCTTTGAATGTTCAACCATACCTTTTTCAACTTTCCTTACCTCTTCAACCTTATCTTTCAAGTCAGAGAGATATTTTAGAAGCTTTGTCTTACATTTCTCATCCTCTTGTATTTGAGCCTTTAATTCTAAGTTCTCCTTTTTCAAATTAACAAGTTCCTTAAGAGTAGCTTCCTCCTTTTATTTTTCTAAATTTCTCTCTTTTATTTGGTCTTCAATAGGAGTATTTTCTTCTAATACTGAAAGTAGAGTTTTTTCTTCATACCTATTTTGATTGTCCTTGTTATCCTTTCTTGAACCAACTTATAGGATTTAATTTTTGAGAATATCATCTTCATTTTCATCGCTACTAAACCCATTGCAATAACCTGCCTCATGACCAAGTTAACCACAAACAAAACATTCTTCACCTTCTTGTGGATAATAAGCTACATGGTGACCTATATTCCTACATCTAGTACAAAATTTTATCCATATGATATTTTCTCCACTACTTGATTCATATCTTGAATCTATTTCCACTTTTCCTCCCAAAACAATAATATCAAATTCATATTCTTTTTCTTTCATGACCATGTGTGTTATTTTATTCTTGTGTCTCATGGTTCTACCTTTGCCTTTCTTTGCCATTTGTGTTCTTGTAAGATCTTCCTTCAAGATGTTAAAATTTTTTCGAAGGAACCAACTCTGATACCAATTGAAAAACACAAGATTATACTGAGAGGGGGGGTGAATAGTATATGATCACTTTTTACTTTTCTTTCCAATTAATATTATGCAATGTAAATATAACAATATCAACAACAATAACCAAAGCAATGCATAAATAATCACACACAATAAAGACACCAATTTAATGTGGTTCACCCAATGTGGGCTACTCCATGGAGAAAATATTTCACTAATATTTTTTAATAAATCTCTTGGGAATACTTTCCCTATTACAATGTTTATGGATATCTATCCAAAGGAGACACCAATACCCTAATCAAGTTCATGGATATCTATCCATAGGAGAAATTTTTTCTCCTCTGCTCTAGCTGGTGATATTATAGAAGAACTGCTGCTAATACTCCACTAGCTAATGTATATCTATCCACTAAATAATCTTATCCTCACTCAAAAGACCTATCTTCACTGCCATGGCTAATGGATCTCTATCCAATAGAGATTATCATCCTCTATACTTTGTCACCTCCAAAGCTTGCACTTAGCTCTATCTTAAATCTATACTAAACATAGTCCGTCGGTCTAGCACAAATCTATCCTCAATATCTGTATCTAGTCTAGAAAAAATCTATCCTCAAATCTACACCAAACTTTGTACTTGAATTTGTACTAAACATAGTCCCTCGGTCTAGCACAAATCAATCCTCAATATCTGTCCTTAAGCCTTAACTCAAAGCTTGATTCAATCTCAAATAAACTCTACTAATACTGCCCCAAATCTTAACTCAAGGTTTGAACAAATTAATCAATCATCTCTGCTCTCCAAGCCTTCTCAAATACTTGTCTCAAATCTGCCTTGTAAGCTTTCATAAAAGCTCACACCAATTAGTATACAAATCCTCTCTAGAATTTGTCCAATATTCTCAATAAGTCCTCTCAAGAACTTAACCAAATTTGCTCAATAAGTCCTCTCAAGAACTTTATCAAATATGCTTAATAAGTCCTCTCAAGAACTTAACCAAATATACTCAATAAGGCCTCTCAAGGACTTAACCAAATATGATCAATAACTCCTCTCTAGGACTTAACCAAATCTGCTCTCAATCTGTATTGTAAGCTTCCACAAAATCTTACTCAAATCTGTCCACTAGTCTTCTCAAATACCTGCCTCAAATGTGCTCAACAAGTCCACACTAGAACTTGTCCAATCTCATAGAAACATAAAGAGAATTGTTAGAGACTCAATATGCTCTATACTCATCACAATTCTCAAACACTTTCAATTACTATTTTAGAAACTTACAAAGAATTGTTAGAGACTCAATATGCTTCAACTCAATCACTTTATCAATTCAATTTAGAATATATAATAGTTTATTTTATGGAACTTGAAAAATACATACAATTAAAATAAAATATTTAATACATACAAACAACCATCAACATACATACAATATTTATCCAATACACCTTATAATATCCCAATTAAAATAAATTTAACATCCACCAAAATTATCTCAAAAACCTCTTTAATTAGATTTAATAGCAAAAAGAACTTTGGCAAAAATCAAATCCACTTTCATTATAACTCCAATAACATAAATTAATTACCAAAAAAGCAACCTTTCATATACCCTTATAACTCCAAATAACACCTTAGGAAAAAACATTGGGAAAATAAAATAATTAATTAAAAGTACCTTTGCCACTTGTGGGATTTGAACCCACAACCATCGCCTCCTCGTGCGCCCTAGCCGTGGGCTTGACATCGCTTGTGCTAGGCACACGCTTGGAAGACTAAGAGCACCATGTCCTCTTTCTTCCCAAGAATGGCACTCTAAAATATACGTGCCAAAATATTTCCACCACAACGCTCAAGACAAACACGCAAAAAACCTTCACACAAATTGATCGTGGTCACTTCCACTCCAAACGCTCTTGCTAAACATGTACTGCCAATGGACCACACTATCCAATGGGAGTGAGGCCTTAGGCCCTCCCCACTAGTCTTCTTCCTGGCACTAAAGACACAATGATTCTTGTCTCCTTCCTCAATGATTTGCACAAAATAAACTTTACTCTGTCACTTGAATATTTATCGATGAAGGTAAGGTTTGAATGCCCCTTTGGCATGGCATTTATACAAGAAATCCACCATTTGATTTAGATGTCGATGCTTCACTAAATTTGATGATGTTGGTGGGGAAAAGACAATTGCAATTTGAATTTAAACTTTGCCAACCTTACCATAAGGTAATTTAATTAAATTATAAATTAATTAATAATAATATTAATTAATATAATTAAGTTATAATTAATTTAATAACCAAAAGGATTATTAAATTAAATTAAAAATTAATATATAATTAAATTATTATAATTAATTATAATTAATTTAATTCCTTAGGCCTCTCCATAGGTTTTAAGAAAAACCTTTTATTTTACCATCAATGGTTTTGAGAAAAACCATTTAAATCATGCTTTACATAAATCTCTTTTGGAACCAATAAAAATGCAATCCTTATTAGAACATTTTGACATCAATGACAACTAATATTTCTCAAAACATCCAACAACAAAATTTTATATTATGATGACATGAATGTATGGATGCAATTTGGAGTGATTTTGTGGAGGTAATCTACCTTTTTGGATCAATTGGTCTTTATGCAAAATTTAGATTCAAAAATCAGCTAGCATCTGCATGATGCACAGACAAAATATTATTTGTCACTCTACAAACACTGATGGGCATTCCAATGCACCCTGTAAATACCCATGGGCATTTTAGTGTGCCAAAAATAGCTATAAGTTGTATGCAGAGTGAAAATTAGACTCATTCTTGCATTCAAAAATTCCAGAAGCTGCATCTAAGGATGTGAGTGAGTGGGTGAGTGAAGGAGTGAAGGTTTTTTGAGTAGTGGGAGCTATGGCGATGGAGGGAGGAAATGCTATAGAAGTGGAGATGCATGTGGTAGAGGTAAGTGCCTTTTGCACCCTTGTTTGGATTTTTGTGCAATTTTTTTTATGCATTGAATGTGACGTTAATGTGCTTGCAATGTGTATGTGTTGTACTATAGTTGAGGATTTTTGAGGCTAGATATCAGTTATAACCTTACATACCCAAGGTGATAAAAGCACTGTAAGAGAATCAGTGGAAGTGGCTGGAGGATGTGAGACTAGTTGGGGTAGCTCAAATTGATGCGGTGAGGGCAAATAAGGGGTATATCTTTGCCTTGGAAGAGAGATAGGATCCACATAGGGGGATATTTCATCTCCCTACTAGAGATATGATAGTTACACTTGAGGATGTATATCACATCCTCAAATTACTAGTGGAAGGGTTATGTATCGAGGTTGGATACGATAAGGGGTATGAGATGGGCCGAATATTTGGAGATTGATGGCAGGATGAGAGTGTGAAGGGTGGAGGTATAAGGTACTTGATGATGTATAAGGATAAAAAGTTAGATGCATTTCCTACTTTAGTCATGTTCATGTTGGCCAACGTAGTTCCCCCAAAAAACACTAGCTATCGGTTCCCATGGAACCTAATCACACTAGTGTATGACATGATTGATGTACCTTAGATGTATGCATGGGCTCTTGCTTTAGGTGTAGCAGTACCAGGAGATGTATGAGGTGATGTGGTAGGGGTATAAGGGGATAGGATGTAGTGTACTACTACAATGTTGGGGTGGGGAGCACTTCAGTGTGGCATAACCCATGGGCCTGCCTATTGAAGCATGGGGTAGGGAGAAAACCTATACTATGAGATGGTCGATGGTAGAGGAGGTGCAACTTAGTCATATTTTTCATACTAGTAAGAAGTACAAGGATATATGGGTAGGATTAAAACCTACTCAGGTGCTTTGGATACCATGAAAAGGGGCCACCTAGATTGGTGATGAAGAGTAGTTGCAAAGATTTTGATTGGCCAGGAGGGTGGTTGGGAGGCATAGGAGTGAGGTGGAGCTGATCTAGTTCTCACAAGTGTTGAGATAGTTTGGACTGAGATAAGGAGTTCTTGAGGTTCCAATGCTATATAGACATCATTAAGATGAGATGGGTCTACCTTGTGCTGAGGCATGGAGGGTGACTTATGAGGATGACGAGGAGATGGATCTCCCTGATGTTGATGATGTAGGGACTACTATGGAGTATGATGCATGGTTCACTGTATAGACACCATGGGTAACAAAATTAGTAGTAGATGATGGTTATGGGGAAGAGTATGAGCTAGAGGTTGAGATGAAGAAGGTAGATGAGGCTCTCAAACATTTGAGACACCTTTGATCTAGTAGTCAAAGGATGCGAGTGAGGGATACAGTAGGGTAGGATCTAGAGATTGGTGGGGATGGAGGTGGTGATGATGATGATATGGATGATGTTACAAAGAGACCTCTAGGTCAGAGTGAGGAGGATTGAGCAATGCTAGAGTAGATGGTAGCTTAGTAGGATGCAATGATAGTGACTTAAGATGTGAATATAGCATGGTTGCAAGCAAATATATGGGTATGAATAGCTATAGGTGAAGGTAAGGATAGGATCCTAAGGCTCCAAGTAGAGCTACTTGAGAGGGACCATCATTAGAGACATGATGTACTATGTCTTCGAGCCTAATATGGATATATCCAAGATTTGGAGTATCGACTAATGTAGCACCACATTGGGCTGCCAGATCCACCCTCCTCTTCCATATCTGGGTCTATTAGGCATAGTGAGTCTAGGTATAGCTCTAGGTCTAGGGCTTCGTCAGGGTCATAGGGGTCCTCTTATAGGAATTAGATAGTATTTAGATGCACTTTTTGTATATGAGCCTTAGTGCTCCATTGTATATAACCTTTGGATATTCATTGTACATACAATATTTATACATATATATACATGGATTTTACTTCTGTGTTATGATTTTGTATGAATGCATGTGTAAATGAGTGATGGATGATAATGCAATGATAATGTGTATGAATGCAAATGAATTAAAGCTCTAATGATAATTCAAAGTTTAGATTTTTCTTGACCATGTTTAACATTGTTGTTTAATCAGGGGCACCAAAATGATGAAATGTGAAATAAAAGACTTATGTAATGATATGGATGTTGATATGGAAGAAGATATGGATGTTGATATGGAAAAATGATATGGAAAACTAATTGTTTTGCAGAGACTCAAACATACTAGTGATATCAAACAAATTCACTAAATTCTATCTAATTTCTCTAAGACCAAATGTGTGTGCAATGAATTCATTTACCAAATTAAGATCATGGTAATGACTTGAGGTAATAAAAAACCAATGTGTGTGCAAGTGAGTTCATTAACTCATCTTGAGTAAATTGAGATGAAACCTAACATGGAGAAGACCAAGAAGCTAGTTTGTCCGTATGTGTGGTCAGAGGTCTCTTCAAGAGAGACATGTCACCATGCATAAGCATACTCCACTATCAGTCAAGCATTTATAGTCCTGATGGAGATTAGCTCCATAGTCCAAGAAATATGATCTCTAAGTTTTGGGGATTCAGACTACCTAACCGTCTGAATGAAAATGTAGTTCTATCCTTACAACTTGAGGATATGTGGTGTGTTATGTGTAAAATATTTTGAGCTTTAGGGAATCAAATTCTCAACCAAAGTGTGATGAGAATTGTACCCTATCCTTACTGCTCATTTTTGTATTAAAAAAAACTACGATAGTGGTAAAAACCACTATTTTTGATTTTTGGACTATGTGCATGATGAGACAAGCAAGGAATACCCTATTCACTTCGAGGTTCAACCTATTTATGGTATTATCCCTGTTTGACAAAATATGTATTTAATATGTGAATTGTGTTTGGTTCAAGAATGTTTGGAGTCAATTCCCAGAACTCAATATTTTCTTAGTGAAATTGTGTATTGGTCCTAAAGAAAACTCGACATGAATTAGAGGTTGCTTAAAATACTAGGAGTGGTTGAGTGATAAAAAATAGCTAGGGATTATGAAAATATGGTTTGCAAATAACAATTTGACTTTATGGAATGGTGAAATGACATGGATGGTGATGTGAAGGTGCCCCTTATTAAGGCAAAAAAATTGTATTAGACCAATTATTATCTAAATTGAATAAATGATCCCCTAATGTGGAATAAAATGAGTGAAAATAATGGTGTGAATGTAATGTGTGAAGTGCAATGTATGAAGTTCAATTTGTGAAATGAAATGTGTGAAATGTAATGTTTGCAATGAAATATGTAAAATTCAATGTTGTGAAATACCATGTGTAAAATACAATGTTGTGTGAAGAACACAAGCTTATACTGAGAGGGGGGTGAATAGTATAAGACCAACTTTTACTTTTCTTTCCCAAAAAATATTATCCAATATAATAAATGGTAATATCAACAACAATAATCAAAGTAATGCATAAATAATCACACACAATAGAGACACTAATTTAATGTGGTTCACCCAATGTGGGCTACTCCATGGAGAAAATATTTCACTAAAATTTTCTCAACAAATCTCTTGGGAATCACTTCCCTATTATAATGTTTATGGACATCTATCCAAAGGAGACACCAATCCCCTAATGCTATGATTTGTGGATCTATCTCTAGAGGAGAAACCTTTCCCTTTTTCTCTAGTTCGTGGAACTTGACCCAAGAGAAATCTTTCTCCTCAACTGGTTCATGGATCTCTCTCCATAAAAGAACTCTATCTTCCTAGCTACTTCATGGATCACACTCCATAGGAGAGCTCTTTTCCCTTGATCTGGTTCATGGAACTCTATCCATAGGAGAAATATTTCTCCTCAGACCTAGCTAGTGATATTCTAGAAGACTACTACCCCTACTGCATTGTCTTATAGATTTATATCCACAGAAGACCTCTGTCTTCACTCAGAAGACCTCTATCCTCACTACCATAGATAATGGATCTCTATCCACTAGAGACTACTATCCTCTGCTCTATCATATCTAAAGCTTGCTCTCAACTCTATCTCAAATCTACACCAAAAACTATCCTTAGTCTAGTACAAATTGACTCTAAATTTGTCTCAAGTCTAGCACAAATCTGCTCTCAAATTTACACCAAAATCTATCCTCAAATCTATCCTCAAGCCTTAACACAAAGCTTGATCCAATCACAAATAAACTCTACTTAGATTTTCCCCAAGCCTTAACACAAAGCTTGATCCAATCACAATTCAACTCTACTTAGATTTCCCCCAAGCCTTAACATAAAGCTTGAAAAAATAAATCAATCAACTATGCTCTCAAGCATTCATAAAGACATACCTCAAATATTCCCTCAAGTCCTCTCAATAACTTGCTCAATATGCTCTCAAGTCTTCACCAAGAATTACCTCAAATATGCCCTTAAGTCCTCTCAAGAACTTGCTCAATCTGCTCTCAAGTCTTCACAAAGACTTACCTCAAATATGCCTACAAGATTTCACAAAAGCTTACTCAACACTATCCTTAAGCTTTCACAAAAGCTTACACAACTTTGTCCTTAAGCTTTCACAAAAGCTTACTCAAATTTGTCCTTAAGATTTAACAAAAGCTTACTCAAATCTATCCTTAATCTTTAACAAAAGCTTACTCAAATCTATCCTTAAGCTTTAACAAAAGCTTACTCAAATCTGCTCAAACACATGCTCAAAACAACTCACAAGATATGCTCAATAAATCTCAAATCTTGCACACAATGCTATCAATTGCTTTGTCTAATATTCAAAGTAATTCATTTAACTTGAAGCAGTTTAGACATATTATATTCAGAATTTGTTTAACCTCTAGAACATATAGATAATGATGTACTCTATCAAAAAAATTGATATTTTCTAATGAATCATTAAGTCTGTCACTTTCATAAATATGATTTCTAATGTTTGCACATTCACTTTAAATATCATTCAAAACCAATGCTCAAGAACTTTCACTCAATGATTCAATCAATGAAACACAACTTGCTCATAAACCCTAACCCTAACTCAAATAATCCTCAATATTTATCTCCAATGTTCTCTAAACATTCACCAATAATGCATATAAAAACTTACTTAAATATTTCCAACAATACTATCAAATAATCATTTTCACTCTGTATTGACCCAAATTTTTTGTGCCCTTACCTTCAGGCTAAAGGATCCATGCCCGAAAGGGGGATGCGAGAAGGATGGAACAATACCTCGGACTGAGAGGCCCTTTGAAGGTCATGCCTCTCGGGGGAGGGGTATAAGGGTGAATTTTTGATGGATGGTGGGGTTCACCAGGAAACTTTGAGTGGCAGTTTCCACGCCTAGGTTGAGAATGGTTTTGATGTGTTCATTTTATACTCGATCATTCATAATCCTAGGTTGGCCAGAATGAATCTAAGCTATTCTATATGAAATGCCAATTTATATGAATACAAAAAGCGTGAATGAATCCTAAATACCAGGAATATACTTAAATAAGAAAGAATGCACCTGATTTCGGATGTCTGATGAAGATTCTGAAGCTTGTAGGAGTCCAGATCATCCCAAAAATGATAGGATCATCTGCAATTGTATAGAATCATCCCAGATTACAGTCGATCATCTGAGATCAGACAAGATCATCATCGATCTGATGAATTCATCAGACGAATTCATCAGAAACCTGCAATCACAAAAGCAGACACCAAAAACCAAAAATGCAACTGCAAGAATAATACAAAATGATAGAAATGATAGTATAAATGCCTAACTGATAAATCTGGATAGCAAATTAAAGGAAATGCATTGTTTTAATAACTTATTTTAACTTTATCATGCAGTTATTTTAAAATGAGGTGAACTCCAGGATGCAGAATAAAAATAATCAAGCTAATGCATAATAAAATAAGGAAGAAAGATGAGAAATGCAAACTCAGGGCTCTGATTGCCCCCAATCTGAACTATAGTCGAGATCGCCTCCAATCGTACGAGATCATCGCCGATCTACGACAGGATCATCCGAAATCATCTGGAATCACCTACGACGATCCGAGCTTCCTCCCACTGAAGCACAGTGAAAACCTGCAATGAAAACCTAAAACTACGAGTGCAAAACTTCAATGGTAGGGAAAACCAATCAGGGAAAGGGTTAGGAGGAAAGCTAGGTAGGGGATCCAAAGAGTCAGGGGGATAAACTGAGAAAATCCTAGTTTATATAGGATTAGGGGGAGGTTAGGAGGTTGGGGATCATCCCAATCTGGGAGATCTCCAACGGAGGAATCTCCAACTACGCAGACACGCTTCTGCCCAAGTTGGAGAGGTTGTTGAAACAGAAGCTAATTATGAAAATTTGGTTTTGGGACGAAATCGTCTGGACGTTCTGTTCCAGACGAATTCGTCCGATCTGGGATGATTTCGTCTGATCGACGACGATATCGTCCAACGGTCAAAACAACTCCTAAAAATGGCACGAAAAATGGGGTGAGCGGTTAACGGGCGGTTTCGGGGTTAAAATTCAAATTTTATCTTTTTACTAAGGGTTTAACTACGCCAATTTTAGGGTGCTACATTTTGCCCCCTCTTTAGCGAATTTTCTGAAGAAAATGCGTTAAAGACGAGTTCTTCACGCTTTACGAGAAAGCAAAAATTTACTCAATTTTCTAGACGACGATTCTAGGTCGAATCGTACAACTGGTTGCTATGGTGCCCCCTCCGTGTTTTTACCCAAATCGAACGTTTGAGGTAAAAGCACGAAAAAGCAAAATTTAAAAAAAAGTTGTTTTTTTTTAAATAAAATTAAAAAAAATAGGGTAAAACCCTAATTCATTGTTACTGTTCACTTTCACTGTTTTTAGAGCTCTGCAGGCAAAATGGTAGAAACAGCGCACAGATCGACAGAGGTCCGACGCGGGTTGCGGGTAAGGATCTAAACTTGATGAATTATGTTTTTAATTTGATTTGTGTGGTTTTTAATTTAAATTTTGACTATTTTTGGGGCATCGCGGCCATTTTTAGGCCGTCGACGACGTCGGGATGAAATCATCCCAATTTCATCGAAATCGTCCCTAGATCATCGATTTCGTCTAAGGGCAAAATCGACGAAATAGGGGCGATCCCCAAGTTGAGAAATCGAAGATGATTTCATCCTACAAAGGATGATTTGACTCAATTTAGTACGATATCGTCCAATAGTGGACGATATCATCATTTTTTTATAAGATGAAATTGATTTTAATGATTATCTATTAATGATTTTTGTTGTTTGATTGTTTATCTTGCAGAGGGGATTACTAAAAAGTTGGGAGTGGAAATACGGGGGGCTAAGAGATGACGTAGCCATGCTCGATCAGGCGGAGCGAGACCGACTATCAGAGGTTGGGCTACAACATGTGGCAGAGATGCCACAAATACCTATAGACATGGGGCTACTGACAGCCCTAGCAGAGAGGTGGTATCCGGGGTCGTCCTATTTTTGGTTACCGATAGGGGAGATGGCTCCCACTCTAGAGGATGTATGGAGGATTTTGAGGATCCCCATACATGGACGGTTGATGACTCCTATGGCCAATCAGGGCCATGCCATGATGCGACTGTGCGGAGACCCTAGCTTCACCCTGGAGAAGGGCGGAGTGAACATCGAGACATTGCGATAGATGCCTAGGGCATCTCGATTGACTCAGGTTTTGGTAGGGGTAGTGGGTGGCTTACTGCTATGCCACCAGAGCGGATGCAGGTTACCATGGCTACTCTCAGATGTGGTCTACGATATGAGAGACCACGGCTACAGATTTGCTTGGGGCAGCTTTGTGCTATGCCGCTTGTATAGGATCCTGCACGGGGTCGTATACAAGGGAGGTCGATGTCTGGTTTTGACATCGCTACTACAAGTTTGGTGCTGGGAGCACATTGCGGTGCAGAGGCCAGTAGGGCTTCCACTGATAGGGGTTGATCGGGAGAGACCCCAGGTTTTCTATTGGTGGCTCTAGAGAGGGTCACAATGGTGGATAGATCTGCCAATGTCCCGGAGGTTGCTAGATGACCTCATCCCTGACTAGATCACCTGGAGGCCATGGAGAGAGCACCCAGGGTGGGGAGAGGATGGACATGAGTTGGCTCACATCAGGTGAGTCTTCTGGCTGAGGATGGAGTGGGGAGAGGTAGAGCTCCATCGCTATGACCAAGTTTTGTGGTAGTTCGGTCTATAATAGGGGATCCCTTCTCTCAAGGATTACGAGTACTCTCGGACTATCCGGGATAGTACTACACTGAGCGGGGCTCCAGATATGCAATGATTCTAGAGTCAAGACATGGATGATGCCCCCATTCAGCCAGTGGATGAGGATGATGTTGGGGTGATAGACGGATATGATGCCTGGTATGCAGGCATCCGCCCTCCTCGGATGATGAGGGCATAGGGTCCGATGCACGCCATGGTGCGACGGATGGGGAGGCGGTGCCAGGCTGCTATCGATGCAGCGAGGGGTCATGAGGGGAGGGAGCAGTGATGGTCTCCTTAGGAGAGATGTCGAAGAGTGCCATAGGCTCTAGAGAGACCATAGCAGCCAGAGAGGAGGGAGGAGGGGCTCCCTTCTCAGCAGAGGGAGAGGCCACCATCGCCCGATAAGGGCAAGGGTATCGAGGTGGGGGAGAGCAATGAGATGGTGGCTCTCTGGGCTGAGAATGCCCACCTTCGGGCTTAGGTGCAGATGCTATAGGATGAGGCTACATGACTCAGGGCTCGGAGTGGAGGGGTGAGCACTCAGGATCTGGCATGGTCTATTGCTCAGGCCACGTTCTACCAGGGATTATACTATCACGTGGTTCTAGAGGGGCAGAGGATACCACTGCCAGCTAGCATTGCGGAGCCGGTCATGATGGGGTCATCGAGGACATCATCATGATCGACGTCGAGGACCCATGATACAGCATGGACCTCGATGGGACCACCTCCTCCATGCCAGGGTGGGAGAGGAGATGAGGCTGAGAGCTCGAGGGCTTCTCGAGACTAGCTGCTCTTTGGTTGGACTGTATATGTTTGAGAGGATTGAGTATGCCAGGGTATAGATTGTGGCATACCAATCCAGTTTGATATGATGTACATATATTTTTGATATATATATATGATATTTTTGTGATATGACTTGTCCACATGTTTTATGATGCTTTAAGTTTTGAATTGTTGATTGATTATTCATGTAATTATGTCATTGGAAATAGTATAAGTTTAGGTCATGCTATAAAATTTAAATGAAATAATCTGATGTAAACAAATTGGTTGTTGTGGTATGATTTGATGAAAAATAAAGGGACTTCTAACAATAATTTCAAAGGACATTGTCGTTGTTATAGACCATTTCATGGAGTCGCCGCTCGCTAGGTCGTCAAGCTAATCCCAGTATAGAAATATTGCTAAAAGTAAAAGAGTGCTTAAGAGACTGTCTTAAGACTTTGTGTTGTGATGATGAAAAAAATGATGATGGTGATGATTTGTTTTCAGATTTTCATGAAAATATTATGCATGAAATATTAAAAATATGATTTTTTCTAGGCATAAAATTCCTAAGTATGATAAAATTTTGAACAATTCCTTAGGAATTATACCATCGTTGCAAAATTGAATGGGTGACATAATGAAATGAATATAGAAAACTTTGTGTTCTTTTTAAAGCACAATTGTGTAACATAATGATGTAAGCCATATGTTTTTATGAATTTAAAATTTAAAACAATGGTTTGCGCTAGGCATAGAATTATAGGTATAGACTTATACCATCATCACGAAATCCAAAGAAGAAATTGATATAATAATTGTATTGCATAGTTGATTTTTAATTTTGAGATAAACAGAAAAAATATATAAACGTGACTTTATTGCTAGATCTTTGAATATGTTGTTGAAAGAAATTTTGGATTTTTGAAAAAAAACATGTATTGAATTGTTTTTATACTAAACAGATGTTCTTAAATAAGAAGATGAAATTATTCCAAAAAGAGTTGCAGAAATATTTTAAATTATCTCAAAGACAAAATGTAGATTTATAAGGAACCCTCATGTGCATATGTGAGTTCATTGCCGATCTTGATTTATCATAATGATACAAAATCTCTCAAATACAAATGTGTGTGCAATTGTATTGTTCATTTACCAATTTTGAGCAAGATAATTTGATACAAGTAATTTGAATTAACCAAATAAGTGTTCGTTGTCCATGATTTATATGCATGTAACCGTACTAGACTACTATGTAAGTCGGGTCATCAAGAGCTAGCTGATCCATAAGCAGACATAGGTCTGTACAAAAGAAGGTCGCTAATGTGACAGACATATCACCACGCTAGGAGTTACCCAAGGCCAAGCGGGTTGGGCACAAACCACTTGTTATGGGGCTTACCTCACAGTTTTCGAATAATTGAGAATTCCAGGGATTCAAGCTCATTCACCCTTCTTTTCTTTTCAAGGGGTAGGGAAGGGATTTTGTTGCTTTTGCTTTTGCTTTTATTTTTCTCTCTCTCTTTTTTTTTTTTTTGTATTTTTGCTTGGAACTTGAGATAATGCTGAAATATTGCTGCGATGGTACAAAATGATATTTTTCTTTTTCTCATTTTTTTTTGACTTTTTTTTTTCTTCCTATACTAGGGATACTTGCTCGGATTGGCTGTAGAGCAAGGGAATTTTATTCTAGGCAGGGGTGAGCTTGTCCTTTTGTCAATTCTCAAAGATTCTAGACCATGTGCATGATAGGATAGCAGGGGAAACTTTTCGCTCAAGAAACCACTTCTACTATGTAGCATCATATTGAATTTGCAATGAAATCATTTTAATGTGAAGAGATATACTTGGTTCAAGTAAATAACAAGATCAATTCTCTATGCTCAAAACTTTATTTAATTCAACTGTGGACTTTGATATAAGAGAGATTAATAATCATACCAAATAAAATCAAGATATTTATTCATGTGAGTGTGAAAGTGCGAGATTCCAAATAAATGCTAATTTATCCAAAATAATTGAAAATATGACTGCAATACTTCAAGAATTGATGGGTGCAAAAATAGAAAATGTTTTTGAAGATTTTGATGATTTTGATTTTTTTATGTTTTTTATATTTTGGTTTTAATTTATGAATTGAAAAAATAAATAATATTACTGTTTTTTGAAATTTTTATATGGATGACTAAAATGAAACAATATGCAAAATAACAATATATACAATGATGAAATGACCAGATTTTATGCATAATAGCGTTTAAGATGCATAATGTTCATAGGTTCTTTAAGATCTTTACCATCTAAGGTAGCTAATCTGTATGCTCCCGAGCCGAATTTGGCAGTAATAATATACGGTCCAAGCCAGTTGGGCTCGAATTTACCTTTAAGATCTTTAGTTGCATTAGTATTTTTTTATTTTCTTTTAAGACAAGGTCACCGATCTCAAAGGATCGATGATGAACTTTCTTGAGGTATGCTCGTTTAAGCTTGTTCTGATAGGCTCGAAGATGTTCCAAAGCATTGATGCACTTCTCATCTAGGAGTTCCAGCTGACTAAATCTGCCAACATGATATTCATCTCCTACTTTAGTATCTTGAAGTAGCAGAGCCAACGAAGGAACTTCTAATTCAAAGGGAAAAATAGCTTCAGCGCCATAAACCAAAACAAAAGGTGAAGTGCCCATGGGAGTACGAACACTAGTTCGATAAGCCCACAAAGCAGGATATAATTGAATGTGCCAATCTCGGCCAGATTTATTGACCAGTATTTTGAGGATTTTAATTAATGTTTTATTAGATGCTTCTACTTGGCCATTACCCTGAGGATAATAGGGAGTGGACCAACGATGTTGAATTTTATATTTTTGACATAATTTCTTGACATCTTTATTTTTGAAACAAGTTCCATTATCCGAGATGAGATTTGCAGGAATTCCGAACCTACAAATAATTTGATTAAAAATAAATTTGGAAACTTGGGTTCCAGTGCAAGAAGCTAAGGGCATAGCTTCAACCCACTTCGTGAAATACTCGATGGTGGTTATGATGAATTTGTGTCCATCAGATGACACAGGATTGATTTTTCCAATGATGTCTAAGCCCCATTTTGAAAAGGGCCAAGGGGATGAAATAGCTTGTAGCTCTTGTGCAGGTGCATGGACAAGGTCAGCATGTTTCTGGCACTTGTCGCAATGGCGCACATAATCATGTGCATCATTCTCCATGGTAGGCCAAAAATATCCTATCCTAAGGAGCTTCTTAGCAATGGCGCTACCACTGAAGTGTCCCCCACAAGATCCATCATGGGCTTCACTCAAAGCTGATCTAGATTCTTCTAGATTCAAACATCTCAGTAGGATACCTTCAAAATATCTCCTATATAATGTATTGCCAATTATTACGAAGCGACTTGCTCGTCTACGCAATAACCGGCGTTGGTTTCTGTTAAAATCTTCAGGGAAGGTCCCATTTTGAAGAAAATTGAATATATCAGTGTACCAAAGTTTAGGAGTAGTTTCGTTGATTAGAAACACATCCAAAGGTTCTAAGCATGATTTATTTGAAGCGGGTTCTTGGAGTCAATGAATAATGATGGTAGCATATTCGTCATCTAACTCCAAGGGTAAAAGAGATGCAACTATAGCCATAGCATCAACCGCACGATTGCTAGTTCGAGGAATAGCTTCCAAGGTAACTTGATCAAATAAAGATAATAATTGTAATACATATGCTTTATATGGATGCAATTTATCATCTTTGGTCTGATAAACATCATTAATTTGATTTATGACAAGTTGAGAATCATCGAAAACTAATAGATTTTTAATTTTTAGTGCCAAGGCAGCTCGTAATCCAAGGATTAGAGCCTCATATTCAATAGTGTTATTAGTACAGGCAAACGTTAATTTAAAGGATAGAGGTATAAGATGTTTCTATGGAGATATTAAAATAATACCTGCACTAGCCCCACTCATGCATCGGGCTCCATCAAAGTATAAGGACCATTGCTCTGGATGGTCTGCCTCTAGTTTAAGGCATTCATCAGGAAACTCAATGATGAGGGGATGGGTAGACTCTAAGGGTGCAGTAGCTAATTGATCTGCTATGATTTGACCCTTAATAGACTTCTGTCCTATAAACGTGAGTTCAAACTCGCTTAGCGCAAGAACCCACTTTGTTGTGCGACCAGATAAATAAGGTCGACTCATGAGATACCGCAAAGGATCGGATTTAGCAATAACATAGGTTTTCTGACTGAGCATGTAATGGCATAATTTTTGTGTAGAAAATATGACTGCTAGACATAACTTCTCTAATACTGTGTAGCGGGTTTCATAACTAATTAATGTTCTGCTAATGTAATAATTAGCACGCTCTCTTTTCTCATCATCAAGTTGAGCTAGCATAGCTCCTAAGGCAAAATCTGAAGCAGAAATATACAAGATAAATGGGCGATCAAGTCGAGGCGGTGAAAGCACAGGTGGGTTAAGAAGATATTGTTTGAGGAGTTCAAATGCTTCCTGACATTCATTGTCCCAATGGAAAAATACATCCTTCTTAAGAAGCTTAAGAAAGGGTCCGGTTTTATCCGCCAGCTTATCGATGAAGCGATGGATGGCTTGAAGTTTACCTTGTAAACTCCGTAATTCAGATATGTTTGTGGGTGCGGGCATATCAGTGATAGCCACAATCTTGAGAGGGTCAATTTTGATGCCACGTAAAGAAACTATAACCCCCAATAATTTACCGGACTTAACTCCGAATATACATTTAGTTGGATTCAATCGGATAAGATATTCCCTTAACCGATTAAATACTTTTCTCAAATCATCTAAATGGTCATCTTCATCAGTAGAACGAGCTATAATGTCATCTACATAATCATGTAGTATATCATGCATCATATCATGAAAGATATAAGTCATGGCTCGTTGATAGGTTGCACCTGCATTCTTCAAACCGAATGGCATCACTTTCCAACAAAAGGTTCCCCAAGGGGTAATAAAGGTTGTTTTAGCCTGATCTTCAGGAGCTATCCTGATCTGATTATAACCATAAAATCCATCCATTAAGGATATCATTCCACTCCCAGTAGTAAAATCAATGATCTGATCCATATTGGGAAGAGGAAAATCATCTTTAGGGCATGCAACATTAATATCTCTAAAGTCTGTGCAAACCCTAACCTTAGTAGCTTCTTTCTTAGTTACTGGAACTACATTCGAGATCCATTCAACATAATCAATGGCTTGTATAAAAATGACATTCAGGAGTTTTTCTAACTCCCCTTTGACCAGTAAGGCCACTTTAGGATGCATTTTTCTAAGTTTCTGTTTAACAGGTTTAGCATCCGGATGGACTACTAGGTGATGCATAACTACAGAAGGGTCTAATCTCGCATATCTTCATATGTCCAAGCAAAGACATCTTCATATTCTTTAAGAAATGCAATATATTTATCCTATTTTTCTTGACTCAATTCTGATCCAATGTTGATTATGTGAGGATTATCCTCGGTTCCAATGTTAATTTTTATGACATTCTCTACTTCCATGTGTAGATTTTTCTCAAAATTAGGTGGGGCGGGTGAAACGCCCAATTCTTGTAATTCTTCCAAGGTTAGCTTGGATAATTCATCTTGAGGAGTCGTGGCCTCAAGCCGGGCTATACTAGGTATAGAGCCATCAAAATAAAATTCATGATGTAATAATTCCTCAACGGAGACATCATGGAAGATATCTCCCTCCAACTCATCGTCGGATTCGGCGATCATCTCGAGGTTAGGCTATAGATAGCATATTACATGTAAATGGCTTATTCATTAAATGCAAAGCATCACGTTGATCCAAATAATCTTGGTAACATATGAGATGGTCATCGTCCTTAAATGGGAAAGGCTGACCCTTACTAGGAAATAGGCCCACACCACATCGGGCGGGCCATGGTTCTACCTCAAAAGGTTCTTTCATACCATTTTGGAAAGGTCCCAAACCTTTCCCTTTATATCCCAATTTAAGCATTATAGATTTGGCTTTAATATACTCATTAGTAAAATAACATCGAGCATATCCATCATAATGAGTCTTGATGTTTCTGGGTATTCTACCCCAGTCATATCCCTTGTAAATAAAAGCACAGCTCCCGACTTGGTAAGTACTTCCCATAGGCTGTGGGAGGCCCAAGGTATGAGGAGATGGTGGCAAATTATTTAAAATAAGGGAATCTTGCATAGCAACATTCGTTTTCTCTGATATAAGAATTTTAGATAAATCGGGCAAAAGCTCGTCAATAAGAGCATAAGAGGTAGAAGGAACATTTCCTACATCTTCTGATGTGGAAACTATGCCTTTGGTGGATGTAGATGTTGTAGATATGTCAATGGATGAGTCTTTTATAGGTATAGAAGTGATAGGAGTAGAACAAGAGACATTGGTTGTGGGATTAGGATCTTTCTGAGGTCCTAATGTGGTTTGTTTAGAGGATGGTTGAGCTGTATGTAGAGGTGGAACTAATGGAGAAGAAGTAGATGGCATTGTGGGTGTGTGTTTCACATGTTTAGATGGGTAATGAGAATTAGGATGTGTGGATGACAACGCAGGGCAAAATTGAACTCCGATAGGTTCTGCCAAAGCACACATATCAAAGGGTCTAGGATCACCATGGATGGTAACCAACTGATTCTTAAATTTGAATTTAACACATTGATGTAAAGTTGAGGGAACAGCTCGCATCGCGTTGATCCAAGGATGACCCAAGAGTATATTGTATGATGCAGGGCAATGTACAATAAACACGGTCGTATCCAAGGTTCTCGGACCAACCTGCAATGGAATGGTAATAACTCCACACGTTTCTTGTGTTTCATCATTGAAGGCTTTTATGATCATATCAGTTCTTTTCATTTCATCACTTCTAAACCCAAATATTTGGTAGAAGTCAAAAGTGCATATGTTTAAAGATGAACCATTATCAATCAAGACTCGTTTAACTGCTACATCTCCGATTAAGGCAGTAATATATAAGGGGTTATCCTTATGTAAACTATGTTGAGGTATGTCTCTATCCCGGAAGTCAATACAATCAACTTCACGAGTTATTATAGTATTAGCCATGGCTTCGAGGTTGAATGTCTTGTGGTACCATCATCTGGCTTAATGTGAGCATTAATTCATCTCTATGTGTAGGGGAAGATCTTAAAAGGTCCAAAAGAGAAATTCTAGCTGTAATATTTGATAGTTGCTCATTAATATTATAAGGAGGTTTAGGTTGAACATTAGGTGCCTGATTCCCTTTATTAGGAACTTTCAAAACAAATGGGGCTGATCCATCATTCTGCATTTGATCTTGTTGAGAGTTTTGAGCCTGTTGTCTAGTAACAACTCCGATGGTACCCACAATATTATTCTACGGATGATGAATGGGTCTTGGTCTAGCATTTATGGCTTTCTCATTAGAAAGTAATTGGTGAGACGATGGTCTAGTAGTGACTCTTCTTGGAAATGGTTCTTCTGGAACCATATAACTTGTGATAGGGAGAATAGGATCCGATTCATCCTCGGAGCTATTCGATTGATTTGATGTGATTTCCATATCACTCTCAGTCTCGTATTCTGTACCACTGAGATCAGGTGTCTGGATATTGTATAGAGGCCTAGTCGTAACCACAGATAAGGTTGTGTCAAATATTTCTGGCTCATGAGCAGGTAAATGCCCACTAATAGTTCCTACATATCGGGTAGGAGGGGGAACATTATGATGTTCAATTTGATTAGCCACTTCCTTGCCATGTTTTGGTAAAGGATGTTGAAATATGTCCAATGACTGATTGGAATTCTGATTCTAGTTTTGGGGGATGTTCTTTTGAGCATTATTAGGAGGATTTTGCTTAGGTTGAAAGGCTTGCACCTCCATCTCATTGTTATCAATCAAGTCCTGTATTTTATGTTTTAATATTTTACAAGAGTTGGTAGTGTGTCCAGGTCCTCTATGGAAGTCACAGTGTAAATCAGCTCTGTATCCGGGTATAGTTGGATCAGGTTCCCGGATAGTTGGTAATTGAATCAAACCTCATTCTAATAATTGCGGTAGAATGGTTGATAAAGGTTGATTTAACTTAGTAAATTCTCGAGGAGGTTTATCAGGAGGTTTCAGTATAAACTTCTCCGTTGTCTTCGCAGCATTAACATTAGCGATATTTCTACTATCAGTGACTCCATCACCCACAACTTGTTTATTTTTATATTGATTTCTGGATGTTTTCTCATCGTCTTTCTTTTTAAGTTGTCCTCTCCGAATGAGAGCATCTTCCACTCGTCTGGCTAAGTCTATAGCCTGATCGAAGGTGGTCAAGGTAGCAGTTGATAATTCGTAGGATAGTTGTTCTTGTAAATTATTAATAAAGATGTCCAACATCTCCCTATAAGGCAACACAAAGTGCAATTTTCCTATCAATTGTCTCCACCTAGCTAGGAAATCGGCAAAGCATTCATCTTTGTCTTGTTTTAAGTTGTACAAGTCTTTAATGGTCACATGCCTTTCGATGTAGGCACTAAACTGATGAACAAAAGACTCAGCAGTTTCTTCGAAGTTCCTCAAAGAATTAGTGGGTAATTGATAATACCACTCTAATGCCATTCCTCCTAAAATTTTTGGGAACATTTTTAGTAATAACAAGTCATCATGTGATATATCATGACATGCTATCCTAAACATACGAAGATGCTCTATGGGATCTTCGGTTCCTTTATATATGGGCAAGACAGGCATAGGAAAATGTTTAGGATATGGCTGTGCTACAACTATAGGATCTAACGGCTGACTACACATCTCTCGATAATTGTACGAGGGATGGTAGGGATCTATCTGGTCCATGCGGGAAACTAACTGTTTCACCACAGTTTCAAGATTACTAGTTTGTCCACCATATTGGTTCGGTGGGACATAAGCATGGGATTTATGAGTGTATGACGGTGTGACATAAGGATTAGATGCTATATTGCTATTATGCAAAGCATTGGTAGGAAGAGTATTATGAAGAGGATTTGTAGTAGTATTATGTTGTATCCCAGATTGTTGGTAATTGGTGTTTGGTTTTGTTTTGGGTTTTTTTCTGATTTGAGGTATATTGCTCAATAGCTTGGCGAAATAGAGCAGTAAATGATGGTTTCTTTTGTGCAGGAATGACCCTAGGCTTGCTAACAGGCACTTTAGATGGTTGGGTAACCTGTTGTTGTTGCATGTTCTGGATTATAGCTGCCATATCCAAATTGGATGGTCCAGCTTGATCACTCTCTTGATCGATAAAGGACAAGGGATTAGTGCGTGTGTGAAATACGTCTTCTAGAGTTGCTTGAGTGTCACTAATTCGATCCTTGTCCATATGGACTGCTCTATTAAGAACACCAATATTAGTATTAATGAACTTCCAGAATTGTTCCATGTTTTCAAAAGTAACAGCTCCTCCCGGAGACATTTTAGGGGATGAGGATCCTTCCTCTCTAACATTTTCTTCTTGTTCATTTCTTACAACAAGCTCTTCTTCTTGCTGGTCTAGGATTTCTTCTTCCTGGACTTGGTCTTCAGGAAGGATATCTGGGTTATTTAATGGTTTTCCTAACCAATCTTCTTCTTCTTCAGTTTGTTTTCCATTCCTAAGTCTAGGCATTGTGCTTAAACTTAGATTTCAGCAAATATATATATATATATATATATATATATATATATATATATATATATATATATATATATATATATATATATATATATATATGCGCTAGGTTTGAGAGGTATATATTTTAATTATATACCTACTATAAAAAGGAAATGTTTTGATTTTTTGTTTTGTTTTTTTTTATTGTTTTTGTGTTTTATAATATTATTATAAAGATAACAAATAGCATTCTAGTTACAAAAGGAATAACAATAATAAGAATAATGATTTAGTTTTCTATAAATAGTTTATGGATATCGTTGATAGGATCAAGTTCATCAGGAGTCATGAAATGCTCCTCTTCAAATTGGAAATGGTTTTTCAAAAATTTGACAAAGTGTGCTATGGTAATATGATCTGTCTCGGATTCTGACCTATAGAAATAAAGCTCATGGCAATACTCTCGATATAACACAGCTCTAGGAACTCTATTCCATATTTTTCTATCCGTAAGAATGACTTCTTGATCCTCTATACGAGATAGAAACTTATGTACTACAACTGCATTCTCAAGGTATTCCTCAAAGGTGTACAATTCTGAAGACACAAGTGCTCTTTTATCTGCTAACCACCTATGGCAAGCTCTCTGAAGTTCATGATATAAGGTTACCTGATCAGGATCCAGGATTCTATCTAGGACAAACCTCTTAATTTGCCTAAGTTCTGTAGATCTGGATTCAATGATACCCAATCTCCTATCAAGTTCGTCCCACAAAGGTTGAACCCTATTTGTTTGAGGTACTCTAAGTACAGAAGTAATCTCTATGGCCGTTAATTGATTTTCAACATTTATGGTGACAACTCGTCTTTTATTATAATCTACCATCTAAATATGATATGCAACTTTAATTGTTTGTCTGATGATTCTAGATGTTACTTAATAATAATTTTTTTTTTTGGATTGTTTTCAAAAGGTTTTTAGTTTCACGTCGGGTTCACCAAAATGTACTGACCCAAATTTTTCGTGCCCTTACCTTCAGGCTAAAGGATCCATGCCCGGAAGGGGGATGCGAGAAGGATGGAACAATACCTCGGACTGAGAGGCCCTTTGAAGGTCGCGCCTCTCGGGGGAGGGGTATAAGGGTGAATTTTTGATGGATGGTGGGGTTCACCAGGAAACTTTGAGTGGCAGTTTCCATGCCTAGGTTGAGAATGGTTTTGATGTGTTCATTTTATACTCGATCATTCATAATCCTAGGTTGGCCAGAATGAATCTAAGCTATTCTATATGAAATGCCAATTTATATGAATACAAAAAGCGTGAATGAATCCTAAATACCAGGAATATACTTAAATAAGAAAGAATGCACCTGATTTCGGATGTCTGATGAAGATTCTAAAGCTTGTAGGAGTCCAGATCATCCCAAAAATGATAGGATCATCTGCAATTGTATAGAATCATCCCAGATTACAGTCGATCATCTGAGATCAGACAAGATCATCGTCGATCTGACGAATTCATTAGAAACCTGCAATCACAAAAGCAGACACCAAAAACCAAAAATGCAACTGCAAGAATAATACAAAATGATAGAAATGATAGTATAAATGCCTAACTGATAAATCTGGATAGCAAATTAAAGGAAATGCATTGTTTTAATAACTTATTTTAACTTTATCATGCAGTTATTTTAAAATGAGGTGAACTCCAGGATGCAGAATAAAAATAATCAAGCTAATGCATAATAAAATAAGGAAGAAAGATGAGAAATGCAAACTCAGGGCTCTGATTGCCCCCAATATGAACTACAGTCGAGATCACCTCCAATCGTACGAGATCATCGCCGATCTATGACAGGATCGTCCGAAATCATCTGGAATCACCTGCGACGATCCGAGCTTCCTCCAGCTGAAGCACAGTGAAAACCTGCAATGAAAACCTAAAACTACGAGTGCAAAACTTCAATGGTAGGGAAAACCAATCAGGGAAAGGGTTAGGAGGAAAGCCAAGCAGGGGATCCAAAGAGTCAATGGGGATAAACTGAGAAAATCCCAGTTTATATAGGATTAGGGGGAGGTTAGGAGGTTGGGGATCATCCCAATCTGGGAGATCTCCAATGGAGGAATCTCCAACTGCGTAGACACGCTTCTGCCCAAGTTGGAGAGGCTATTGAAATAGAAGCTAATTATGAAAATTTGGTTTTGGGACGAAATCGTCTGGACGTTCTGTTCTAGATGAATTCATCCGATCTGGGACGATTTCGTCTGATCGACGACGATATCGTCCAACGGTCAAAACAACTCCTAAAAATGGTGCAAAAAATGGGGTGAGCGGTTAACGGGCGGTTTCGAGGTTAAAATTCAAATTTTATCTTTTTACTAAGGGTTTAACTGCACCAATTTTAGGGTGCTACACACTCCAACTTATATTTCACAACATTCAATCCAAAAATACTTCAATCAAAAGATGATATGCCTATACCTTTTGTTTTTATGGATATATATCTTCAAAACCTGTTTTACTCACAACAAAATCCTTTTGCCAATTCTAGGTTAGATAGCAACAGTCTTCTTTACATATTTTGAAGAAAATGCTACTTCCAATTCCTATTCGTCCCACCCTAGGATGAATAGCAGTTTCTATTCATCCCACCCCAGAGTGAATAGCAACATTCATCCCGGGGTGGAGCGAATAGCAGGTTTGACTAGCAAAAAGTCAAATCTGGACAAGTGGCCACCAGAAAATGCCACTTGCCCTACTCTTCGAAGCATGCATGTCATAACCCAGGGCATGCCTATGACAACCCTCATCAATGAGGCCATTTTGGGGAGATTCTCTTCCCCCTCCTATGCATGCCGCCCTGGTGGACAAGTGGCCCCTTGGGCCTTGCATGCCCTTTGCACATTTGACCTCCTAGGTCTATAAAATGGATGACATTCTCATCCAAGAGAGATAGGTTTTTTCTAGGATTTGCGATGAAGTGCTACCGAGTTATTACCTCACCTTTATTGCTCCTTTTTCATCCATAATTTCTCCTTAGCGAGAGAGGTTATCGGGTGGTACAAGAAGGTACAATTTGACCCCAAAACTGAATCCATAGTTCGAATATCCACACCAAATTTACCTAAAACACTTCCCCTATAGTTTTGCATCAATATTCATTGGATTGGTGTAAAAATTTAGGAGATATTTGTGGGCATCCCACCCCGGGCGCCCCCCAATCTATGATAGTCGAATTCATCCCACCCCCAGATGAATAGAAATTCATGCATAATTTTATGACTATTTTTAATTTATTATTTTATACATGTCTATGAGATGCTTCAGTTCAAATTTCATTGCTTTCTGACATGTATTGACTGAGATATAGCTATTTTACGATTTTGTATGCATGTGGGTCCCACTTTTGCATGCAGGAGGATTTGGGTAGAATATCTAGAATATGATCATATGGGTTCTCTCAAAATATCATTTTATGCTTACTCACCAAATTTTGTAGGTTTTTGACATGTTTAGGTAGGAGAATCGCTTGTTTGCCTTTTGTAGGTTCACTACGTGCGACGGGACCTAACGCAGCGATCGGGCATAATTATTTTACAAAACTAGGTGATATCATCCCAAAACCATATCCTTTATATCACTCTTGAGTTTTGTCTCATTTGGAATCCATTTTCTATCTATACCTCATATGCACCTTTTCAGGTTGTGGGGATTGCATGTTTTAATATCATACACATATGCTTTTGACTCTCTTTTGCTTTCTTGTGTGTAGATTCAGGTGCAAAAATATGATAGGAAACATTGGAGGATAAGGATCACATTGATGTAAGTTGTGGTGACATTGAGCCCGCCCACTTCGAGTGTGGGCATGCGGAAGAATAGTGGATGTGCACCACGTTCTTTGAGAGATTGATATCTCTTGGCACCCCTTTATTGTAATATATTGTATCAAGCTGATTCAAGTCCTCAAAGGGAGGCATTTTAATTCTATTTGAAGTTATCTAATAAGGAGAATGCCCCATTTGCTTTATTACTTGTTATACATTGCCTCTTGCTTGCATGCTTTGATTTACGCTTTCGTAGGACTTATTAAGCATTTACATTCTATTGCTTCGGTTGAGGTGCACCATTTTTCCATTGCTATAGTGGTGATCATGGTGGGACCTAGTCCCTTTTTCTTTAGGTGATTTTCTAACTTGGTTTTTCACCTTTTTTGATTGCAGGTTCTAGTCGCTCCAGACCCAGGCGAACTCAGGACTGCTATTCGTGCCACCCTAGGATGGATTCAAATCCATCCCTCCCTGGGATGAATGCAGACCTGCAATTCATCCCACCCTAGAATGAATAGAAAATAGTAGGTTTTCTGAGCTATATTTTAGAACCAGCAGACAATGGCAGAGAAGAGGTAGGGTCTGAACTATTTCCTTTCTATTTTTCATTTACAGAACCCTGTTTTCTATCGATTTTCGCTTTGTGTGCTTAAGTAGGAAAATTAAAACTATCACATTTCCTTTTCTGAAAATGCAAAAATACAAAAACATACATAAAGTAGAAAATCTTAACTAGGATTGCATCTTCCTTGGCTTGCTTGCATGTTGCTTGCCCATCGGTGAGCTTTCATTTAGGGTTGCTTTCCTAGCTTAGTGTAGTGACTTCCATATTTCATATTTTAATATTCTAAAAGTAAAACATTGCTTTAAAGCTTGCATTTAGTGAAAATTCATTGAATGCTCTATTGCTTGCTTTATTTTGGATTAAAAGGAATCACACACACCATGATCCACTTAAAATGCTAACGAGTTGGACTTCATCCCCAACCGTTGGTAGAGCGCAAGTGATGGTGGGTTTCATCTCCATCCACTTGGCTCAAATCCCATGAACTCGATCCATCTTGCCAAGGTCGGTTCCAAGATCCATCATAGCCCATGGGTTATAGCATGCATCACCCTTCGGGGAGGTGTATCGTAGACTACGGGTGAACTGGGTGAGGAACTGGTAGGACCTATGCTCCCTGGCCATGTGTGGGCTTCATTACCACACATTATAGGTGGGATAACGTAACCTGGAGTTCATAGCTAGGTTTTCGAGCTACGAGTATATAGGTGAAATCCATTAAACTCAAGAATACCATCCAACAATTATCAAACATGTGACACAAGGTCTCTTTACAACAAATTTGAAACAACACTAAAACTAGTTTTAGGATACACATCTAATACATTAACAAAGATAAACATCTGTTTGATTATGTGTTTCCCATTCTGGTATATTGTTTCATAAAATTTGTAAAGAAGATAAACATTAAATATTTGATAGAACCTTCTTGCAATGGTTTTCACCCACAACCAAGCCCAATCAAGGGTGAAAGCTATGGAGAGTGTACATGGAGACACAAGTCACCTCCGTTATAGCCCCCGAGATTTGGTTATACCACCTTGGAGGGCTGACACTCACCCCAGTCCATGGACCGCTAGGACAGCTAGGATAGAGCAGGGTCTCCAAGAGACCCCCAGGCGGGATACCCCCATGCACCAAGAGCCAACTCAGGGAGAATGCTCCCATTATATGGACATGTCAAACACTCATTTTGATGATGACTGGCTAGTGCATGAAGAGGCACATGGAGATAGGGTAGTACCACGCATTCACGTGCCTATCAGAGTAGAAGCACCCACTCAAGGGCTGGATCCCCACAATGATCATTGGGTGGGGCATGATGATCACATATTACCTCTGCATCACCCAATTAAGACTAGGGAGCCTAGATATCAGGATGAGTATGAGGCTCATCATGCAGGGTGAGCTAATTCAGCCCTACCTTTCCTCGTTCATGAGGGAATATATGAGGAAGTCCATGACATTCCTCAAGAGCAATTCACTATGCGGGGGCATTGTACCTCTACACCTATTGAGTATAGGGAACACCTACCTCATCTAGAGCCATAGGTGAATGCAGCCAACCTCGATAGAGGGAAGCACGTTATAGAGGTCTCGGATCATCATGACCGAGAGAGAGATCGAGGGGAACCATCTAGGCCACCTAGACCCCAAACAATGGAACAAATTAAATAGGTAGTTGCCAAATACATGGAATGCCAAGCTCAATTTAAATAGCTTTGACATGATAAGGAGCAACTAGACCACCTGCATCAGCTCGAAAAGGAATGTATTCAATGTCAAACCAATGAGCTATTCCAAAAGACCCTACATGAGCGGGTTCCAACCTCGAGCACTCATAGGGCGGAAACCTATCGGAGGCAACAACCCCTAGTCCGAGAGAGGTCACCTAGACCTTATAGAGGATTACCTCCTAGACCTCCTAGGTCTGATCGAGATTTGACTCCCAGGACTGATGTGGACCGCCCTCCGTGGGTGACTGCACAGGTTTATAGACCAGCTCCAGAGATGCCTTACGAGGCATGCGATGGGTACGAGCTGGAAGAAGCATGCATGGAAATGCCATATCAAGGTAGGGGGTTGTCCCACAACCACCCCATAATAGGCCTCACGTTCCTCGCAACCCACTATAGGAACATGATAAAGAGGAGGAGATCAAGTCCTCCGATGCTTACAAGGCACTACTAGAGCATCTCGAGTCAGTCAAGAATAGAACCTCTGGGTCCCAAAAGCCTACGTTACACCAGCTCCATAGTCACCCTATGCATCCATCGGTCCCTATGCCTCCCTACCCCAAACAATTCAAGATGCCTCAATTGGCCACATTTAAGGGGGAAGAGGATGCACAGGAGCATGTCACCCATTTCTTGAGCCAATGTTTTGGTATCCAGGACAATGATGCCTTGCTTCTAAGGACTTTTGTGACCACCCTCATAGGCCCTACCTCCGATTGGTTCACACAACTCTTGAAGCACAACATTCACAACTTAGATCAGCTCGTGGATGCATTCCTAGAATATTTTGCCTTCAATACCAAGAGGAAGGTGACACTTGCTGACTTAGCTGGTCTCAAGTAGTATGATGATGAGTCAATCAACAATTATGGAAATAGATGGAGGGCTATGCTTTCAAAGGTGCCCTATCTACTCCCTGCATCGGAGTTGACCCAGATGTTTACTAAGAGCTACCTAAAACCCATCTCCTTGCTACTACAACTACAATAGTATGCAACTCTTGAGGATGCCCTGGCACAGGCTAGGACCATCGAAGAAATCAAGATCCAAGAGGGCGAGATTGCAAAACCTCGCAAGAAGGAGTGGACTAAGACCACTAAGACCAACACAGTGCAACCGAAACCCATCATGGTCAATCAGGTTGCCATTAGTGTCCCAGGTCCAGCACAAGCACAACAACCTCAAAAGGTAGAATATCATGCCATGCCCCCTAGGAACTATGAGAAGGAAAATAAAAAATAGGGGCAAAATCAATAGCGCCGCCCCAGGTGGTAGTATACGCCCATAATAGAATCTATGGATTCCTTGTTCGACCACCTCTATGCGGCCAATTTGGTCCACCTACCTGAGAGTAGACCTATAGATCCTAGTGCACCAAAGCCTAAAGGATACCGGGAAGACTTGTATTGCAAGTACCACCGACAAAAGGGTCATGACATCTTCGGATGTTACAAGTTCAAGAACTTGGTGCAGGACCTAATCGATAACAAAGCTCTCATGGTAGACAACCCCGTGGCACCAAACAACCAATGGATGGAGGTCTACAAAGACCCCTTGCCTACCCATGAGGAGTAGGCCAAGCCCACACCACAAGTAAATGAGGTCCATCAGGCCTATCCCAAGCAGGGATTTGTGGGCATGGTGAGCATCGTGACACGGAACAAGAAATACCCAAGTCCAACCGTAGCTCTTGTGGCTCCAAGTGATGTCTTCATGAGCTACACCACCTCCAGTATAGACTCCCCCACCTAGGCCTATGGCCATGATCTAGACCAAACTCACTCATAGTTTGAGGACCACATCGGCTAGGCTCTCCATCTATGAACTAATTCAGCAATCGTAGCCTCACAGGGAGGCCCTGATGGAGATTCTAAAAGCCATTGAGCTGCAGCCCCAGGAAGCAAATTCATTCAACAATTTTGTGGGGCATGTACGCCAATGCACTGAGCCAGTCATTACATTCAGGGAAGATGAATTAAGGCCTATCCCCACTGACATAGTGGACCCACCTTTGCACATCATCGCATGTGTGAATGGGACCCCATTTAAGAGAGTTCTGATAGACACTGGTTCATCCAGTAATATCATTACCACAATGGCACTAGAGCATCTTAAACTTCCAGCATCACACATTGTCGCATCCACATACACCCTTCGAGCATTCAATGATGCTATATGCTCGATAGTTGGCACAATTGTCCTACCCATTCAAGTTGGGCAAAAGATAATTCTGACATTGTGTCACATACTAGAGGGTGAGATGGCATACAACATCCTGCTGGGTAGACCCTGGATCAGGAACATGAAGTGTGTCCCTTCAATCATGCACCAGTGCCTAAAATACACGTATGAAGGATAGGTTCACGTCATCTCGATGGACCTAGAACCCTTCAAATACTACAACCTGGTGCAACAGTTTCCCGAATCGACCCTACCATCACCTCATCTAGACTTTCAGTTGAATAAGTCCCATTTGGGTCTGATTCCAGCATCACCCCCTCCCATAGATCTATCTTCATCGTAGTCCATCCCATCTTCATCGTCAACTCCTTCATAGGCACCACCGTCATCCACGACCCTTCTATCGAAGGACACAGGGAAGAGACTCATTGAAGAGATCCCCCCAATAGTTTCCACCATCTCCTCTGAAGAGATACCTAGCATGATGGAGGAAGAGTCAATTGATGAGCCCATCATGGAATGGGCCCAAGAGGCACTCCCATTTCCCCCTTCACCATGGTCATCGATCATAGTTGAGATGGCTAACACAGGGTTGGGGGAGTACATAGTCCAAAATGTCATGGCTACACCCATAGTTGAGTCAGTACAGGACATGGGCAGACCTCTCCTTTCGAGGGGCACCATTATGCCTTTAGGCCTCCCTCCTAATCAGAAAAATTTTGTATATGGGGGCCTTGATTATGGCATAGAGCCCTATCAATAGGAAGAGGAGGATGAGGAGCCTTTCAGGGAATGGATCGATTATTTTTCTAACCCAGACTTCATGCTAAAGTATTTTGACCTATGCAATTGGCATGGTTACGGGTTAGGCCGATATGAGCAAGGCATGCATGCCCCCTTTCAGCCACAATATCAGATGTCATACGACAAGTCAGGATTAGGGCATAACAACCCCTTGCCCCTAGATGTCCTCTTGGATGGCCTTGATCACCTATGCATAGGTCAGAGAGATGAGTTGGCTCGAGACCCATACGCCAACCCGCATACCATCTACTCATTGGGGGACTATTTCTCGATATCGAATGGGAGCCCTATGATCCTTAGTGATATTCTCCCACATTTTGAGAGAGGTGAGAGCTCGCAAGCATGTCCTCACATTTGTGATGATGGCCCCTCTTATGAATGGACCTCAGGAGATGAGTCCGATTACGAGGTAGCACCATATGACCCCTTTGAGTCAGACAATGATCATTCATAGGTCATCCCCATTGATGACGAGTAGGAGGACTTCATGCGCATGTTCCCCATAGATGACCCCATCTGGCAGTATCTCCTACCTCTTGAAGAGTCGGTCCACCCTCATGAAGTTAGACCACCTGGTGAGGGCTCAATCCATTTGCTCGAACTACTCGATCCTCATGTGCCAATGGCACCACAATATGAGAGTGAAGAAGTCCTCATCCATAATGATGATTATGAGGAGCGAGCATATATGGGACCTCATCAGCCTAATCACCCAATTCCTATGGGTAGAGGTGAGGGACTCATATATGATAGTGATGATGAAGATGAGATGGAGAGGGCCTATCTTGGTCCTCCTTATTTGCATCATCATCATGAGCCCATCGACATAGATGAGGTGTATCATCAGCTACACGTTAGCCCATGCTTAAGGGCAAGACCAATCAATCGAGATTGGATTTATCATGTGGTCTTTCCTGACCCTTCGACATATATGGAGCTCCTTGAGCCCAAATATTAGTTTTTTCCTAGAAAGGATGTGATCCCTATTCCCTTCCCCCCCCACCCTTGGGGTTGGGAAGTGATATCGAATGAGAAGTCCTTCACTCATGGTCTTAGAGAGCAAATCCATTCCATCAACATGATCTCCATTGATTTGACCACACCACTCCGCAATCCAGTCGATCCTTCCAAGCCATTGCATCTAGACCTAGATGCTATCGAATGGGATCATGTTGATTCACCCCCATCACCTTCTGAGTACTGGCCATGTGGTGAGATGTTTCATTTCACCCCAAGGTCTACTCAGGATGTCTTTCATGCTGAAGTGGAACCTGATATTCCTATTGATGATCTTAACTCAGCAGATGACATCCACCTGATCCCGACTCCACATCAGTTGGAGGATGGATCACATATGTCAGTCGAGCCAATGATTGATCGAGACATAGGCTCAGATCCAGATAATCCATAGTTTATCAAGCTAGGGGAAGGCTTATCCCTTGAAGAGCAAGCCATGTACATTCAGATTCTTATAGAGAGAAAGCAGGCTTTTGCATGGTCCTATAAGGATATGTCGGGACTAGACCCAAATCTGGTCATGCATAATTTAACACTCAACCCGACAGTCAAGCTGATAAAGCAAAAATTATGAAAGATGCATCCAATAGTAGCCTTGATGGTGAAATATGAGATACAAAAGCTCTTGGATGCCCAATTCATTATCCCCATAGATTATCCACCATGGTTGTCCAACATGGTTCCCATCAAGAAGCCTGATGGGAGGATTCACATATGCACAGACTTCAGAGATCTAAACAAGGCGAGTCCTAAGGATGATTTCCCTTTGCCTAGCATCGATGCACTGGTAGATGCCATAGCAGGTCATGAAATGCTTTCCCTCATGGATGGTTTCTCTGGGTACAATCAGATCCGTATCAACCCAGAAGACCAGATCAAGATGACATTCACAACACCTTGGGGAACATTTTGTTATAGGGTCATGCCCTTTGGCCTCAAGAATGTTGGCGCCACCTATCAGCGGGCCATGACATACATCTTCCATGATTACATGCACAAGATTCTAGAAGATTACATGGATGACTTATTGGCTAAGTCTCTATTACGTCATGAGCATCTCGATGTCTTACGCAAAGTCCTCGATCGCCTCATTGAGCACAATGTCAGGTTGAACCCCAAGAAGTGCATCTTCGATGTCACATCTAGAAAACTCTTGGGTTTTATAGTCTCCAAGTGAGGCATCGAGGTGGACCCTAACAAATTCAAGGCTATCCTTGAAATGCCTCCCCCGACTACCATCAAGCAAGTGCGAAGCCTGCAAGGCAAAATCGTATCTATCAAGCGCTTCATAGCGTAGTTGTCGGATAAATGTCGACCAATGAATAGACTATTGCATAAGGGAGTCACATTCCACTAGGATGATGAGTGCCAAGAAGCCTTTGATGAAATAAAGCAATACCTAGTTTCACCACCAGTCTTGGCACCCCCTCGACTAGGAGTACCATTCTACTTATACATCTCAGCCATTGAGATCGCACTAGGAGCCATGCTAGCCCAGAAGAATGAGTTTTTCAAAGAGCAAGCTACTTACTATCTTAGCCGCACCCTGGTCAGTTACGAATTTTGATACACATATGTCGAGAAGTTATGCTTAGTAGTGGTTTTCACCACTAGGAAGCTATGCCATTATATGCTAGGGCATACCACGTATGTTGTGTCGAAAGAGAATCCATTGTGATACATGATGAGTCACACTTATCATAGTAGTCGCATGACAAAATGGATCATGTTGTTGATGGAGTTTGACCTAGAATTCATCAATAAAAATCTATCAAAGGTCAGGTCATCACCGATCAGCTTGCGGAGGCTCCTCTTGAGGATGATCAACCTCTTAGCATGGAGTTTCCTGATGACGGGGTCTTCCATATCTCAGAATCGCCAAATTTTGATGAGCTTGAGATCCAGGCTGATATGACCCTATTCTTCGATGGCTCCAAGTGCGAGCGAGGGGGTGGCATGGGAGTCATGTTCTTTACACCGCAAGGGGCTCCATTGCCTCTATCATTTAAACTTGATTTCCCATGCACTAACAACAATGCAGAATATGAAGCCTTGCTCATAGGTCTTCAAGCAACCATCACCATGAAAATAAAAAAGCTTAACATTTTTGGTGACTCCTTGCTAATTATCAACTAGGTCAAAGGGATTTTTTAGTGCAAATGTCTAGTGCTACAAGCTTATAAAGCCCTTGTGGATAGATTCCTAGAAAAGTTTGAGTGGTACGATATCGAGGCAATCCCTCGATCATCGAATCATTTTGCGGATACTATGGCCTCCTTGGGGTCACTTATCCCGTAGAACCCTTTAGATGACATAACCACCATTCATGTTAAAATGCTATCACAACCCATGATGAAGCATGAGAGCTCTGAAGCCATGCCAGGCATCCACATGATTCAAATTGAACCATCTCATGATAGGTTCTCACAAATTCATGATCACCTGAATCATGCCGATTGGGGGTCCTTGTTCCCCCAAACCCCTTTTGATAGTAGCACCATGCTATTTTTACAAGTTCTTCCATAGTCAACATTCTCTAGGGATGAAACTTTAAAGGGACAGGTCATTCATGCCATCAAAGCTTCTATGCAACAGGACTGGTATACTCCCATTCGAGACTACCTCAAGCTTGGTAGCCTCCCACCTAGATTGTCGCATGCCACCAAAAGGACACTCAAGCAGAAAGTGACAAAGCATGTCTTGTTAGGAGACATTTTGTATCATCGAAGCTATGAAGGAATTCTCCTTCATTGCTTAGAAAAATAGGAAGCTACTTGGGCCATTGCCCAAGCACACGATGGTACATGTGGTGGCCACTTTAGCGGCATGGCCATCACAAAGCGCATTCTTTGCATGGGCTATTATTGGCCATCCTTAGAGTGATATTGTTGTGCATATGTTAGGAAGTGTATGAAGTGTCAACACCATGCTAATTTGACACACGTACCTTCCCAGGCCTTACAACCGATTCAATCGGTTTGGCCATTTTCGTAGTGGGGACTCGATTTGATCGGGAAGATCTCCCCTGCATCCTCGGGCCATCACACGTTTATCATCACGACGACCGAGTACTTCACCAAGTGGGTGGAAGTAGTTCCCCTTACCTCGATGATAGGACCCCACATAGTGGAGTTCATAACAAATCATATCATTTGTCATTTTGGTATTCCATCCAAAATCATTTCGGATAATGGAACATCATTCAAAAATAAAGTTGTGCGTGCTTTAATGAATAAGTACAATATCAAACATAGCTTTTTGACACCATATTATCCGCAAGAAAATGGGCAAGTAGAGGCTTCAAACAAGACATTAATTGCCATCCTTAAAAATATAGTTAATGATAATCATAAGGATTGGCACACACAAATCCCTCTTGCCCTATGGGCTTACCACACTAGTATTCGGATGCCCATTGGGGCAACCCCATTCTCACTAGTGTATGGTGCAGAGGTAGTCATGCCTCTAGAGCTAGAGATCCCCTCACTATGCATATCCATGCAAGAATTCATTGATGATGATACCATGCGATAGGCTCGACTAGACCAACTTACGTTGCTTGATGAGCGACGCATTCATGCCCTAGAGCATTTACACATTTATCAAGAGTGACTAAAGAGAGCCTACAATATGAAAGTCCATCTCAGGGACTTTCATATTGGTGACCTCATCCTGAAAGAGAACCAACAAAATTCTAATTTGCCATCCCACCTAAGGGATAAGTTTGCGACAAACTGGTTAGGTCCTTTTGTCATCACCAATCAGATAGGACCTAAAACATATCGACTAGCCTCTCTCGAAGGAGTCAAAGATCCTGAGCCCTTGAACATCATCCATTTGAGGCTTTTCCATGCTTAAGAGCACCATAGTACTCCCAAAATGCTCCAAGGGTGCCTTAACCCGCTTGGTCAACCTAAAATGCTCCTAGGTGGTCTAGAACCATCTAGGTCACCCCAAAATGCTCCAAGGGTGCCTTAACCTGCTTGGTCAACCTAAAATGCTCCTAGGTGGTCTAGAACCATCTAGGTCATCCCAAAATGCTCCAAGGGTGCCTTAACCCGCTTGGTCAACCTAAAATGCTCCTAGGTGGTCTAGAACCATCTAGGTCACCCAAAATGCTCCAAGGGTGCCTTAACCTGCTTGGTCAACTTAAAATGCTCCTAGGTGGTCTAGAACCATCTAGGTCAACCAAAAAGCCCCAAAGGCATCCATAAGCCCTTTGGTCCCCCCAAATGCCCCAATGGCCCCCAATAAGCCCATTGGTCACATGTACATACATATATATCAATCAAAAATTCAAAAACATCATCAAAATATCAAAATACAAAAATATTGCATCGCATTGCATTTCAAAAAAAAATCAAAAACATCATCAAAATATCAAAAATACAAAATATTGCATCTCATCACATTGCATCCCATTGCATTCTATCATCACTTGCATTTAGGCATACTCATCATTTGCACTTTACATTTTTAGAGTTGCTCATACATGTCTAGCATCAGATGGTACACTTATCGTTCAAAATCAATGTTGTGAAAGTAATCATAGTTCAATGTTCCACTTATCATTTTCACCCACATTTTTCACATTCCATATTTGTGTCCACTCCTTCACCTAATCATTTGTTTTAGAATGTCATTAGGGGTTTTGGTCACTCAACCATTTCTAGCTTCTCTTCAGGTTTGGTAGAAAGCTATCTTGATTTTTAGGAGGTAGAGTCTTGCTTAGATTATGCCTTGTGTACATCATATCCCAAACACATTTAAACATTAATAATCCAAGTTTTGCACAAAGACAGATGAAATCCATGAAGTGGTCTAGGTTACCTTACGTGAAAAGGTCATCCTGCTCATCCCCCTATGCGAATGGTTCAAGAATGCTGAGAGTTGGCAAAAGGACAAGTTCTCCCCTACCCAATTCCCCCACAACAATAAGTGGTTTTCCCCCCTTTTTTGTCATCAAAATCCCACATTTTCACATATTTGCAATAGTCTAAATTTGCAAACCCCCACAAAGCAAAAATTCAAATTACAAATACCAAAGTACAAAATCAAAAAGTGCACACATCAAAAAGCACAAGAAACAGTGATCCCCATCACTCAAAATTCAAATCCCTTGCTCAAGAGAAAAAGAAAAAACTCAAAATAAATAGTGATTATAGTCACTAAAAAGAGAAAAATAAACAATGATTTTTATCACTATATATGAGAGCAAGTATCCCAATAAAATTGAAGAAAATAAGGGAGTCGAACTTGAATCCCTGGAACTCTCAGCATTTGGAAAACCATAAGGTGATCCTCATTACAGGTTTGGTTGATAGCCTACTTGGCACTGGCGGTATCCTTACGCATGATGATATGTCTATCACATTAGCCTTTGACGTGTGTGTAGACCAATGTTTGCATGTGGATGAGCTAGCTTTGGTAACCTAGATTGCCTATTGGTCTAGTCATACTTAGTACAAAACCTAAGATGGTGGCATTCATTTGGTGATCCTCAGTACAGGTTTGGTTGAGAGCCTGCTTGGCACTGGCGGTATCCTTATGCATATCACAGGAATGAACTCACTTGCACACATAGGGATATGAAGTATCTTGGTCATCCTAGCAGATTCATACCTTGTCAAAAAGTCTCGCATAGCCAGTATACAACCTTTGATCACATCAGCTAGAATGTTTGAGTCTCATAAAAACCTCATCTACATTCTTTAAAACATACCATTTCATGAACTCCATGTTCACTACATCACAATAATAGTTTCATTACAAAAACAAAGAAAAATAAGCAACAAGAAAAGAGCGTTAATGTGTTTTACAGTCCATAGTGCTAAAACATGGTAGATCAAATCATTAACCACATTCATTTTTATCAATCATCCAAATAGTTCATCTCACTATGCATCCATGCATATAGATAGCTTCAAATCACATCAAATCAAAATACACCTGCATACATGATAAGTGATGAGGCCTAGAAATACCTCAATCATAACATGTTTTGAACACTGAAATTGCTTACAAACTCTTATGTTTAATATAATATGCTAGTTAAGTTAATTCAATATGATGTGTATTAACTATTTGTATGATAAATGTATCTGAAATACTATATTCTGATTTTTATAGCTTTTTGCATAAGTTTTATGTTATTTTGTTATGACTTGCTAAATGAGATATGCTTAGGTTGATAACAACATTTCACTAATCATGTTTTGATATGTCTCAAGCATTTATTTTACCTAAATCTGGCAACAGTGCAAGCAAACTATTACTGTGCAACAAAAACTAGTTTTTCCCATGTAAATTCCAGCTAGCTACCAATGAATGGCAATGCATGGAATTCACATATGGAAAGAGATGAAGACCATTGAAATTTGATCCTAAGAAATAACCCACATAAGAAATGCAGAGGATATCATTTAAAGAGCACACATTTGTTCATTCTTAATTCTCTTCAGAATGAACATATATCTTCGAAATGAGAAAACACAATGTCTTCAAAATGAGCGGATCTTCGGAATGAGAATTGCAGTATCTTCGAAATGAGCCACTTATCTTCGGAATGAAAAAAAATATGCTTTTTGACTTTTTGACCGATTTATGATGCTGGAAAAAGGGAAATAAATATTGAAAATTGTAAGGGAAAATATCTCAGATCTAACTTTGCCGTCCTTGCCAACCAAAGCCACCATTTATGGAAAGATCAAGTTTGATCTTCTTCTAGGATAAAACCAGAAATTGTTGCAGCATAATATGATTAGATATTTTAAGATATTCTTAGTTTTTAGTAGATCTTAGGACATCTATAAATATGTCTCCCATTCAAGTTGAGCTAAGTAGGGAGATAGAGAAAGCAGAGAGTAGAGAAATATAGGAAATAATCAGAAAAGTGACGGTTACAGTCCTATAATAGGTTTTCAGTAGAATTATTGTAATCATGTTCTTGAATCAATAAAGTGTACTATTTCTATTTCATATTGCTTGTAAATGAGTGTGAGTAAGATCTAGAGAGAGAGTGACTCATACCTTCTTCTAGACAAGGAGGCTGGCCATTTCCAGACCTAGGAGGATGACTAACAATAGGTATTTATTCTGATTTGTTGCAGAAGAATGAGTTGTAGAACTTGTCATTTCATTTCTTTGTAAAAAACTAATAATATTTGCAATCTTAGCTTATTTTATGTTTTGTGATTAATGGTTTGGTTGTAATCTCCACTTTCAGCAAAGCTTTCAATTTATTACAGACTGTCATTTCCAAAATTTACTGTTTTCTATAATTTTTTGCATTTTGTGTTTGCTGTCAACCCCTGCACAGAAGATTGAAAACCTTATATTATAGAGCCTTGACAGGGTTTCATTTCCATGCTATAAGTAGGTTTCCATTATTGCAAAAGTAAATATATTTTCTTTCTACAATTATAATTAGACTTCTAATTATGCAACTGTTATTTCTGCAACATAATTAGGTCTCATTATGCAATTGTAATTAGGATTTCATTTATGTAGTTAACGATTAGTTTCCATTTCTACAACTTAGATTAAGGTTTAATTTATGCAATTTAGAGATAGGAATGTCCTAAATCCCCCACACAATCGGTTTCACCAATAAGACCTGTTGCTCTAGATTGACCTAAGTTATAACCCTATTCACCCCTTCTTGCATAGATAGCCTTGTACACTGCCATGGATTGACAAATTCATTGATAATTAATGATGTGTATAATGACTACACATCATTTTTGCATCGTTTCTAGGGAATTGTGTTGCTAGAAGGTGACAAAAGTCCAATAGCTATTAATTAGACTAAGTTGTGAAGATTCAGGATAAAATCTAAATAGAACAACTGGTTAAAGTAACAACTATTGACCTATAATTTATGTCATTTAAGAGTAAACATGAATGAGTAAGTCTAGGGATGAAAAATGTAGAATTACCCAAAAGGATCCCTGGCTTGTTCCATTAAGAAGATATTCACGCCTAAGGGGTGAATAACCTATGTTTGAATTACAAAAAATATTGAAAGAAAAATCACCAATATCACCATCATTAGAACATTCTGAGAAAAGAAAATCACCAGTCTCACCATCATTAGAACATCCTAAGAAAGAAGAATCATTAGACTCATCATCAACAGAGGATCTTGGACCTCTTGAGAGTGAAATTTGGATAGGTTTAACTGTTCCCAAGGAATAGGAAACTATGGCAGAGGGAGGCAATCTAGATAGAGATGGCAAAAATGGCTATGTCCATAATGAAGGAGATGATTAGGATATGCCCCAACCTTCCAAAACATTTGAATATCCTATTCATTTGAATCCAACATAAAACTCTCCCATGAAAACTATTTCACCTTCAGTGATTCCAATCTTTCGAGGTGTTGTATCTGAAGATCCTGATAAGTTTTTGTTTGAATTCAAGGTAGTGTGTCAAACCTATGATTATGTAAATGACAATAAAAAACTTAAGGTCTTTCTCTCAACACTTAAAGACTCAGCATTACGCTGGTTCATGAGCTTAGAGCCAAATTCCATCCGAACTTAGGATCAAATGGAAACTATGTTTTTAGAAAAATATCAAGAGTATTGCCATGTAAAGAACAAGAAAGATGAGTTATTCAGGATTAAACAGGAATATGATGAAATATTAGAATACTATATTGATAGGTTATCCTTTGTTCAAAGGAGATGTGGACTTGTAGAACCAGAATTATGTAAAACCATATTTTTGAGAGGATTACAAGATGAATCCAGAGAAGTATTGGATTTGATGGGAAAAGGCGATGTAAATATTCTCAGTAATGAGGAAATTATGGGTCTCTATAGAAATTAATCTCGTAATAAGTAGGGAAGAAGAAAAAAGAGTACAAATGACATTGATGTAAAGGACCTATTAGAGGAACTTGCAAATTTTAAAACTGATAACCTAGTGCAATTAAACATAACTTTGGAGGAAATGTCTGCAAAAGCAAAAACCATAGAACCTTTGGCAATTTATTGCCCAATATGTAGAAATAAACATGCTTTGCAGGAATGTCCTTTGAATAAAACATCTATCTCATCCATATGTAGTATCTGTTCAAAGAGGCATTCAACTGATAAATGCCACCTGCTACCACAACTCAAAACTGTGTTAGAAAATTAGACTGAGGAACTCAACTATGTTGGACCAAAACAAGGGGGAAATTTCTCTCAATACCAAAATCCCGCTCATTTTCCTAAAAATTGGGGGCATAATCCTTGGACTATACCTTGGGGACAATCAGAACCACCCCAACGTCCTTGGAATTATCTTCAATGGACAAATTCCCAAGAATGGCCATAAAAAAATTGGAGTAATTTAGCCTGGAATCAGAATTAGAATAACCCATCTTGGAATCAAAACAACCCATACTAGAATTAGAATTATACTAATCCACATTAGATGCAAAATCAACCATAATGGAGTCAGCAATACCAGTCCTATCTAAGGCAGCATAGAAATCAAGGTCAAAATCAGTATTTGCTGCCTGCACCTAATAATTTTTTTTAAGAAAAATAGAACCAACCACAAAAAACACAATAGGTGAAACAACCTCAACTTCCAGCTCAATTAGTCACTAATCCAAACAACATGATACAGGCATCCCATGTCTATGTGGCTGAAGCTGAAGAAAATGTTGAAATAAATGTTATTGATTGTAGTAACATCCAACTTCATTCAGGAAAAGTTGTACCTGAACCTATTTCAAATAAAAGAAATGAAAATGAAGATCAAAAACCTTTGGAACCAGTTAGAGTTAAACCAAAAATAGATAAATAAGAAGAAAAAATAGAACCATAGGCAGAAAAATTACCTTCATCAAGGATAATTCCATATCCTAAAAGATTCAATACCATAGCAAAAAATTCTGAGTCAGACCTGGACAAGGAACTTAGAAAGTTAACTATATCATTACCCTTATTGCAATCCATTAAGGATATACCAGTGATTAAAATTACTATCCGAGATTTGTGCATTGAAAGAGCAGGAAGAAAAAAGAAAGCATTTCCCAAGACTATTCAGGTTGAAGGAAAGATAGCTGATCTCTTATCTGGAAAACTAGTACCTACAAAGTATAGTGACCCAAGAAGTCTAGTTATCATAGTTACCATAGATTCAGTGCCAATATCAAATGTCTTAGTAGATCTAGGAGCTACAATAAATGTCATGACCAAGGATATAATGAAACAATTACAGCTCAAACATCTCAGCCCCACATTTACAGTTTTAGAAATGGCTGATAGGTCAATTGCAAAACCTGAAGGTATCATTGAAGATGTTCCTATAGAAGTTTCTTCTTGGGAATTCCCTATATATTTTTTGGTTTTACAACCAAGAAATTCAGCACATGGATATCCCATCATTTTAGGAAGACTTGGCTTGCAACTACAATAGCCTTCATTGATTGTAGGTCTGGAAAAATGACTATTTCAAATGGTATTGATCTAAAACAGATCTCTCTATATCCTCCTGCAAAACCATCTAGAAAATTTTCAGGTCAGTTATGGTTTCCTGATTTAGATGAAGAATCAGAGGAGGTTATTTCCACACTAGCCACCTTGGTAGTAAGGGAACACACAGAAGACCTCCATGACATAGAAAATTTAGAAAATGAAACTATCCTAATGAATGTTCTACATGAACAAGGGTTAGAAGAGGAAGTATTAAATATCCATCAGTTGTTAAGGAATAAGGAGAACCAAAATTTTGAAGGTGAACCATCTATATTATCATAGGAAAACTCTGTTTCACTACCACATGGGTGGCACCATCACCTGATTTTTCCTTCTCACTATTCCATACAGGATATGCTTCCATCAGGAAGTAATGAAACATAAACTTCTTATTTTCTCCTATCTCAGTAGTTTCCTCTTAATTCCCTAATCACCAAGTATGAAGAAGTGAATTCAGTCCTTCCAAATACAAAACAAATAGAAGTCTAGCTAGGCAAATTTTTGAACATTTACAGCTGGCTTACTAGGGAAGAGGAAGAGAAATTGATAGTTGTCTTGCAGAAGCATGTTCATGCTTTTGCTTGGGACTATAAAGATATGTCAGGAGTTCACCCTGATATATACACCCACATAATTTATACTGAAGAAGTCAATACAGTAAGACAACCCTAGAGAAGACTGAATCCTGCCCTAAGGGATATTGTAAAGAAAGAAATTGAAAAACTTCTAGAGGTAGGATTCATTTACCCAATTTCTGATAGCCAGTGGGTGTCTCCATTGGTTATAGTTCCTAAGAAAAATGAAAAAATGAGAGTATGTGTAGACTATAAAGAGCTGAATAAAGTGACATACAAAGACCATTTTCCATTACCTTTCATAGATTAGGTGTTAGATACTCTTGTTGGAAAGAAATACTTTTTTTTTCTTGATGGATTTAGTGGATATAATCAAATTTAGATTGCACCTGAAGATCAAGAGAAAAAAACCTTTAACTATCCATGGGGAACATTTGCCTATAGGGTTTTACCTTTTGGTTTATGTAATGCCCCAACAACATTTCAGCGAGCAGTTTTAGCAATTTTTTCTGATATGACTACCAACAATGTTGAGGTATACATGGATGATTTGAAAGTATATGGATAGACTTTTGACTTTACATTAGAAAACCTTGACAAAGTTTTAAATCGCTATGAAACATACCAGTTATCCTTGAATCCAAAAAAATGTTTTATGATGATGAAGGAAGGAATAGTTCTTGGTCATCACATCTCTCTTCAAGGGATCCAGGTTGATCCAAAGAAGGTGGAAATTATCAAGAACCTTCTTCCTTCTAAAACTCAGACTGATGTCAGAAGCTTCCTAGGACACATTGGTTTTTATCGCAAGTTTATTCCTAGCTTTAGCACAATAGCTAATCCCATGTTTGCCTTATTGACTAAATATTCTGAATTTTCTTGGACTGTAAGGTGTCAGGAATCATTTGAATCTCTAAAATAGAAATTAGTAACTCCACCTATGTTAAGAGGACCTAATTGGACATTATCATTTCACATACAGGCTGATGCTTCCAATACTGCAATTGGAGCAGCATTAGGACAAATTGACAACGATTAACATTATGCCATCTACTACATTAGCAAGAATTTGATAGGAGCTGAGAAAAATTATACCACAACTGAGAAAGAATTCTTGGCAGTAATTTATGCCATCAAAAAATTTAGGCATTACATCCTAGGTTATCAAATATTTATTCACATAGATCACACAACCATTAAGTATTTGATGAATAAGCCTATGGTAAGTGCAAGAATTATTTGTTGGTTACTGTTGCTGCAAGAATTTGATATCACTATAATCAACAAACCAGGAAAAGCTAATGTTGTAGCAGATTTCTTTTCTAGATTACAGAACACAGATGAAGGGGAATTAGTTGAAGACACCTTTACTGATGCAAAATTATTTGCTATATCAGTCCAATCACCTTGGTTTGCAGATATAGCCAATTATTTGGTCACATAGAAAGTTCCTCCACATTTCACTTCAAAATAGAAAAAACAATTGATCAAACAAATTTCTTCTTTTGAATGGATTAAGGTTATACTTTTTAAGTACAGTCCTGACCATGTGTTACGTAGATGCATCCGAAAGGATGAGTTGTATGATATCCTTAGGGCTTGTCATGATGAATCCTCAGGTGGACACTACTCCGTAAAAAGCACAATTAGGAAAATCTTAGGGATAGGATATTATTGGCCATATCTTTACAAAGATGTGAAAAAGTACATCAGGCATTGTGATGCATGCCAAAGAATGGGGAAACCCACTCATACAAATGAAATGCCACTATAGCCTCAATTGGTTTTAGAGCCATTTGAGATGTGGGGGCTTGATTTTGTAGGACCTATTGATCCACCTTCTCAAGGAAAGGTGCATATTCTAGTATGCACTGATTACTTGACAAAGTGGGTAGAGGTGCATGCTTTCAAACATTCTTGTGAAGAAAAGGTCACTGATTTCTTGTATACTTAGATTTTTCAGAGATTTGGAGCTCCCTGGTCTATCACCACAGACCAAAGACCCCAATTTGCATCTAAAGTCATTGAGGCATTTACAAAATTATATGAAATCAAACATAGAAAATCATCACCTTATCACCCACAAGCAAATGGCCAGGTTGAGGTAACAAATAAGGAACTAGAACGAATCTTAATAAAAATAGTAGCTTTTCATAGTAGAAACTGGCTAGATAAATTACCTGAAGCAATGTGGGGTTACAATACTACTTGGAAATCCACTACTGGATTCACACCTTATGAACTAGTCTTTGGTAAAAAGCCCCTCTTACCTATTGAATTTGAGCTACTAACATTGCGCACAACATTGAAAATTAGAATTGAATTGTCACAGGCATAGACAGACAGGATTCTACAGTTGAATGCATTGGATGAACTTAGGTTGGATGCTCTACACCAAACTGAAGTAATTCAGAATCAAAGGAAGATGTGGCATGACAGTCACATTCAGTAGAAGAAACTTCAACAAGGATATTGAGCTTTACTTTTTGATTCTCACTATGAGGACTTCCCTGGAAAGTTGAGAACTAGATGGTTTGGACCTTACTAGATTGAAGAGGTATTTGACAATGGTGCAACTCGTTTATCTCCCATTGATGGGTCACAGATAAAGTTGGTAGTGAATGGACATCACCTTAGGGTGTACCATACACCTCTGAATAAAGAGGAATTCTTATAGTGGCTTGACAGTTTGGACACACAACAGGTGGAAGAAATTTCCTCTTCCACTTCAAAACAATCAGCATGATCATGGATTTCAAGAAAAAAATAGAAAAAATACAAAAAAATTAGAAAACAAAAAGATGAATAAATTCTGATTATGAATTCCTTCATGGGAATTATTTCAGGGAAATCATGAATTCCTTCATGGGCATAGTCAGAATCAAGAAAAAAAAAAGAGAGAAAAAGAGAGTTTTAAAAAAAAAAAAAAGAGAAAAATGAATAACTCAGCAGTGAAAACATTTTCCAAGGCACTATTGGGTTGGTATGCATGAAAACCAATTTTCTGGCATGCATAACCTTGAAAATTTCTAAACCATCATTGTACAAATTCACCAACTACACTTGTTTTGAAATATTGCAGAAAATATCAGTAGAACATCAACAAAGACAGTCATTCTTCAAAAACTTGCATTAACTTGTTTTAATCAGGTATATATTTCTTACATTTTTCATTGTAAATTATTGGTATATAGTATATAACAATTAACCATTAGCATAAAAGGTATCCATAAGAGTTGGCATACTTAAAACATGTTTTGAGAATGAGAATATTGATTTCTACCTAACCTTCGGAACAAGAATGCCAAAAATAGTGCCTGCTATCTTCTTTAGATTAATTGTTGTATTATCTTCGGATTGAAATTGTCTTCGGAATGACAGCAGAATAAATGTTGCACTTTATCTTCGAAATGAAGCTTTGTCTTTAGAATGATGATTTGTCTTTGAAATGAAGCTTTGTCTTTGGAATGAAGATTTGCCTTCACAATGAAGCATAATCTTCAAAATGAAGCTTTGTCTTTAGAATGAAGCAGGATTTGTCTTTGAAATGCAGCAGGATTTGTCTTCGGAATGAAGTTCTGTCTTTGGAATGACGATTTACCTTCGCAATGCAGCCTAATCTTCGGAATGAGGATTTATCTTCGAAAAGAGGATTTGTCTTTGGAATGAGAATTTATCTTTGGAATGAAGATATTGACTTCACAAAGAAGCATGATCTTCAAAATGAAGACTTGTCTTCAAAATGAAATCATAATCTTTGGAATGAGGTTTTGTTTTTGTAGACACCAAAACAGCACCAATCCGATTATGTGACTGCAAACACTGATCGCTTTGACAAACACAGCCCCCAGGGCAGCCCTCAGAGGTCAAACAGTGGTCCTAACCACTTCCATAGCAATTTTGTAAGGTTAGGAAGCAATTTGGTACATTTAGACACTTTGCCCAGTACTCGTCTCACCCAGGGACGATTACTAACTTGCAATCGTCTCACCCAGGGATGATTACTAACTTGCAATCGTCTCACCCAGGGACGATTGTTGTAATCGTCCCACCCAGGGACGATTACCAAGTTTAACGGGCAAAACGACAAACGACGCCAAGTGGCAGCCCAGAACAGTTAGTTGATGACTCCTGCCTTGCACGCATGTGTAGGTGGACAGAAGGGCCATTAGAGGACTGTCACAAGAAGCAATTATGAAAACACAAGTCAATGGAGGACTCCCCTCCCTCATGGGAAGACAAGACTGCCACATGGCACCTATGACCAACACATGGCATTTGTTCTTCCCTCCCAAAAGAGACCCCTTGGGTCTATAAAAGGTGGGACTTTTCTCACCCAAGTCAGACAAGGTGGAAGGATTTTTCAAGCAACGAAGTGCTGCCGAGTTGAAGACCCACTTGCATCCCTTTTGGTTCACCTTCCCACATCCACCAATCTCTTTTGCAAGGGAGGTTGTTGGGTGGCCTTTGGAAGCTCGAACTTGACCCAAATCCAACACATGGACACCTGAACCAACCAATTCGCCGACCTCCCACTCCTAAGAGATTTTGGGCCCATCCCAAGTGGATTGGTGCCAAAATCAAGTTCCATCAGTGGGCTGCCCACTTGGGCACCCTGCACCTTTTGGATTTAGTTGTAGTTCATTTTCTATCATTTGTTCATATTCCATGTTATTCTCTGTTTTTCAATAGTTCAGAATCTTGAATCTTGATTTCAAAAGGTTTTCATCGAATATTATCATGCTTTTGTTATTTTGGTTGTCCCACTGACTTGTAGGTAACAACGTCCAATTTCTTGGTGATGGAGGCCAAATTGGGAGAATCCGACCATCTGGGTCGTCCCAAAATGGCCCCAATTACATAACCCCCTTGTTTTTAGGCATTTTGCAGGTCTCGAGAATTGACATTGGAGTAGCGGCAGGTCGGCTTCTTCAACACAGTATCAATCGTCCCTGCAAGGGACGATTAACAACAACAATCGTCCTTCTAGGGGACAATTAATAGCAGCAATCATCATTTCAGGGGACGATTAACAGCAGCAATTGTCCTTCCGAGGGATGATTACCAGGTAAAAGCAGATTGGCCGGATGTCTCAGGGGCAATGGCCTTTTGGTAACATTTTTCGTCTTCTGTCAAGTTTTCAAGACATTTGGACTTACTGTATTTACTGTTTCAGGCAGATGTTTATATGCATATTTTGTTGATTTTAGAGAACGAACCCATTTCATTTGCAGCAGGTGCTACTGACATTTTCATTGTTTCTTTGATTGCAAGAAAAGCAATCAGAGGTGAAGAAATTATCCACATCAGCGGCGGTAGCATCTTGGCCCGCCCATTGCAATCGTGGGCATGCGGGAAGAGGAAGACTAGGTCACACATTGTAATGAAGACAAATTTAATGCTCCTAGCCCCCAAAAGGGGAGGAGACGTCTATGTAACCGAGGATAAGATATTTGAATAAAGAGGGCTATGATTTCTTTACATCTTGTCTTTCGTTTCCAAGTTGTCTCCTTTCTCTGTTTCAGTGCATAGGATCAAAGCGTTACATTTTTGTCTTATGTTGCATAGCTAGTGTTTCCTTTACCCGAAATATCGTGCTTTCAGTGGCGATCACGGTGGGACCCTGTCCCCTGTTTTTAAAATCACAGAAATTGATTGAATTTTTTGTTTGTGCTTGACAGGTACATTTTTCTTCTTGCAGACTGTTAATCGTCTCTGCAAGGGACGATTTCTGTTCTGGAAATCATCTCACCCTGGGACGATTGTAAAATCGTCTCTACAAGGGATGATTTCTATTCTGGAAATCGTCTCACCCTGGGACGATTGTAAAATCGTCTCTGCGAGGGACGATTTCTGTTCTGTTAATCGTCTCACCAAGGGACGATTTTCTATCTGCAACTTTTCAGAGCAAAAATTCAGAGGCAACTGGAGCAGGCAGAGAAGAGGTAGGGATTTTCATCATCTCTATTGAAATTTTCTGTTTCTGTTTCTTTTTATTTGACTATTTTCATTTTTAGCTTGCATTGCTTAGGAAAAGTCATTCATGCATGTTTCATTTTCGTTGGATAAAATGAACCTCACACACTCCATGAAACAATTTTAAACCAAGGAGATGGTCGTAAGACCCCAACCCTTGATCAAGACCATTGGTGGATTTAATCACCACCTTGGCTTGATTTGCATACATTTCTTGATTGTCAACTGTTGTTAGGCGTAAATCCTGACGAAGACAGACCGAGCATAGCTGGGGTGATTCCCATGCGCGCGAGGATAAGTTTTCTATGGTAGGTGCCATTAACAGGACAATCCCCCTTCCGTACCACCTATGTACCATGTACCTTCTGCTCTCATGTATCTATAGTCTCCCTCTCGTAAGGGTGGGTATATAGAGAGGTTGGTATATTGGCCTGGCTGGTATATTGAAGGGGCGACCTTTTGGGAGTTATAAGAGCCTACATGATGCATTTAAACGTTCTACAAAACCTACAAAAACAAAAAAAAACACCAAAATACACTAAACCAGTCTAGGGCACACCAAGAATCCTTAAAAGAGATAATCACGGTTTTGTGAATGTGTGTGTTTAATTCTGTTTAGTGTAGACAAAAAAAAAAAAAAATCATTAAAAACAAGATAAAAATCTACTTAGATAGTGTGGACGCACCGCAATGGTGTACACCCACAGCCAAGCTCAATCAAGGGCAACAGCTCCGAAAGCTACACAAGAAGCAGGCACAAGTCGTCTTCGCTTCAATCCTGAGGATTTGGTCATACAGCCTTATCGGTCTAACCTACAAAAGAATCCAATTCAAAATCCTCGGTGGGGTATGCCCATTCAAAGCAGACCCTCTCGAAAATATGTCCTACATGCAGACCTTAATGTAAATAGAGAATCGCCCTCTCAAGCTAGACATGAGTGGCCACAGCGTGATAAAACGCTAACGGGGCACACTGTCCATTTGGAGGGACAACGTGGATATGGCGTCCCTTCTTTACCTCTCATCAGAACAGAGAGACCAAATCCAGAGCGTAGGGCTCCTTACACAGGGTGACCTAACTCCGCCTGCCCCTTACGCACCTATGAGAGAGAACATGAGGAAGATCATCGCATTCCTCAAGGACAACAACATACAACACGGGAACCTTATGCTTCTGCACCAGCAGGATATCATGATCACCCCTTGAGGCCAGAACCTTGAGCACATATCGTCTACCTCGACAGAGGGAAGCGACCCCTTGAGATTTTAGAGAATCAAAACTGAGGTAAACCCATAGGAGGAACATTTGAACCTTTTGAACAAAATAGGGTAGATCAAATTGACCCGGCTGTCACCAGATATACCACCCGTCAAGCCCAAATCATGCGGCTTAAACAAAGTCAACAAGAGATAGAGTATCAATACCGCTTGGATAAAGAACGCATGCAACGTGAAGCGGATGAGTTACAATATGAAATACTTGAGAGAGGGCCAACCCCTCATTTCCAAAGAGCCAAACAACATGAGAGGCATAACCCTTTAACGCAGGACGGGTCTCCACGACCTCGTCAAGCTTTGCCTCCGAGACCTCATAGACATGAGAGGGAGGCTAGTCCTCGAAATGATGATGGGTACCATCAGCGGGGACTCGATCAAGGTCAGAGGTTTCGCCCAGAAACTCCTCAAGAATTTTATGAGGAGTACGAACCAGAGATAGAATATGTTGAAACTCCCCATAAAGGCAGGAAGGATGCCATTCGGCCACCCCTCCATAGGCCTCCAGTTTATCGTAACTTGCAATGGGAGCAAGCAAGAGAGGAAGAAATAAAATCTTCCGATGCATACCAAGCGCTATTGGAGCGTTTGGAGTCTGTGGAGACAAAAGCTGCTGGGCATCAAAAACCCACATTACGTCTACTCCGCAGTAATCCGGTGCATCCTTCAGTGCCTACGCCTCTTTACCCTGAACACTTCAAGTTGCCTCAATTGGCAGTTTTTAAAGGTGAGGAAGACGCACAAGAGCACGTTACAAGATTTCTAAGCCAGTGCTTCGCAATCCAAGATAATGACGTGTTGCTGCTTAGAACATTCATAACCACATTCATAGGCCCTACCTCGGATTGGTTCACACAACTGCCCAAACACAACATAAGCAGCTTAGATCAGCTAGTAGATGCGTTTCTTGAACGCTTCGCCTTCAACACAAGGAAGAAGGCATCACTTAGTGATCTTGCTAGCCTTAAACAATTTGAGGAGGAAACAATGGAAGCGTACGGGAACCGATGGAGAGCTTTGCTTTCTAAGTTACCTTACCGTCCTCCCATGTCGGACCTCACGCAAATGTTCACAAAAAGTTGCTTAAAATCAATCTCTGGTCTATTGTTTCTGCGACAATACGATAGCCTAGAAGAAGCTTTGGCCCAAGCCAGAATTATAGAAGAGATTAAGATAGGTGAAGGCGCAATTGCCAAGCCTAAGAAGAAAGAGTGGAACAAAACCACTAAAACCAGGACAACGCAACCACAACACGCTGCAGTCAATCAAGTTGCGATAAATGTTCCCGTGCCTGTGCAAGAGACGCAGCCCCAAAGGGCTAATTACCAGGCAGTGCCTCCTACTTACGAAAGAGATAACAGAAGACAGGAGCAGTATCAGCAGCGTCACCCTAGGTGACAATTCACCCCGTATGCGGAGTCTAGGGACTCCTTATTTGACCGCTTGTCAGCGGCAAATTTAGTTACTCTACCAGAAATCCAAATTTTTGACCCTAACATTCCCAAGCCTAGGGGGTATAGGGAGGAATTGTATTGCAGATTCCATAGGCGCAGAGGACATGACCTAAATGGGTGCTAGAAATTCAAATAACTAGTCCAAGATTTGATCGACAAAAGAACATTGGTCGTGGACAACCCCATCACACCAAACAACCAACAAATGGGGGTATTCAAGGACCCCTTGCCTGCCCACGAGGCACAGACAAAACCGCTCCAGATTAACGAGGTGCGACAAGATCTTCCCGCGCAAGGATTGGTGGGAATGATTAGCATTGTAACAAGGAACAAAAGATATCCAGCAGTTGCCCCCGAGGTAGCTGCGAGGGAAGTTTCGTCAACATCGCAGCCTCAAAAATGCCCAACACAGTTGCATCCGCCTAGACACGAGTCATGATACGGACCAAACTCACGCAGAGTCTGCGGACCACATTGGATAGGCTGTCCATCTATGAGTTTATCCAACAATCAGCTCCCCATAGAGAAGCTCTTATGGAAATTTTAAAAGCCATTGAAGTAAAACCCCATGAAGTAAATTCTTTCAACGCCTTCGTGGGACATGTGAAACAATGTACGGAGCCTGTCATCACATTCAGAGAAGACGAGGTCAAAACGATATCAAATGACATGGCGGATCCACCTCTGCACGTTATCGCGTGGGTCAACGGGATCCCGTACAAGAGAGTGCTGATAGATACTGGCTCATCCAGTAACATTATAACCACTACAATGTTAAAACATTTAAAACTGCCAGCCTCTCACATCACCGCTTCCACGTACACACTACGAGCTTTTAACGATGCAATTTGCTCGACAGTCGGCACAGTTGTTCTGCCTATCCAGGTAGGACAAAAGTCAATACCCACACTCGTGCCATGTCTCGGAAGGTGAAATGGCTTATAATATACTGCTAGGGCGGCCTTAGATCAGGGACATAAAGTGTGTCCCCTCGATCGCACACCAGTGCTTGAAGTATGCTTATGAAGGGCAAATACATGTAGTCCCAATGGACTTAGAGCCCTTCAAGTATTGCAATGCAGTACAATTCATACCTCAATCGACCCTCCCATCAACGCATTTGGATTTTCAATTAAATCCATCTAAACGAGGTCCGATACCGCAGTACCACCGATGGCCAACAAGGCAAAATCCCAGCCAGGTGAGACTTCATCACCTACTCCTTCATCATCAACGCCACCTATCGTGGCCCAACAGAAGGACAAGGGAAAGCAAATCATGGAAGAGGTTAAGCCTCTAGAAGAGGGGTTGCCCATTATTTCAACGATATCAACAGAGGAAACACCCAACACAACACGAACCAAGACTCCTGAACAACCAAACATGCAATGGACTCAGGAAGGACTACCGTTTCCTCCTACCCAATCATCAACAATCACTATTGAGATGGCCAGTACGGGCCTGGGGGAGTACTTAGTGCAAAACATTGTGGCAACCCCCACATTGGAGTTAGTGCAGGACATGGGAAGACCTCGCCTTCCCATAGGGACAATTGTTCCACTAGGCTACCCTCCCAACTAGATGAATTTTGTGTATGGGGGCCTTGATCATGGTTCTGAACCATGCGAACAAAAGGAAACAGATGAAAAGCCTTTTGTCGAAAACATCAATTATCTGTCGAACCCAGAATTTGCCCTAAAATATCTCAGCCAATGCAATTGGCATGGGTATGGGCTAGGCAGATATGAGCAAGGGATGCGGATCCTTTGCCAACCAAGATATCAGATGCCATATGACAAGTCAGGGGTAGGGTTCAACCATCCCCTGCCATTAGACATCTTGGTTGAAAATATGCAAGGCCTAGAAATAGGCAACAAGGGGGGATTGGCACAAGACCCGTACGCCAATCCAAACACAGAATACACATTAGGGGATTATCTCCCATGGTCTACAAACACCCCTAGAAATAGCAATAATCCCTCTCCTTTGCTAGAGAGAGGTGAAAGTTTAGAGAGCAATCCTCAAAAAGAACAACAACGGCTTCCAGACATTTTTCTAAAACTATTCCCCTTAGAGGTTCCAGATGAAATAACACAGTCTCAAAAGAATTAGGTCCCTCCACTAAGAGTGGAACAACCGCAATGGGACCAGATTAATTCACTAGAACATGAAGAGTCCTCAATGTCGCAAGCAACATATGCTGAAGAGGATGAACAATTTTGGATCTATGAAAGTGATTCAGAAGATGAAACTAAAATGGACTATCTTAGACATGCGCGACGACATCACCGCGCTCTAACTCATGAAGATCTAATGGGACAGATGGGTATATTGTTAGGACATGAATGGCACGTAGACCCAATGAGGTGGGACCAAGTGTTAGACCTATGGCTCCAAATTCAAGATGAGCATCGTCCACCTCGAGATCCCATCATGACAGCAGTGCCAAGGGAAGACCTCGCCTTCCTTTTCACACATAGAGATGAATTTGCACCTAGAGAGGATCCATTCGTGCTCGTTCCCGTAGAGCCAGATCCAAGGTATAGGGAACATCTAAAAAAATCAAGTCATCACACCCGCGGTTCTGGAGACCAAATTCATTCCATACACATGATCTCCATTGATTTGACCCCACCCATCCGCAATCCGATCGATCCATCACAGCCATTGCATCTAGACATGGATGCCATTGACTGGGATCGCGTCAATTCACCATTATCACCATCAGAGTACTGGCCTTTCGGTGAAATGCTTCATTCCGCCCCAAGGACAACTTAGGATATTTTTCAAGCTGAAGAGGGACCCGAGGTTCCAAACATAGATATTAACTCAGCTGATGATATCCATTTGATCCCAACTCCACATCAGTTGGAGTACGGATCCCACATGTTAGTCGAGGAGACGATTGATGTAGACATCGGCACAGATCCAATGAATCCATGGATTCTCAAGCTGGGGGTAAGCCTTTCCCCCGAAGAGCAAGCCGAATACATTGCCCTTCTTAAAGAAAAGAAGGAAGTTTTTGCATGGTCGTACAAAGATATGCCAGGACTAGACCCGCATCTAGTCATGCACAATTTAACGCTTGATCTAAAAATCAAGCCTGTAAAGCAAAAACTAAGAAAGATGCACCCAACAGTGGCCTTGATGGTCAAAGATGAATTACAAAAGCTGTTGGATCCACAATTTGTCATCTACGTGGATTATCCGCCATGGTTGTCCAACATGGTTCCCGTCAAGAATCCCGACGGGAGGATTCGCATATGCACCGACTTTCGAGACCTAAAAAAAGCGAGTCCTAAGGATGATTTCCCCTTGCCAAGCATCGACGCATTGGTAGACGCTACAACAGGTCACGAAATGCTCTCCCTAATGGACGGTTTCTTAGGATACAATCAAATTTGTATCAATCTTGAAGACCAACTCAAAACGGCATTCACAACACCTTGGGGGACATTTTGCTATAAGGTCATGCCTTTTGGCCTTAAAAACGTTGGCGCTACATACCAACGTGCTATGACTTATATCTTCCATGATTACATGCACAAAACTTTGGAAGATTACATGGATGATTTGTTAGCCAAGTATCTCTTGCGCTCAGATCATCTCGGTGACTTAAGCAAGATTCTCGATCGCCTCATAGAGCATAAGGTCAGATTGAATCCCAAGAAGTGCGTGTTCAACGTCACATCTGGAAAACTCTTGGGTTTTATAGTCTCAAAGAGAGGCATCGAAGTGGACCCAAAAAAAGTCAAGGCAATCCTTGAAATGGTTCCCCCAACAACTATAAAGCAGCTTAGAAGTCTGCAAGGAAAGGTCATGTCGATTAAACGCTTCATAGCGCAATTATCTGACAAATGCCGACCAATGAATAAATTATTGCACAAGGGGGTCACATTTCATTGGGATGACGAGTGCCAGTCAGCCTTTGACGAAATCAAACATTACTTGGCTTCGCCGCCAGTATTGGCACCACCTATACCAGGTGTGCCGTTCTACTTATACATCTCAGCTACTGAGGTGGCACTGGGTGCAATGCTAGCCTAGAAGAATAAAATTCACAAAGAACAGGCTACTTACTATCTTAGCCGCACCCTGGTCATTTCCGAACTTAACTATGCATACGTTGAGAAACTCTGCTTGGCAGTGGTGTTTGCTACCAAGAGGCTACGCCATTACATGCTGAGCAACACGACGTATGTTGTGTCTAAGGAGAATCCATTGTGATACATGATGAGTCGTACTTATAATAGTAGTCGCACGGCAAAATGGATCATGTTGTTGACAGAATTCGACATTGAGTTTATTGGGCAAAAATATATAAAAGGACAAGTCATAGCCGATCAACTAGCAGAGGCTCCTCTTGAAGACGATCAGCCTCTAGTCATAGAACTACCCGATGATGAGCTCTTCCATGTCTCAGAATCACCAGATTTTGAAGAGCCTAAGTCTCAGGCCGACATAACCTTATTTTTTGATAGTTCTAAATGCGAGCAAGGTGGTGGCGCAGGAATTGTATTCTTCACACCGCAGGGTGCTCCAATGCCCCTGTAATTTAAATTAAACTTCCAGTGCACCAACAACAATGCAGAATATGAAGCCTTGCTCCTAGGTCTTCAGATAGCAATCGCCATGAACATCAAAATATTGAACATCTTTGGCGATTCGTTGTTAATCGTCAATCAAGTCAAAGGGGTATATCAATGCAAATGCCCAGTTATGAAGGCCTATAAAGCCCTCATGGACAAATTCCTGGCAAAAATTGAGTGGTATGACATCGAGGCACTCCCTCGATCATCGAATCATTTTGCGAACACAATGGCCTCCTTGGGGTCACTAATCCCGCAAGACCTTTTCGGTGATATAACAACCATTCAGGTCAAAACCTTATTGCAACCCGCGATGGAGCGCACAAGCTTAGATTTGACGCCAGGAGTCCACATGATCCAGATCGAACCATATTCGGATAAGTTCTTTCGAATATGAGACTATTTGAAACATGCAAACTGGGGGTCTTTGTTCTCCCCCACTCCCATTAATAGCAACACAACGCTATTCTTACAAGCTCTATCCCAATCAGCATTTGTTAGGGAAGAACTCCAAAAGGGATTGGCTGTTCAAACTATCGAGGTATCCGATCAACAGGACTGGTATTTACCAATAAGAGACTACCTCAAGTTAGGTAATCTACCCTTTGGATTGACGCAAGCCACAAAACGAACATTCAAACAGAAAGCGGAAAAATATGTCTTGATAGGAGAAATTTTGTATCGTCACAGCTACGATGGAATTCTTCTTCATTGCTTGGACCAGCCAGAGTCCACTTGGGCAGTCACCCAAGCGCATGACGGTACATGTGGCAGCCACTTCAGTGGTATGGCCATTGCAAAGCGCATTCTTCACATGGGCTATTATTGGCCATCTTTAGAGCGAGATTGCTGCGTGTATGTCAAGAGGTGCATGAAATGTCAACATCATGCCAATTTAATGCACGCACCTTCCCAGGCCCTACAGACAGTCCAGTATGCTTGGCCATTTTCATAGTGGGGCCTCGATCTAATCTGAAAGATCTCCCCTGCATCGTCAGGCCGTCACACATTTATCATAACGACCACATAATATTTTACAAAATGGGTGGAAGCAATTCCGTTAACCTCTACGACAGGACCCCGCATTGCGGAGTTCATTTTGCATTACATCATATGTCGTTTTGGTATTCCATCCAAAATAATCTCGGATAATGGGCCATCATTCAAGAACAAATACGTGCGTGCTTTAGCCACAAAGTATAAAATTCAGCACAACTTTTCAACACCCTATTATCCACAAGCAAATGGGCAAGTAGAGGCGTCAAACAAAACGCTAGTCGCCATCCTTAAAAAGACCGTCGCAGATAGTCATAAGGATTGGCACATACAAATCCCACTTGCCCTTTGGGCTTATCGCACTAGCATTCGGACGCCCACTGGGGCAACTCCATTTTCACTAGTGTATGGCTCAGAGGCAGTAATGCCTCTCGAGTTGGAAATTCCTTCCCTGCGCATATCAATGCAGGAGTTCATCGATGATAACACTGCGCGGTAGGCCCGATTAGACCAGCTTACGTTGCTTGACGAATGACGCGTTAATGCTCTCGAGCACTTACATATCTATCAAGAGCGGCTTAAGAGAGCTTACAACATGAAAGTTCACCTAAGAGACTTTCAGGTTGGTGATTTGGTTTTGAAGGAAAACCAATAAAACTCTAATTTGCCATCCCATATGAGGGACAAATTCACAGCAAATTGGTTAGGTCCTTATGTCATTGATAGCAAAATAGGACCCAGACATACAGGCTAGCTTCTCTTGACGGTGTCAAGGAAACAGAACCCTTGAATATCAGTCATTTGAGACCATTTCATATCTAAGAAAGCAATATACCAAAAAAAAAAAAAAAAAAAAAAAAGCTCCAAGGATTATCGCAATCTCTTGGTCACCAAAAAGCTCCAAGGATTAACGCAATCTCTTGGTCAACCCAAAAAGCTCCAAGGATTATCGCAATCTCTTGGTCACCAAAAAGCTCCAAGGATTATCGCAATCTCTTGGTCACCAAAAATCTCCAAGGATTATCGCAATCTCTTGGTCACCAAAAAGCTCCAAGGATTATCGCAATATCTTGGTCAATCCAAAAAGCTCCAAGGATTATCACAATCTCTTGGTCAACCCAAAAATCTCCAAGGATTATCACAATCTCTTGGTCACCCAAAAAGCTCCAAGGATTATCGCAATCTCTTGGTCAATCCAAAAAGCTCCAAGGATTATCGCAATCTCTTGGTCAACCCAAAAAGATCCAAGGATCATCGCAATATCTTGGTCAATACAAAAGCTCCAAGGATTATCGCAATCTCTTGGTCACCCCAAAAGCTCCAAGGATTATCGCAATCTCTTGGTCAACCCAAAAATCTCCAACGATTATCGCAATCGCTTGGTCAAAAAATCAAGAAATTCAAAAAACAAAACAACAAAAATCATCAAAAACAACAAATATTTGCATCTCAATTCTAGGCATACTCAAATTCATCAAAAAATTCATATTCTCGCACCTCATCTTCACCTTCACCAAAAACAATCCATCAAAATTACAAAAATACATAGCTGCATTAAGCATTGCATCCATACATTGCATATTTGTAGTCATACAGGTCAAAGTCACCATAAGCTGCAATAGCTCTGATAGTCCACCTTGTTCCGCATTGTCTCATGTTACAAAAACAACAAAAACACCAAGCATAACTTTTACCACACTACAGTCAGTGGTCTGAGAATGTACCAAGAGTTTTAGTGATTCAGTCATCATTTTCCTCTTTAGCCATGTAGTGTATCAAGTCGAACAGATTTTACGAAGGTAGAGTCATACTTGAAATACACCTTGTTACGTAACATCCCAACACAAATCAAAACACTAAAATTCCCAAATTGTGTGAACGAAAGACGAAACCTCGCAAAATAATCTAGGTCACCACAAGCGAAACGGTTATCTTGCTCATCCCCCTGTGCGAATGACCCCTAGAATGCTGAGAGTTGGCAAAAGGACAAGCATCCTCCCTACCCAATTCCCTAAGAATCCCTAAAGTTCTCAACAGTTAGAAAACACAAAAAAATTGCAAAATGTCAAAACTCCAAATTTGACAAACTACAGTGCACACATCAAAAGGCACAAACAACAGTGATTTTCGTCACTCCATATCCCCAATCCATTTCTCAAAAGAAAAACAAATCAAAATAAACAGTGATCTCATCACTACAATGAGCAAGTATCCCAATACAATTGAAGAAAAGAAGGGAGTTGACCTTGAATCCCTGGAGCTCTCAGCAATCTATAGGTCATAAGGCAAGCTTCAGTACCAATTTGGTTGATAGCCTATCGATAACAGAAGTAAACCTCCCACATGATGATATATTTTTCACATTAACTTGCATACAGATAAATGTTTGCATGTGGATGAGCTAGCTTATGGCATCCTGGATTACACCGCAGATTAATCTTAGTACATACAACAAAGGAGTTAGTGGAGCTAGTTAGGTGATCCTCAGTACAGGTTCGGTTGAAACCCCATCTGGCACTGGCGGTATCCTGATAAGTACCACATAAATGAACTCAATGGCACACACAGGGATGTGAAATAGCTTGGTCAAAAATAGGTCTGATTCATACCTTGTTCAAAAATCATGTAAGATAAAGTATAGTCGTGGCTAGAGAGCTAGAATTGTCTGAGTCTCAGAAAAACTTAGCTACATTTCTAAACCAACTGCGCTACTTTTTAGCAATATCATCAGAAAATACAAAAAAAAAAAAAAAGAAGAAGGGAAAACCACATGTATACATACAAATTCATGCATCACAACAATTGCCTAAAAACAAAATAACAGAGTTCTAAACGATCTATGGTGCCATAGCCAAACATCACAAATCCCATTCATCCATTTCATCTCTGCATATCACATATAAATCAAAAACATTTGCAGTCATCATACAATATGCATCCATAAAAATAAATCAACATAAGACATCCATATTCATCAACCATCATGCACAAGATCAAAGAATATCAAAACAACAAAAAAAACAAATAAATGCAACACAAAAACAAAAAGCAATAAACATTGCCAGAAACAAGTGCCCTTGCACTTAACCTCTTGGCATAGAAAAACTGATATCGAGGTTTACATTGTCACTATCCTACTCCCTAAGAAGGCTACCATAGCCGGACTGCTCCACGGGAAAATGGATTTCAGACAATTAAATCCCCAAATGATGTCACAAAACAACAAAAACATCACAAAAAAAAGCAACACAAAAACATCAAATCCAACACATGGACACCTGAACCAACCAATTCGCCGACCCCCCACTCCTAAGATATTTTGGGCCCATCCCAAGTGGATTGGTGCCAAAATCAAGTTCCATCGGTGGGCTGCCCACTTGGGCACCCCGCACCTTTTGGATTTAGTTGTAGTTCATTTTCTGTCATTTGTTCATATTCCATGTTATTCTCTATTGTTCAATAGTTCAGAATCTTGAATCTTGATTTCAAAAGGTTTTCATCGAATATTATCATGCTTTTGTTATTTTGGTTGTCCCACTGACTTGCAGGTAACAACGTCCAATTTCTCGATGATGGAGGCAAAATTGGGAGAATCCGACCATCTGGGTCGTCCCAAAATGGCCCCAATTACATAACCCCCTTGTTTGCAAGCGTTTTGCAGGTCTCGAGAATTGACATTGGAGCAACGACAGGTCGGCTTCTTCAACACAGTATCAATCATCCCTACAAGGGACGATTAAAAGCAGCAATCGTCCTTCTAGGGGATGATTAATAGTAGCAATCGTCCTTCCGAGGGACGATTACCAGGTAAAAGCAGATTGGCCGGCTGTCTCAGGGGCAATGGCCTTTTGGTAACATTTTCCGTCTTCTGTCAAATTTTCAAGCCATTTGGACTTACTGTATTTACTGTTTCAGGTAGATTTTTACATGCATATTTCGTTGATTTTAGAGAACAAACCCATTTCATTTGCAGAAGGTGCTACTGACATTTTCATTGTTTCTTTGATTGCAGGAAAAGCAATCAGAGGTGAAGAAATTATCCACATCAGCGATGGCAGCATCTTGGCCCGCCCATTGCATTCGTGGGCACGCGGGAAGAGGAAGACTAGGTCACACATTGTAATGAAGACAAATTTAACGCTCCTAGCCCCCAAAAGGGGAGGAGACGTCTATGTAACCGAGGATAAGATATTTGAATAAAGAGGGCTGTGATTTCTTTACATCTTGTCTTTCGTTTCCAAGTTGTCTCCTTTCTCTGTTTCAGTGCATAGGATCAAAGCGTTACATTTTCGTCTTATGTTGCATAGCTAGTGTTTCCTTTGCCCGAAATCTCGTGCTTTCAATTTTTTCAATAGATCATAATATTCAAAAAGAGCATTCAATATAACATCTCCATGTGGCATACAAGGAAGAAAAGAAATACGATCAAATAAAAATTATTTTGGCTGCATACGATAAATGAACACGTGTCAGTTAGAATATGGTTTTTTTTTGCACCCATTTAGAAAGTACCAGAATCACAAGGTACGTGATCAATAGTATGCCACCATTTTTTTGATGCTAATAAACATGCACGTGAAAGTCCATAGGCAAAATAGAAAAACTAAAAATGAGTAAGGTGGATCTAACGACAAGGACATCTGCGCAACCATTGATGGACATGTGTTCGAAGCAAAAATAGAAATGCGTGCCACCCTTCTTTCTAAAGACATATTTGCTAGCGCAAAATGATTACGAGGTACAGTTCAGATTACGGTTCATTTTGAAGAATAAAAATAAGGTAATTGAAAACTTGTAACCAAACCCTACAAGTCTGCAAACACCAGAAACCAAAGATCCAGCAAAGAAATAGTAGCAGAAGTGAGGGGTTTTTAACATACCAAGATAGGAAAATGGGGTGAAAAATGAAAATGGAACCAGCAGATACCACCCACCTTCAAGAGAATCTAGAAGTACTATAGATTTTTGAAGACGGAGGGCTTATGCCATTTTTGGATAAGTTTAATGGGTCCTTTGAAGATTTTGCTGGCATGTTCACCCACACCTTCAGAAACAACCAGGCACACATTAACAACATGACCATTTAGGTAACCCCTAAAGTTTTGAGTCAAATCACTGAGCTGCCATTGGAAGGTCTTCCAATTTTTAGGTCTAGAAAAAATACATTGGTAAATATAGTTAATTAATTTCTAGAAGAAAATGATAAGGAACCAGAATATTTAACACATAATAACACATGCAAGGGGGTAAAAAGGGCCATCCTGCAGGAACCCTGGGATGAAGTAGCCACATGGGTAATCAAATTTCTAACCTGTGAAGGGCAGTATGTACTATTATCAGGGCATCATCTAAAAATTTTAAACCATCTCAGACATGGTAGGCAACAACCAGAAGTTAGGGTAAATATTCCCCTATACCTGCACCAAAAATTGAAAAACATGGCAAAAAGATATCAGGAAGGAAAATGAAGCCTTCACCACCATGGTCTCATCAAACTGGTTTGCCAACACCATTTTAGAGGAAACCCTAGGAGCTTTGATAGGTTTTAATCTACCTTAAATGATGTAATTTTTGGAGTTGAGGACAAGGAGGAAGAAACAGATGCTGCTGATGCTATTGCAGAAGAAGAAATGGCTGCTACAGAGGCTATTGTAGAAGATGAAACAAAAACTACTGCAGAAGCTGTTGCAGAAAAAAAATACACCCAGTAGCAGCAACAAAACACCTTGCTCCAGAACCTTCAACTTCTCAAGCCAAGAAGTAAAATAAAAGAGGGTCTAGAACTGGCAACAGAATAGAAAAATAGAAGAAGGTCTATTTTTCTAAAGTTGTAACTAATTTGTTAAAACAGGGAAGTGAAGCACCTAGACCAATAGGAGAAGAAAAAACAAGGGAAACAAAAGCATCTGAAACTGACCCCACAACCCTTACTGTCACTAGAAAACAAAGTAAAAAGAATTTTGCATCTGGAACTAGGAGGTCTACAAGACTCCACTTAAGGGAAATTTCAGAACAGGTCATAGAAGAAGAAGGTGGACAAAGCAGTCCAGATGTCATAGAAATACAACTAGCCCATGAAAACTTTCTAGAATTCCCTGAATAGATAATTGGGGAAGAGGCTAGGTAGGATAGCTTGGAGGTGGCTATAGTTCAATAGGCTACAAAATGGTAGACGCAATTATAGATAGTTTCATAGAGCCTCATGAACAAGAGCAGGCATATGTTACAGAGGAAGAGACAGTTGTTGAGCAGCCTACTGTAGCTGACTTGTCTGCATCAAATTTTGAAGCAAAAACAGAGGAGGAAGACATCACAGAGCAGTTGAGAGCAACAAGGAGTGTTGTTAAAATACAAACTAGATGGATTGTAGAGAGAGAAAACATCATTGAGATGCAGGAAAGAAAAATTATAGAGTTATAGTAGGAAGTGGCATAATTGAGAGAAAGGCTATCACAGTCTAAAAAATAGCCAATTGTATCCATTGATGAGGACGATTTGGCTCAATTGCTTGTGGATTTATCTAGGGCAGATGACTTCGTTGAGGTAGAAATAGGTTCTCATTCTGAAGAAGAACCCTTTCATTCTAAAGAAGTGCCTTATCATTCTAAAGCATTACCTTCTCATTCTGAAGATGCTTCAGAATTGGCAAGGAGCATAGCATAAAATATTGGAGATGAGTCACCAACATAGGAACAGTCCAAGCAGTAGCATGAAACTGTTCAAGTAAGTACTCCTTCTATTAATGTCCTTGTATTTCAAACTGTTACACCTTCATTAGAAATAGCAAATAAATGGGGTACAAGTAGAATTATTGATAGATGATCAACCAGTAGAAGTGGTAGAAAAATGGGTTCAAGTATATTTGCTACCTAGAGTTCCACCTATAGTTAGACCACCTAATATTGTGTCCTTAGAAAAATACAATGCAGACATAGCCAGTTGGGTGATTAGATATGAGAATCTTGCCACTAAGACTAAAAAATTCAAATTAGAAGAAAACAGCTAGAGGCCAAGGAAACAAATATTCAGGCATTGAAATAAAAAGTGTCTGATTTATGTCAAATTGCTAAATTTTTATTCCAATTTAGACGACCAGCTAGATTTTACAGTCTTATTCTGAAGGAGAAATACCTCACATGGCAGGTTATGAGGATTAGCTCAGGTATCCCATATAAATTGGACACAACTATAGATTTCCTAGAAGCACACTTTGACAACCCTATTGAGCAAAAAAATCTCCTGTGTGAACTATTTTTACACAACTTCTTTATTCCATAAGAAGTATAATTTCATCCTCAAATATACATTGGATATGTTCAATTGAGGGCATTCATGTCCACCTTGCAGAATCAGTTTTATTGGGACCAGGAGAAAAGGCAAAATAAAGAAATTGAAACAAGAGTTGAATTGTTAGTCAGAGCAATTCAACCAAATCACCCAATTATCACAAGACAACACTTCACCATGATGAACAGGGATGATGTAAAGAGAATGTACTTGACAAACTTGAGGGACTGTGTGAACAGATTCCAAAATTTTTGTAATGATAATTTTGTGCCAGCATTATCAATCTGTAGAAATAGATGGGCTGAAATCTCCATGTCTTTACAGAAAAGAGAACCCATATCCCCCATCAACTTAGAATGGTCCAAAATAAGGGTAGAAGGAGTAATATAGTTGATTGAAATCATGCAACATAATTGGATAGGTCTCAGATTTAGACCTCCAACCATCATCACTCCATTTCTATTCTACTTTCAAGAAGATGCCCAACCTGATGAACAATTTGAAGAATGGCTCAGGAACCTTCAGGAGAACAGGGGATATTATATAGGCAAGAAGTTGTTCTACAGGTCATGGAATTTGACCATGGACATATGTGATTCCATAGCTCAACAAAATGCATGAGGACATACATTAATATAAGTTGGGGGTAAAATTATGAGGCTTGGAAATGCCTCAATCATAACATGTTTTGAACACTGAAATTGCTTACAAAATCTTATGTTTAATCTAATATGCTAGTTAAGTTAATTCAATACGCTGTGTATTAACTATTTGCATAATAAATATATCTGAAATACTATATTATGATTTTTACAGCTTTTTGCATAAGTTTTATGTTATTTTGTAATGACTTCCTAAATGAGATATGCTTAGGTTGATAGCAACACTGCACTAATCATGTTTTGATATGTCTCAAGCATTTATTTTACCTAAATCTGGCAACAGTGCAAGCAAATTGTTACTGTGCAACAAAAACTAGTTTTTCCCATGTAAATTCCAGCCAGCTGCCAATGAATGGCAAGGCATGGAATTCACATATGGAAAGAGATGAATACCATTGGAATCTAATCCTGAGAAATAACCCACATAAGAAATGCAGAGAAAATTATTTAAAGAGCACACATTTTTTCATTATGAATTATCTTCGGAATGAACAAATATCTTCGGAATGAGAAAACATAGTGTCTTCGGAATGAGCAGATCTTCGGAATGAGAATTGCAGTATCTTCGAAATGAGCCACTTATCTTCGGAATGAAAACAAAATGTGCTTTTTGACTTGTTGACCAATTTTTGATGTTGGAAAAAGGGAAATAAATATTGAAAAGGGTAAGGGAACATATATCAAATCTGAATTTGTCGTCCTTGTTGACCAAAGCCACCATTTATGGAAAGATCAAGTTTGATCTTCTTCTAGGATAAAACCAGGAATTATTGCAACATAATAGGATTATATATTTTAAGATATTCTCAATTTTTAGTAGATATTAGGACATCTATAAATATGGCTTCCATTCAGGTTGAGCTAAGTAGGGAGATAGAGAAAGCAGAGAGTAGAGAAATATAGGAGAAAAATAAGAAATAATCAGAAAGTGGATCATTATGATCTCGTATGAGTTTTCAACATAATTATTGTAATCATGTTCTTGAATCAATAAAGTGTACTATTTTTATTTCATATTTCTTATAAATGAGTGTGAGTAAGATCTAGAGAGATACTCATACCTTCTTCTGTACAAGGAGGCTGGCCACTTCCAAACCTAGGAGAAGGACTAACAACAGGTTTTTATTCTAATTTTGCTGTAGTAGAATGAGTTGTAGAACTTGTCATTTCATTTATTTGTAAAAAAATAATAATATTTGCAATATTAGCTTATTTTATGTTTTGTGATTAATGGTTTGGTTGTAATCTCCACTTTCAAAAAAGCTTTCAATTTATTGCAGACTGTCATTTCCAGAATTTACTATTTTTTGTAATTTCTTGCATTTTATGTTTGCTGTCAACCCCTGCATAGAAGATTAAAAACCTTATGTTACAGAGCCTTGATAGGGTTTCATTTCCATGCTATAAGTAGGTTTCCATTGCTGCAAAAGTAAATATATTTCCTTTCTACAATTATAATCAGACTTCTAATTTTGTAACTATTATTTTTGCAACATAATTAGTTCTCATTCTGCAATTGTAATTAGGATTTCATTTATGTAGTTAACGATTAGTTTTCATTTTTGAAACTTATATTAAGGTTTAATTTATGCAATTTAGAGATAGTAATGTCCTAAATCCCCCACACAATCGGTTTCACCAATAATACCTATTGCTCCAGATTGACCTAAGTTATAACCCTGTTCACCCCTTCTTTCATAGATAGCCTTGTACACTGCCATGGATTGACAAATTCATTGAAAATTAATGATGTGTATAATGACTACACATCAATAAGCATCTAACACATCATCACACATCCATACATGCATTGCATTCATACAAAAAAATAATAAATGAAACACATGATGACCACAACAAAATATCATATATATATGGTGCAAAAACATACATCATAGTTTCCAAAATTCCTGTAGGCTACAATAAAGTAGGTTCTCCGACCTCACCAATACCAAAAAGAAAGCCCTATCCATGTCGACCACCATGATCATGCAGGATTGATGCTGCGACTACTACTACCCCCTACAGTGTGCATCTTTTGGGACCTCTTCGATCGATTGCTACCCATCCTAGCCTTCTGTTGGCTCCCCCTAGCCACCTCAAACACCCACCTAGATGAAGCATACTGCTCCATATCACTCCATTGAATTCGGTACAAGGTACTACCCCCATAAAACTCTAGAAGGTACCCTCCAAATTGGATCACCTCTCACTCTATCTCACTCTTATAGAGCTACTCCCAAGACTCCTTAGCCTGGTACATATCTGCCACTTGTAGCACCTAGGCTCGTTATGACCCTAAATCAACATCCAAATCCTGCACTCATGCCTATAGAGTCCTAACCTCTGTCAGGTCATCCTGCCCCTACACCTATGCCTGTAGGAGATCCCTCTCCTGCATAACAATAGTCATCTCTCTCTATAGCTTGGAATAATGATCTACTAGTGCATATTGCTGCTCAAGCAACCCATGATCATCTGCCTCATCATCCACATCATCACCCTGATCATCCATGATTAGGAGGTCCACCTACTCATCCATATGGTAGGGAGCCTCCGCTTGATCCTCCTCGGGTACATCCTAAGGCATATCCTCAAATGCTACTACTGCATCACCCCCAAGGGCCTCCTCACCCCACCATCATCGCATCACCCACCATGTATCATACTCAGTTGTCATCCTGACATCATCCATGTTAGGGATCACCACAGTCAGGTCTACCACCTCATCCATTTCCACCACAGTCAGCCAAGCCAGGGCCCTCTCATCCCCACGATGCCTATAGATCATGGGAAACCCAGGTAGCCCATGGTGTACCCCAAATTTTCATGTCACCCGCTCATAGGGGAAGAACTCCTTATATGTACCATGCCTCCATATCAGCCATATGCCTTACATGATCCTTTGTAGCCATTCGCCAAACTCAGGCCACATCGGACAGTCACTGTAAGGCTGCCATATCACATCACCTACTATCAACTCAGTAAAAGCCTTGATGTAGTGACTGACATCACCTGTCCAGTGTATACTCTACCCAACCTCCTCTGTCCTCTTCTAGAGGATGGCATACCAAATATATCGATCTACAAGCTCACCTCAAGTCATCCACGGTAGTCCCTATGGTCGCTCCACAACTATGTGCTCCCATGCCCAACACTATAATAAATAGATGCACCCTATAACCTTCCACCTTCGATAGTAGATCTCATATAGTTCATTGTAGAGCTATTCTAGTAATGTCATCCCACATGCCATCACCAATGGATCCTTTTTAGTGCTTACCACCAAGGCGAATACTAGCTCCAGCAGGTTCCATAAGAACCTCACTCCTGAGGAGTCAGGTAGAAGCATTTTGGAGATGAGGGTCATGAGTAATGCATGCCTCACCTTCAATACCTTCTTCCCTATACCAATACCCAACCAGTATCCCTCCTTTCATACAATCATCCTTCACATCCTCCGCCCGACCACCAAAATACCGAGTCAACACTATATCTCTCAGGTCACTATGCGTAGTCCTAATGGGTCACCCCTTTATTAGAATCCTTAGAATCCGATAGACATCATCTAAAGTCATAATCATATCCCTTGTCAGGATGTGAAATGTATTAGTATAGGGGTCCCATAAATGCATGGTCACCTATCATAAGCTCCAACCGTATCACTTGCTTAAGGTCCAAAGCATCCAGAAACTCCCAATCCACCTCACTCAAGGCATCCCTAGTGGTCTCAAAAAGCTTTGGCTTATGATACTGTATCGCCCAAATTTTTTGCACCCTTACCTTTAGGCTAAAGGATCTATGCCCGGAAGGGGGATGTGAGAAGGATGGGACAATACCTCGGATGGAGAGGCCCTTTGAAGGTCACGCATCTCGGGGGAGGGGTATAAGGGTGAATTTTTGACGGATGGTGGAGTTCACCAAGAAACTTTGAGAGGTAGTTTCCATGCCTAGGTTGAGAATGGGTTTGATATGTTCATTTTATATTCAATAATTCAGATTCCTAGGTTTGCCAAAATGAATCTAAGCTATTCTATATGAAATTTCTGGTTTATATGAAGACAACAAACATAAATGAATCCTAAATACATAAAATATCTAAAATGAAGAAGAGTGCACCTAATTTCTGATGTCTGATGAAGATTCTAAAGCTTGTAGGAGTCCAGATCATCCTAAATATGATAGGATCATATGTAATTGTACAGAATCATCCAGATCATAGGAGATCATCTGAGATCAGACAAGATCATCAGTGACCTGACGAATTCGTTAGAAAAATTTGTTAGAAACATGCAATCATGAAAACAGACACCAAAAACCAAAAATACAATTGCAATAATGATACAAAATGATAGAAATAAGAATAATAATGCTTAAATGATAAATCCAGATATCAAATAAAATGGGATGCAATGTTTTAATAAATTATTTTAAATTTTATCATGCAAATATGCTAAATGAGGTGAACTCCAAAATGCAAAATAGAAGTGAATTAATCTAATGCATAATTAAATAAGAAAAAGAGATAGAGAATGCAAAATTAGGGCTCTGATTACCCCCAATCTGAACTATAGTCAAAATCATCTACAATCGTACGAGATCATCGTCGATCTTGACAAAATTGTCCAAAATTGTGGTTGAATCTCATGCGATGATCCGAGCTTCCTCCAGCTGAAACATAGTGAGATATTGCAATAAAACTTGAAAACACAAGTGCAAATGATGGGGGATAGGATGTTCTAACACAACAAAAACTAAAGTTGCAGGGAAATGATCAACCAGGGGGATAAACTGGGAAAATCCCAAGTTTATATAGAATTAGGGGGAGGTTAGGAGGTTGGGGATCATCCCAATCTGGGAGGTCTCCAATGTAGGAATCTCCAACCACACAGACACGCTTCTACCCGAGTTGGAGAGGTTGTTGAAACAAAATCTAATTATGAACATTTGGTTTTGGGATGAAATCGTTTGGACGTTCTGTTCCAGATAAATTCGTTTGATTTGGGACGATATCGTTAAATCGACGACGATATCGTCCAACAGTAAAAAAAACTTCTAAAAATGGCACAAAAAATGAGGTGAGCAGTTAACGGGTGATTTCGGGGTTAAAATTCATTTTTTTTATATTTTATTGATGGTTTAACTACGCCAATTTTAGGTGCTACATTTTTCCCCCTCTTTAGCATATTTTCTAAAGAAAATGCGTTAAAGACAAGTTTTTCATTCTTTATGAGAAAGCAAAAATTTATTCTATTTTTTAGACGATGATTCTAGGTCGAATCGTACAACTGTTTGCTATGGTGCCCCCTTCGAGTTTTTATCCAAATTGAACGTTTGAGATAAAAGCACGGAAAAGAAAAAATTAAAAAAAATGTTGTTTTTAAATAAAAATAAGAAAAATAGGGTAAAACCCTAATTCATTTTTACTGTTCACTTTCGTTGTTTTAGAGATCTGCAGGTGAAATGGTGGAAACGACACACAGATCGACAAAGGTCCGGTGCGGGTTGCGGGTAAGGATCTAAACCTAGTGTACTATGTTTTTAGCTTGATTTGTTTAATTTTTTTACTTGAATTTTAATTTTTTTTGGGCATCGTGGCCGTTTTTAGGCCGTTGACGACATCAAGATGAAATCGTCCCAATTTTGCAAAAATTGTCCCTATATCACTGGTTTCATCTGAGGACGAAATCGAAGAAATAGAGGTGATCCCATCCAATAAGGGGCAATCCCCAAATTGAAGAATTGGAGACGATTTTGTCCTATTAAGGATGATTTAACTAAATTTGGTACGATATTGTCCAATAATGGGTGATATTTTTATGAGATGAAATTGATTTTAATGATTATGTATTAATGATTTTTGTTGTTTTATTGTTTATTTTGCAGAGAGGATTACTAAAGAGTCAAGAGTGGAAATACAGGGGTCTTAGGGATGACTTAGCCATGCTTAATCAGGCTGAGCAAGACAGACTAGCAGAGGTCGGACTGCAGTATGTGGTAGAGATGCCATAAATTCCTACAGACATGGGGCTACTGACAGCCCTAGCAGAGAGATGGTATTCGAAGTCGTCCTACTTCTGGCTACTAATAAGGAAGATGAATCCCACTCTAGAGGATGTATGGAGGATCCCCATACATGGGTGATTCATGACTCCTTCGGAAAATCAGGGCCACACCATGATGATATTGTGCAGTGACCCAAGCTTCACCCTAGAGAAGGGCGAAGTGAACATCGAGGATTTGAGGAAGATGCCTAGGGCGTCTAGATTGACCTAGGTTTTGGTAGGGGTGGTGGATGGCCTTATTTTATGCCACCAAAGTAGATGTAGGTTACCATGGCTCCTCTTAGATGTGGTCTACGACATGAGAGACCACAGATACAAGTTTTCTTGGGATAGCTTTGTATTATGTTGCTTATGTAGGATCCTTTACGAGGTCGCATACAAGGGAGGTCGATGTCTGGTGCTGACATCATTGCTACAGGTTTGGTATTGGGAGAACATTATGGTGTGAAGGCCGGTAGGGCTTCCACTGACAGGAATTGACTAGGAAAGACCCCAGGTTTTCTATTGGTGGCTCCAGAGAGGGTCACAGCAATGGATAGATCTATCGACGTCTCGAAGGTTGCTAGACGATCTCACCCCAGATCAGATCACCTAGAGACCATGAAGAGAGCATCCAGGGTGGGTAGAGTATGGACAGGAGTTGGCTCACATCAGGTGAGTCATCTGGTTGAGGATAGAGAGGGGAGAGGTAGAGCTCCATCGTTATGACCAAGTTTTGAGGCAGTTTAGTCTATAGCAGGGGATCCCTTATCTTAGGGATTATGAGTACTCATTGACTATGTGGGATAATACCACATTGAGTGGGGCTCCAGACATGTAGTGGTTTTGGAGTTATGATGCTGATGATGCCCCAATTCAACTAGTAGATGGGGATGACACAGGGGTAGCAGATGGGTATGATGCCTAGTATGCAGGCATCTACCCTCCTTGAATGACAAGGGCGTAGGGTCTGATGCACGTTGTAGTGCAACAGATGGAGAGGCAGTGCCAGACTGCCATCAGTGCAGTGAGGGGTCACAGAGGGAGGGATCAGCGATGACCTCCTTAGGAGAGACACCGAAGAGTACCATAGGCTTCGAAGAGACATCAGTAGCTGGAGAGGAGGAAGAGACTCCCTTCTTAGCAAAGGGATAGGCCACCATCACCCGATAAGGGCAAGGGTGTCAAGGTGGGGGAGAGCAATGAGATGGCGAATCTCTGAGCATAGAATTCCTACCTACGAGCTCAGGTGCAAACTCTTTAGGATGAGGTGACATGGCTCAAGGCTCAGAGTGGAGGGGCAAGAATTTTGGAGCTGGTGAAAGCTATTGTGCAGACCATGTTCTACCAGGGGTTGTACTATCATGTGGTTCCATAGGAGCAGAGGATACCACTACCAGCCAGACATTATAGATCCGATCAGGATGGGGTCATCGAGGACATCATCATGATTGACATCAAGGACCCACAATACAACACAGACTCCGATGGGACCACCTCTTCCACCTCAGGGTAGGAGAGGAGATGAGGCTGAGAGCTCAAGGGCTTCTTGAGACTAGCTACTCATTGTACATAGACCATATATTTTTTAGAGGATTGAGTATGCCAGGGTATAGATTGTGGCATACCAATCCGTTTTGATATGATGTATAGACTTCTTGATATATATATATATATATATATATATATATATATATATATATATATATATATATGTTCTTTTTGTGATATGACTTGTGCATATGTTTTATGATGCTTTAATATTTGTTGTTTGACTATTCATGTAATTATGTTGTTGAAAATATTATAATTTTATGTCATGCTATAAAATTAAATGAAATAATCTGATGTAAACAAATTGGTTGTTGTGGTATGATTTTATGAAAAATAAAGTGACTTCTAACAATAATTTCAAAGGACATTGTCACTGTTACATGACCATTTCATGGAGTTGTCACTCGCTAGGTCATCAAGCTAATCCTGGTATGAGAGAAATATTGCTAAAAGTAAAAGGGTGCTTAAGAGACTTTATTAAGACTTTGTGTTGTGATGATGAAAAATGATGATGGTGATGATTTATTTTTAGATTTCCATGAAAATATTATGCATGAAATATTAAAAATATGATTTTTTCTAGGCATAAAATTCCTAAGTGTGATAGAAATTTGAACAATTGCCTAGGAATTATACCATCGTCGCAAAATTGGATGTTGACATAATGAAATGAAATAGAAAAGTTTTCGTTCTTTTTAAAGCACAATTGTGTAACATAATTATTTAAGCCATATTCTTTTATAGATTAAATAAATGGGAGATAAAATTAGAATGATGGCTTGCACTAGGCATAGAATTTTAGGTATAGACTTATACCATCATCGCGAAATCCAAAGAAAAAATTGATGTAATAGTTTTATTGCATAGTTGATTTTTGATTTTGAGATAAAAATATAAAAATGAGGACTTGCACTAGGCATAAATTCCAATTTAGGTTTAGGAACTATACCATCGTTACGAAAGTCAAAAATATATAAATGTGACTTTATTGCTAGATTTTTGAACATGCTTTGAAAGAAATTTTGGATTTTTGAAAAAAATGTATTTAATTGTTTTTACGCTAAGCCAATATTCTCAAGTAAGAAATCAAATTATTCCAGAAGATTTGCATAAATATTTTAAATTATCTCAAAGACAAAATTTAGATTTATAAGGAACCCCATGTGCATATGTGAGTTCATTGCCGATCTTGATCTATCATAATGATACAAAATCTCTCAAACACAAATGTGTGTGCAATTGTATTGTTCATTTACCAATTTTGAGCAAGATAATTTGATACAAGTAATTTTAATTAACCAAATGAGTGTTCGTTGACCATGATTTATATGCATGTAACCGTACCAGACTACTATGTAAGTCAGATCATCAAGAGCTAATTGATCCATGAGCGGACATAAGTCTGTACAAAAGGTCGCTAATGTGACAGACATATCACCACACTAGGAGTTACCCAAGGCCAAGAAGGTTGGGCACAAACCACCTGTTATGGGGCTTACCTCACAGTTTTAGAATAATTGAGAATTCTGGGGATTCAAGCTCATTCACCTTTCTTTTTTTTCAAAGGGTAGGGGAAGGGATTTATTGTTTTTTGCTTTTTCTTTTCTTTTTCTATTTTGTTTTTTGTATTTTTTCTTGACACTAAGATAATGCTGAAATATTGCTAAGGTGGTACAAAATGATACTGAAACAATGCTTCTTTTTCTCATGATTTTTCTTGACTTTCATTTTTTTTTCTTCTTTCTATACTAGGGATACTTGCTCGGATTGGCTGTAGAGCAAGGGATTTTTATTCTAGGTAGGGGTGAGCTTGTCCTTTTGTCAATTCTAAAAGATTCTAGACCATGTGCATGATAGGATAGCAGGGGAGACTTTTCGTTCAAGAGACCACTTCTACTATGTAGCATCGCTTTGAATTTGCAATGAAATCATTTTAATGTGAAAAGGTGTACTTGGTTCAAGTAAATAACAAGATTAGTTCTCTATGCTCAAAAATTTATTTAATTAAACTGTGGACTTCGATATAAGAGAGATTAATAATCATACCAAATAAGATCAAGATATTTATTCTTATGAGTGTGAAAGTGAGGGATTCCAAATAAATGCTAATTTATCCAAAATAACTAAAAATATAATTGCAATACTTCAGGAATTGACAGGTGCAAAAATAGAATATGTTTTTGAGTATTTTGATAATTTTGATTTTTTTATATTTTGATTTTAATTTATGAATTAAGATAATACATAATATTACCGTTTTTGAAATTTTTATATGAATTACTAAAATAAGACAATATGTATAATATATACAAGTGATGAAATTACAGATTTATGCATAATAGCGCTTAAGATGCATAATGTTCATAGGTTCTTTAAGATATTTACCATCTAAGGTAGCTAATATGTATGCTCCCGATCTAAATTTAGCAATGATAATATATGGCCCAAGCCAGTTAGGCTCAAATTTACCTTTAAGGTATTTAGTTGCATTAGTATTTTTTTGATTTTCTTTTAAGATGAGGTTGCTGATCTCAAAGGATCGATGATGAACTTTCTTGAGATATGCTTGTTTGATCTTGTTCTGGTAGGTACGAAGATGTTCCAAAGCATTAATGCGCTTCTCATATATGAGTTATAGCTAACTAAATTTTCCAGCATGATATTCATCTCCTACTTCAGTATATTGAAGTATCACAGCCAAAGAAGGAACTTCTAATTCAAAGGGAAAAATAGCTTCAGAGCCATAAACCAAAACAAAATGTGAAGTGCCTATGGGAGTACGAATGCTAGTTCGATAAGCCCACAAAGTAGGATATAATTGAATGTGCCAATCACAACCATATTTATTGACCAGTATTTTGAGGATTTTAATTAATGTTTTATTAGATGCTTCTGCTTGGCCATTACCCTAAGGATAATAGGGAGTGGACCAATGATGTTGAATTTTATATTTTTGACATAGTTTATTTACATATTTATTTTTGAAACAAGTTCCATTATCTGAGATGATATTTGCAAGAATTTTGAACCTACAAATAATTTGATTAAAAATAAATTTGGAAACTTGAGTTCCAGTGCAAGAAGCTAAGGGCATAGCTTCAACCCACTTCATAAAATACTCCATGGTGGTTATGATGAATTTGTGTCCATCAGATGACACAGGATAGATTTTTTTGATGATGTCTAAGCACCATTTTGAAAAGGGCCAAGGAGATGAAATAGCCTACAGTTCTTGTGCAGGTGCATGGACAAGGTCAGCATGTTTCTGGAACTTGTCACAATGGCGCACGTAATCATGTGCATCATTCTCCATGGTAGGCCAAAAATATCCTATCCTAAGGAGCTTCTTAGCAATGGCACTACCACTAAAGTGTCCCCCATAAGATCCATCGTGGGCTTCACTCAAAGCTGATCTAGACTCTTCTAGATTCAAACATATTGGTAGGATACCTTCAAAAGATCTCTTATATAAGGTATTGCCAATTATGATGAATCGACTTTCTCGTCTACGTAATAACCGATGCTGGTTTCTATTAAAACCTTAAGGGAAGGTCCCATTTTGAAGAAAATTGAGGATATCAATGTACCAAAGTTTAGGAGTAGTTTCATTGATTATAAACATGTCCAAAGGTTCCAAGCATGATTTAATTGAAGTGGGTTTCTAGAGTCGATGAATAATGATGGTAGCATATTTGTCATCTAATTCCAAGGGTAAAAGATATGCAACTGTAGCCATGGTGTCAGCCGCACGATTGCTAGTTCTAGGAATAGATTCCAAGGAAATTTGATCAAATAAATATATTAATTGTAATACATATGATTTATATGGGCACAATTTATCATCTCTAGTTTGATAAACATCGTTAATTTGATTTATAACAAGTTGAGAATCATCGAAAACTAATAGATTTTTAATTTTTAGTGCCAAGGCTACTCGTAATCCAAGGATGAGAGCCTCATATTTAGCAGTGTTATTAGTACAGGCAAACATTAATTTAAAGGATAGAGGTATGAGATGTTTCTATGGAGATATCAAAATAATACCTGCACCAGCCCCACTCATGCATCGGGCTCCGTCAAAGTATAAAGACCATTGCTCTGAATGATCTGCCTCTAGTTTAAGGCATTCATCAGGAAAATCAATGACGAAGGGATGGGTGGATTCTAAGGGTGCATCAACTAATTGATCTGCTATGATTTGAAACTTAACAGACTTCTATCCTATAAACGTGAGTTCAAACTCGCTTAGCGCAAGAACCCATTTTTTTGTGTGACTAGATAAATAAGGTCGACTCATGAGATACCGTAAGGGATCAAATTTAGCAATAACATATGTTTTCTAACTGAGCATATAATGGCATAGTTTTTGTGTAGAAAATACGATTTCTAGACATAAATTCTCTAAAGCTGTGTAGCAGGTTTCATAACTAATTAATTTTTTGCTAATGTAATAATTAGCACGCTCTCTTTTCTCATCATCAAGTTGAGCTAACATAGCTCCTAAAGCAAAATATGAAGCAAAAATATACAAGATAAATGGTTTATCAGGTTTAGGTGGCGAAAGTATAGGTGGGTTAAGAAGATATTGTTTGAGGAGTTCAAATACTTCCTGACATTCGTCGTCCCAATAGAAAGAGACATCCTTCTTAAGAAGCTTAAGAAAGGGTCTAGTTTTATCCGCAAGCTTATCGATGAAGTGACGAATAACTTGAATATTACCTTGTAGACTCTATAATTTAGATATATTTGTATGCACGGGCATATCAGTGATAGCTGTAATATTGAGAGGGTCAATTTCGATGCCTCATAAAGAAACTATAACCCCTAATAATTTACCTGACTTAACTTCAAATATACATTTGGCTGGATTCAATCGGATAAGATATTCTCTTAACCGATCAAATACTTTTCTCAAGTCATCTAAATGGTCATCTTATTCAGTAGAACAAGCTATAATGTCATCTACATAATCGTGTAGTATATCATGCATCATATCATGAAAGATATAAGTCATGGCTCGTTGATAGGTTGCACCTACATTCTTCAACCCGAATGGCATCACTTTCCAACAGAAAGTCCCCCAATGGGTAATAAATGTTGTTTTAGCCTGATATTCAAGAGCTATTTTGATCTGATTATAACAAAAAAAATCCATCCATTAAGGATATCATTCCACTCCCAGTAGTAAAATCAATGATATGATCCATATCGAAAATGGGAAAATCATATTTAGGGCATGTAGCATTAATATCTCTAAAGTCTATACAAACCCTAACCTTAGTAGTTTCTTTCTTAGTTACTGGAACTACATTTGAGATCCATTCAGCATAATCAATGGCTTGTATAAAAATAACATTCAGGAGTTTTTCTAACTCCCCTTTGACTAGTAAGGCCACTTTAGGATGCATTTTTCTAAGTTTATGTTTAACAGGTTTAGCATTCGAGTGCACTACTAGGTGATGCATAACTACAGAAGGGTCTAATCCTGGCATATCTTCATATGTCCAAGCAAATACATCTTCATATTCTTTAAGAAATACAATGTATTTATCCTATTTTTCTTGACTCAATTTTGATCCAATGTTGATTATGTGGGGGTTATCCTTGGTTCCAATGTTAATTTTTATGACATTTTCTACTTCCATGTGTAGATCTCTCTCAAAATTATGTGGGGTGGGTGAAACGCCCAATTATTGTAATTATTCCAAGGTTAGCTTGGATAATTCATCTTGAGGAGTCATGGCCTCAAGCTAGGATATACTAGGTATATAGCCATCAAAAAAAAATCCATTATGTAATAATTCCTCAACAAAGACATCATGAAAGCATTGGATTCAGCGATCATCTTAGGATAAGCTATAGATAGCATATTACATGTGAATGTCTTATTTATTAAACGCAAGGTATCACGTGCACCTAAATAATCTTGATAACATATAAGTTGGTCATCATCCTCAAATGGGAATGGTTGATCCTTACTAGGAAATAGGCCCACACCACATCGGGCGGGCCATGCTTCTACCTCAAAATGTTCTTTCATACCATTATGGAAAGGTCCCAAACCTTTCCATTTATATCCCAATTTCAGCATTATAGGTTTGGCTTTAATATATTCATTAGTAAAATAACATCGAGCATATCCATCATAATGAGTTCTGATGTTTCTAGGTATTCTACCCTAGTCATATCCCTTATAAATAAAGGCACAACTCCTGACTTGGTAAATAATTGCCATAGGCTGTGAGAGGCCCAAGGTACAAGGATATGGTGGTAAATTATTTAAAATAAGGGAATCTTGCATAGAAGTATTCATTTCTTCTGATATAAGGATTTTAGATAGATCGGGTAAGAGCTCGTTAGTGAGAGCATAAGAGGTAGAAGGAACATTCTCTATGTATTATGATGTAGAAAATATAAATTTTGTGGATGTAGACGATGTAGAGGTGTCGATATATGGGTCTATTAAAGGTATGGAAGTTATAGGAGTAGAACAAGAGACATTGGTTGTGGGATTAGGATCTCTCTTAGGTCCTACTGTGGTTTTTTTAGAAGATGGTTGAGCTATATGTGAAGGTGCAACTGATGGAGAAGAAGTAGATGATGTTGTGGGTGTGAGTTTCACACATTTAGATGGATAATGAGAATTAGGATGTGTGGATGACAAAGCAGGGAAAAATTAAACTCCAATAGGTTCTGCCAAAGCACACATATCAAAGGGTCTTGGATCACCATGAATGGTAACCAAATGATTCTTAAATTTGAACTTAACACATTGATGTAGGGTTGAGGGAACATCTCACATCGCGTTGATCCAAGGACAACCCAAGAGTATATTGTACGATGCAGGGCAATGTAAAATAAACACAATTGTATCCAAGGTTCTCGGACCAACCTATAATGGAATGGTAATAACTCCACATGTTTCTTGTGTTTCGTCATTGAAATATTTTATGATAATATTGGTTCTTTTCATTTCATCACTTCTAAACCCAAATATTTGGTAGAAGTCAAAAGTGCAGATATTTAAAGATGAACCATTATCAATCAAAACTCATTTGACTGCTACATCTCCAATTAAAGCAGTAATATACAAAGGGTTATCTTTATGTAACTATGTTGAGGTATGTCTCTATACCAGAAGTCAATACAATAAACTTCATGAGTTATTATAGTATTGGCCATGGCTTTAGGTTGAATGTCTTGTGGTACCATCATCTAGCTTAATGTGAGCATTAATTCATCTCTATGTGTAGGAGAAGATCTTAAAAGGTCCAAGAGAGAAATTCTAGCTGTAATATTTGATAATTGTTCATTAATATTATAAGGAGGTTTAGGTTGAACATTAGGTGAATAATTCCATTTATTAGGAACCTTCAAAACAAATAGAGTTGATCCACCATTCTGAATTTGATCTTGTTGATAATTTTGAGTCTGTTGTCTAGTAACAGCTTCGACGGTACCCACAATATTATTCTGTGGATGATGAATGGGTCTTGGTCTAGCGTTTGTAGCTAGATCATTAGAAAGTAATCGGGGAGACAATGGTATAGTAGTAACTCTTCTTGGAAATGGTTCTTCTGGAACCATATAACTTGTGATAGGGTGAATAGTATCCGATTCATCTTCAGAACTATTCAATTGATTTGATGTGATTTCCATATCACTCTCAGTCTCGTATTCTGTATCACTAAGATTAGGTATCTGAATATTATATAGAGGCTTGGTTGTAACCATGGATAAAGTTGTGTCAAATATTTCAATATCATGAGCAGGTAAATGCCCACTAATAGTTCCTACATATCGGGCAGGAGGAGGGACATTATGATGTTCAATTTGATTAGCCATCTCCTTACCATGTTTTGGTAAGGGATGTTGAAATATGTCTAATGACTGATTGGTGTTCTGATTCTAGTTTTGTGGGGTGTTATTTTGAACATTATTAGGAGGATTTTGCTTAGGTTGAAAGGCTTGCACCTCCATATCATTGTTATCAATCAAGTCCTGTATTTTATGTTTTAATATTTTACAAGAGTTGGTAGTGTGTCCAGGTCCTCTATGGAAGTCACAGTGTAAATCTACTCTATATCCGGGTATAGTTGGATCAGGTTATTGGATATTTGGTAATTGAATCAAACCTCATTCTAATAATTATGATAGAATAGTTGATAAAGGTTGATTTAACCTAGTAGATTCTCGAGGAGGTCTATCAAGAGGTTTCAGTACAAACTTCTTCGTTGTCTTTGCAACATTAACATTAGCAATATTTTTGCTATCGGTGACTCCATCACCCAAAACTTGTTTATTCTTATATTGATTTTTGGATGTTTTCTCATCATCTTTATTTTTAAGTTGGAATCTCCTAATGAGAGCATATTCCACTCTTCGGGCTAAGTCTATAGCCTGATCGAAGGTGTTCAACGTAGCAATTGATAATTTGTAAGATAGTTGCTCTTGAAAATTATTAATAAATATGTCCAACATCTCCCTATAAGGTAACACAAAGTGCAATTTTCCTATCAAATATCTCCACCTAGCTAGGAAATCAGTAAAACATTCATCTTTGTCCTGTTTTAAGTTATACAAATATTTAATGGTCACATGTATTTTGATGTAGGCACTAAATTGATGAACAAAAGACTCGAAAGTTTCTTCGAAATTCCTCAAATAATTAGTGGGTAATTGATAATACCACTCTAATGCCATTCCTACCAAGATTTTTGGGAACATTTTTAGTAATAACAAGTCATCATGTGATATATCATGACATGCTATCCTAAACATACGAAGATGCTCTATGGGATCTTTCGTTCCTTTATATATTGGAAGAACAAGCATAGGAAAATGTTTAGAATATGGTTGTGATACGACTATAGGATCTAAAGGCTGACTACACATCTCTTGATAGTTGTACAAGGGACGGTAGGGACCTATTTGGTCCATGCAGGAAGCTAGCTGCTTCACCATGGTTTCAATATTACTAGTTTGTCCACCATATTGGTTTGGTGGGACATAGGTATGGGATTTATGAGTGTATGATGGTGTGACATAAGAATTAGATGCTACATTGCTATTATGCAAAGTGTTGGTAGGAAGAGTATTATGAAGGGGATTTGTAATAGTATTATGTTGTACCCCAGATTGTTGGTAATTGGTGTTTGGTTTTGTTTTGGGTTTTTGTTGATTTGAGGTATGTTTATCAAGAGCTTGGAAAAATAGAGTAGTAAATGATGGTTTATTTTGTGCGGTAATGAACCTAGGCTTATTAACAAGCACTTTAGATCATTGGTAACCTGCTATTGTTGCATGTTCTAGATCACAACTGCCATATCCAAATTGGATGGTCTAGCTTGATCACTCTCTTGATCAATAAAGGAAAAGGGATTAGTGCATGTTTGAAATACTTCTTCTAGAGTTGCTTGAGTGTCACTAATTCGATCCTTGTCCATATGGGCTGCTTTATTAAAAACACCAATATTAGTATTAATGAACTTGCAGAATTGTTCCATATTTTCAAAAGTGATAGCTCCTCCTGCAGACATTTTAGGGGATGAGGATCCTTCCTCTCTAACAGTTTCTTCTTGTTCATTTCCTACAACAAGCTCTTCTTCTTGCTAGTCTAGGGTTCCTTCTTCCGGAACTTGGTCCTTAGGAGGGACATTTTGGTCAGTTAATGGTCTTCCTAACCAATCTTCATCTTCTTCGGTTTGTTTTCCATTCCTAAGTGTAGGCATTGTGCTAAACTTAGGTTTTAGAAAATATATATACATATATATATATATATATATATATATATATATATATATATATAATATATGCGGTAGGGTTGAGAGGTATATATTTTAACTATATACTTACTATAATATTTTCAAAGGAAAATGTTTTGTTTTTGTTTTTTGTTTTTGTTTTGTGTGATTATATTATTATTTTGTGAGAATAAAAATAACAAACAACATGCTAGTTGCAAGAAATAACAATAGTAAAAAGAATGAATTAGTTTTCTATGAATAGTTTATGGATATCATTGATAGGGTCAAGTTTATCAAGAGTCATGAAATGCTCCTCTTCAAATTGGAAGTGGTTTTTCAAGAACTTGACAAAGTGTGCTATGGTAATATGATCTACTTCAGACTCTGACATGTAAAAATAAAGTTCATGGCAATACTCTCGATACAACACAACTCTAGGAACTCTATTACATATTTTTCTATCTGTAAGAATGACTTCTTGATCCTCTATATGAGATAGACATTTATGTACTACAACTATGTTCTCAAGGTATTACTCAAATGTGTATAATTCAAAAGACACAAGTGCTATTTTATCTACTAACCACCTATGGCAAGCTCTCTGAAGTTCATGATACAAAGTCACCTGATCAGGATCCAGGATTCTATCTAGGACAAACCTCTTAATTTTTCTAAGTTCTACAGATCTGGATTCAATAATACCTAATCTCCTATCAAGTTTGTCCCACAAATATTGGGCTCTATTTTTTTGAGGTACTCTAAGCATAGAAGTAATCTCTATGGCCGTTAATTAATTTTCAACATTTATGGTGACAACTTGTCTTCTATTATAATCTACCATCTAAGTATGATATGCAAATTTAATGGTTGTCTAATGATTCTAGATGTTCTTAATAATGTGTTTTTTTTTTGGATTGTTTTCAAAAGGTGTTTTAGTTTCATGTTGGGTTCACCAAAATGTATCGCCCAAATTTTTTGCACCCTTACCTTCAGGCTAAAGGATCCATGCCCGGAAGGGGGATGCGAGAAGGATAGGATAATACCTCAGATAGAGAGGCCATTTGAAGGTCGCACCTCTTGGGGGAGGGGTATAAGGGTGAATTTTCAATGGATGGTGGGGTTCACCAAGAAAATTTGAGTGGCAGTTTCCATGCATAGGTTGAGAATGGGTTTGATATGTTCATTTTATGTTCAATCATTCAGATTCCTAGGTTGGCCAAAATTAATCTAAGCTATTCTATATGAAATTTCTAGTTTATATGAAGATAACAAACATAAATGAATCCTAAATACAAAAAATATATAAAATGAAGAAGAGTGCACCTAATTTCTGATATCTGATGAAGATTATGAAGCTTGTAGGAGTCCAGATCGTCTTGGATATGATAGGATCATTTGTAATTGTATAGAATCATCTAGATCATAGGATATCATCTAACATCAGCCAATATCGTCAGCGACCTAACGAATTCATTAGACGAATTCATCAAAAACCTGCAATCATGAAAATAGACACCAAAAACCAAAAATACAATTGTAAGAATGATACAAAATGATAGAAATAAGAATATAAATGCTTAAATGATAAATCCAGATATCAAATAAAATGGGATGCAATGTTTTAATAATTTATTTTGAATTTTATCATGAAAATATGCTAAATGAGGTGAACTCCAAGATGTAGAACACAAGTGAATTAATATAATGCACAATTAAATAAGAAAAAGAGATAGAGAATGCAAACTCAGGGCTATGATTGCCCCCAATCTGAACTGTAGTCAAAATCATCTGCAATCATACGAGATCATCGTCGATATTGATAGGATCATCCAAAATTATGGTTGAATCGCTTGCGACGATCCGAGCTTCCTCTGGCTGAAACACAGTGAAATCCTGCAATAAAACTTGAAAACACAAGTGCAAATGATGGGGGATAAGATGTTCTAACACAAAAAAAACTAAATTTGCAAGGAAATGATCAGCCAGGGGGATAAAATAGGAAAATCCCAAGTTTATATAGGATTAGGGGGAGGTTAGAAGGTTGGGGATCATCCCAATCTAGGAGATCTCTAATGTAGGAATCTCCAACCACACAGACACGCTTCTGCACGAGTTTGAGAGGTTGTTGAAACAGAAGCTAATTATGAAAATTTGGTTTTGGGATGAAATCGTCTGGATGTTCTATTCTAGATGAATTCATTCAATTTGGGATGATATCGTCCAACGATCAAAACAACTTCTAAAAATGGTACGAAAAACAAGGTGAGAAGTTAATGGGCAATTTTGGGGTTAAAATTCAATTTTTTTTATCTTTTACTGATGGTTTAATTGCACCAATTTTAGGGTGCTATAGATATCGACCCCTCACCACCTAATAAGAAACACAAAACAAATATCAGTAAGCATTCGTATGCTTCACAAATGGACTTTTCAATGGCCTCAAAAATAAAAATAGATAAAAAAAAAATAATAGAATTCAAAAATAGCACTAATTACGATCGAGGAGTCACTTCATACCCATGTTACACCAGATCCTTTGCTATATGCTCAATTTTGCTGACTCATGGTATCATAGATTGAGTTCAATAGTGCTTCGCTACACACAATCGCTCTCCTCCTCCTCACCACTCGAATCGCCAAATAAAACTTGCAATAATGGCCCCACACCACGATTTTAGGGGCTTTATAGGCTATTGTGGGTTGTACTCATCCTAGGGTGGGATGAGCACATTATTTTGTGATCCTCACACCCTAGGATGAATACAAAATTTGCATTCACCCCACCCTAGGATGAATACAACTCAAAATTTTTCAAAACAACTAAAAATAGCTCCAAACGAGCTATAAAAACAACATAAAAATGCCAAAAATTAGTTGATTTCATGCCATAACATCATAATAAACCACTATCAGGGTCATCAAGAGAATATGATTCACTCCCTAAGAAGTCTACCATATCTGGACCACTCTACGAGAATGAGTTTTTTCTATCTCTCTCACTCCAAAAGGTGCCAACAAAATGGTTTAAAACCCACAAAAAACAAGTCAAATTTGATGGAATTCATTCAAGCTCAAGACAAAATTCAAAAGTGCCATAGAAGTATCGAGAGTTACTCCTTTAGTCCCTAAGAAATCCTTAAATGGTTGGACCACTCCATGGGAACAAAGTTTTTGACTCTCTCTCCTCCATGCGACATCTATCGGATCGACAATATCCTTCCAAAATTGCCATAATATTCATGAGTACACCTCAAGGCAACCCAAAAAAAGTCATATAGGTCAAGCGACTCATAACTTTTCTCACTAGGTAATTCCCTCATTGACTTGTCGCTTGAGGGGGTAGTCATACTCATAATCATAATCAACAATTAAACACTCAATCATGCAAATTGCGTTCGTCCAACGAATCTTTAACAAAGACAATCATGCTTCTACTTGGGGTAGAAAACAAGCACAAAGTAAAAAATTAAAATTATTGGCATCTCATAAGTATGTGTAACACTAGGGACCACCCACTTCATGATTGAATGACATCCAAGATAAAACAGATCCCTTAGCTCATCAAAAAGCAAGGATTCAAGAATGCATGGGTTCCATGATTGGGACATCTAAAGTTGGTTAGGTTACTGAATAACCTTAATCATTGAGTGCTTTGGTCATCTATTTTTTCTCAACACTGTGCTACACATAGCGCTTCTCAAAAAGGGACATCTATAGACACCAAAATACTTCCAATCCAATTACGCTACCAAGGCATTGACAAAATTGATGCACAAAGCCCTTAGGGTAGCCCTTAGAGGTCAAGCAATGGTTCCAACCACTCCCAAATTAGATTTGGAAGGTTCCTAGGTTAGTTGAGGAATTTTTGAGGCCCAGTTACTATTCGTCCCACCCTAGGATGAATGTCAGTTTCTATTTGTCCCACCCTGGAGTGAATAGCAGCATTCATCCTGGGGTGGAATGAATAGAAGGTTTGACTAGAAAAAAGTCAAATATGGACAAGTGGTTGCCAGATAATACTACTTACCCTACTCTTCGAAGCATGCATGTCATAACCCAGGGCATGCCTATGAAAACCCTCATCAATGAGGCCATTTTGGGGATATTCTCTTCCCCCTCTTGTGCATGTCGCCCTGGTGGACAAGTGGCCCCTTTGGCCTTGCATGACCTTGCATACCCTTTGCACATTTGATATCCTAGGTCTATAAAATGGATGACATTATCATCTGACAGGAGATAAGTTTTTGCTATTATTTGTGATGAAGTGCTATCGAGTTATTACCTCACCTTTATTGCTCCTTTTTCATCCATAATTTCTCCTTCGCGAGAGAGGTTATCAGGTGGTACAAGAAGGCACAATTTGACCCCAAAAATGAATCCATAGTTCGAATACCCACACCAAATTTACCTAAAAAACTTCCCCTATAGTTTTTCATCAATATTCATTGGATTGGTGTGAAAATTTAGGAGATATTGATGGGCATCCCACCCTCGGGCACCCCCCAATTTGTGACAGTCGAATTCATCCCATACCAAGATGAATAGAAATTCATGCATTATTTTATGAATATTTTCAATTTATTATTTTATACATGTCTGTGAGATGCTTCAGTTCAAATTTCATTGCTTTTTGACATGTATTGATGAAGATATAGCTATTTTACTATTTTATATGCATGTGGGTCCCACTTTTTCATGTAGGAGGATTTGGGTAGAATATCTAGGATCTGATCATATGGGTTCTTTAAAAATATCATTTTATTCTTACCATATTTTATGGGTTTTTGACATGTTTAGGTAGGATAATCTATTGTTTTCCTTTTGTAGGTTCACTACGTGCGACAGGACCTAACGCAGATATTGGGTGCAATTATTTTACAAAACTAGGTGATATCATCCCAAAAAAATATCCTTTACTTCACTCTTGAGTTTTGTCTTATTTGGAATCCATTTACTATCTATACCTCATATGCGCCTTTTCAGGCTATGGGGATTACATGTTTTAATATCATACACATATGCTTTTGTCTCTATTTTGCTTTTTTATGTGCAGATTGAGGTGCCAAAACATGATAGGAAACATCTAAGGGTAAGCATCACATTTATGTAAGTATTGATGACATTGAGCCCACCCACTTAGAGTGTGGGCATGCAGAAGGACAGTGGATGTGCACCATGTTATTTTAGAGATTGATATCTCTTGGAATCACTTTATTGTAATAGATCACATAATTATGATTCAAGTCCTCAAAGTGAGGCATTGTAATTCTATTTTAAGTTATCTAATAAGGAGAAAGCCCCATTTGCTTTATTACTTGTTATACATTGCCTTTTGCTTGCATGCTTTGATTTACGCTTCTGTAGGAATTATAAAGCACATACATTTTGTTGCTTCGATTAAGGTGAACCATTTTTTTGTTGCTAAACCTCCTCTACTTGGGGTGGTTAATTTTTGTGTGGGAGTATTTCTACTCCTAGTATACACTGCTCTTTTTCTTTGTCCACCTTATTTCTCAATTGATCCTTTTGATTCTTTTGAGTATTCCTGTTTCCGCTTGTCTCTAGAAATTTTGTTCTACACCACTTAGCCATATGCCCAACATTATTGCACTTAAAACACTTAATTTTGTGGTTACTTGAAGGTGCAAATGTCTTGAAGTTCCTCATGGTGAAGTCATATCCATTCCTATCATGAACCCTACAATGAATTGCTTTATGACCAAACTGATTACAAGAGTGAAAATACCCGTGAAAGAGATGTCCATTTTTTAAATTTATCCTGGTGAAACCATATTCCTTATTTTCATGTGTCCTACATTTCATAGCCTTGTGACCAAACCTATGATATGAGAAGCAACTTCCTTTGAATAAATTTTTCCTTAACCCCATTGGTCTCTTAGTACTTTCTTCCCTGTGATATTTCATGTTCTTCATTTGTGCATTTTTCCTTTCCTTGTTGAACCTTCTATTTTCCAAATTATCCTCATAAATATCACTTTCTCTTTCACTCTCTTCTTCTGAAGCTTTTTCTTCTTTGGATCTTGATATTGACTCCTATCCTTGTTCTCTTTGTCCTTCTTCAAAACCAAGTCCTGTCTTGTTTGATGAAGATCTTTGTGAACTGATAATATTCTCCAAGGTTTTTGAGATTTTACCAAACTTGTGTATCTTGTATTTAGACACTTTCACTTCCTTTCTTAGTGAAGTTACTTCATGCTCTAATATTTCACATTCTAAGACCTTTACCTCTAATTTTTCTTTCAATATCATTGTCTTAGATATTAAGTTTGCCAGATCTTGTATAAGCTTTTCTTTCTCTTCATCACATTCTTGAAATTGAACCTTGAGTCTTGAATTTTATTTTCTAAATTTTATTAATTTCTTAAGAGCAGAAATAAGCTCACCTTCTAGATCAACTACTCTTTCTTATTCATTTTCTAATTCTTTCTCTACCTTTTTGTCTTCAAGAGCATATTCATAACTTTCTAATTTATCTTCAATAGAAGCACTTCCTTCTTCCTCTATTGCTAAGAAGAGAATTTCTTCTTCATTATTTGAGGATATCCCATTACTATCACTTGAAATCTTGCCTATCTTATCTGCATAGAAACTCTTATTATGCCTCTAGAAAAACTTCTTTTCATGCTTTTTTTGTCCATACCTATTTTTATTTTCATACCTGGATTTCCCTGCTTCCCTATTCTTATGATCCTATTTCTCTTCACCACTACTAATTCTAGCTTCTGGACAGTTAGATGCATAATGACCATATTTACCATAATTGAAACACTTAACTATTTTCATACCTTTGTGCTTTATTGAGTCCTTGTTCCTTCTACTATATTTTACTTCTTCTTCACTAGATGACTTGTCACTTGAATATGTATTCTTATATTTTGATTTCTTTGCTAATTTGAAGGCAACCTCTTTCTTGGGAATATGATCCTTTCCTATTCTCATCTCAAAAGCTGTGAGAGTTCCATGTAACTCATCCCTAGTCAAAGTTTCAATATCTCTTATTTCTTCTATGGCTGAAACTTTTTCACTATACCTCATAGGAAGTGACCTTAAAACTTTTTGAAAAACATCCGATTCTTCAAATTTAAACCCAAGTCATTGCATGGAGTTAACGACCTCATACACATGAATTAACTATGTAGCAATATCTTCATCAGCATTCATCTTCAAGTCTTCAAATGTTTTCTTGTGATTTTGCAATTTTGCCATTTTGACCTTTTTATCTCGCTCATATGTTTTCTTCAACTTATCCCCAATCTATTTTGCTAATGTTCAATGCATAAATTTTACAAAATTTACTTCACGTAAAACACTTAATATTAAATTCATTGCCTTTGAAATATGTAGGTGTAAGAGCTTACCATATTTATTTATAGGAGTAGTTGGTGGTGTGTATCCATCCTAAACTGCTTTCCATATCTCATTTCCTTATGCCATTAGGTAAATATTAATTCTTACACTCCAAAATGCATAATTATTCCCATCAAAAAATGGTGCCTTATTTGTTGAAGATCCACTCTGAGATGCCATCTGTGTTCTTGTATAATTTTCCTTCAAGATGTTAAACTCTTCCGAAGGAATGTGCTCTGATACCAATTGAAGAACACAAGCTTATATTGAGAGGGGGGTGAACAGTATAAGATAAAATTTTACTTTTATTTCCCAAATAATATTATCCAATATAATCAATGACAATATCAACAATATTTTTTAAAGAAATGCACAAATAATAACACACATTAGAGACACTAATTTAACGTGGTTTACCCAATGTGGGATACTCCATGGAGAAAATATTTCACTAATATCTACTCAACAAATATCTTGGGAATCACTTCCCTATTACAATGTTTATGGACCTATATCCAAAGGAGACACCAATCCCCTAATGCTCTAATTTATGGATCTCTATCCATAAGAGAAACCTTTCCCATTTTCTTTGGTTCATGGAAATTGAACTAGAATAATTCTTTCTCCTCAACTAGTTTTTGGATATCTCTCCATAGATGAGCTCTATATTCCTAGCTACTTCGAGGATCACACTCCATAGGAGAACTCTTTCCCCTTACTCTGGTTTGTGAAACTCTATCCACATGAGAGCTCTTTCTCCTTTGCTCTAGAT